>VZDJ01000161.1:547414-705930 GCA_008694505.1 Cyanoderma ruficeps
TTTGAGCCAAGAAAAATTTCTCTACCATAGGCTTGCCCTCTGTCATCAAGCAAAAGATGAAATAGAATTAAATTCCAGAAAAGATACATAATTTTTTTGTGAAGCAAGTAGAAAATAAAGAAAATAACACTGAATTAAGCAAAAGACTGGACAGTTCTTGGGTTTGACATTTATTTTCCTATTCTGTAGGCCAACACAATTCAATTTTCCTAGGAATCTTTTCCACAGAACTTCAAATGGATCAGCTCTTTGTGCAAAGGAGTCTTTGTCTGAAAGTAACACAGACATTTTTTTAAAAAAGCCCTAATTATAAGAGAAATTATATTTATTGCAACAAAAGTCGAGTCTCCTTTGGGATGGACTTGGAGTAATGGATGGTTGGGTCTTCTAATTTATCTAAGTCATGCAGCATTAGAAAAGCAAATTCAACATATTTACACACGAAGATCTGTGGTCATTTTTTAGAGGCCTGACGTGATCATACATCAAAGGGACTTGACCTTTGGAGCTCCCTGCCTATCTATCAGTGGGAACCAATGTCTGCTTCCTTTGGAGACCAGGGAAGGGAATGCAGCATGGAAAGGAAAAGGGAATATAAACCCCCTGGAAAGATGAACAGATTTTTTAAAATTTTATTTAGAGTTATCAATTTTTTTCCCCCACGTGCTTTGATTATAAACTTGATAAAGAGCAACGAGTCAGAGTGCAGAGGAGCAAACATCAATTCTCTGGCCTGTAAATGGAGGTCAGGAACTGAATGCACTCAATGTGTTTGGTTTTAATTCCCTTCATCCCTCTGATGATATAGATTACATTTTGCTCCCCATAAACCAGGCTGTTCACATCCTAGTTACCAGTTCCTCCCACACTGGCCACCATGAAATGAGGGCTTGGCTGTGAAGCCTCAGAAAACTGATGCCAGATTTAGATTTCCTTCCTAAGGACTCGACAGAAACGTCCTGGGATGTGACAGGAAACAATCCCTTGTTCTGCAAAAGGTGCCATTTCTAACTCATATTCAGTACATCCCAAGCATTTAGGTCTGCACTAGTTAAAATCTTGGGGAATTTTGTCTTGAACAGGGGCAGAATTGGTACCCAAGGTTCTGTTTAGCTGTTAGAGACCAGCAGGTACTAAAGGCAGTAATCCCTAAGGTGTTACCTGGATTTAACATGGCAAAGCTTAGGCAAATGTACATTTTCCTTCCTAAAGGTAAGGTATTAGTGTTGTTTTTAACTGATGTGAGATGTATTCTCTAGGCACAATCAGTTCTTGGAACCCTATAAAGTAGCTAAGGCTAATTCCATTGCTGGGCCAGAAAATCCCCCAAACTACCTGGGAAAAGCAGAAAGCATGATTTGAATCAAAATTAAATTACAAGTTTATAAATTAATCACTTAAGACCTGTAGAACATGGAAGCATAAATAAACTTAACAAATGCAGAGCAGTGCTGAATGTTTCTGGATGTGCTGCTGCTTTACTAGAGCTTGGTACAAGAGCTGTGCTATTGCAGCTGGACTTGGGTGAGGCTTGACACTTGTTAGTGCCACCAAAAACTTGGAAGGGGGCAAAAAAAATATCAACAGTAAAGAATTTATCCTATTTTTCATGTGTTTGTTGCAAGGAAGGGGGTGGGAGGAACAGATTCCTTGTGGAAGGGGTTCTTTAACATTTTCCTTTCACCCCTGTGCAGTTTAACTGACCATGGGCAGCTGTTCATTTCTCTGCAGTGTGATGTGAGGAAGATTTTGATTATTTCTACATGCACTTAAGAGAATATTGATGGATTAACATGCCTGTTCTTAGGTTTCTCTTCCCTGCTCTTGACATACGCAGGCACTGGCTTGCAAAGGGGTGGGACAAGAGGATTTTACTTCTTTAATTTAATCGAATATTAGGAAAAAATTAATTATTTTAGTCCACTGTAAGAGCTGTCAAGCATTGGAACAATGGTAGAGTCACCATCCCTGGAAGTGTCAAAAAATGTGTCATGTGGCACTTGGGGACATGGGTTAGGGGTGGGCTTGGCAGTGCTGGGTTAATGCTTGCACTTGATGATTTTAAGGGGCTTTTCCAACCTTCATGAATTCTACTCCAGACATAAGGCAGCTCACCAGTCTTGAAATCATGACTGAAAAGCTGATTAATAAAAATGTCCTTGCTGCTCATGCCTAGGTCAAATTCCCTGGAACCCAGGGCAAATTCTCCACAGCCAGTTTCCACATCTGCCACACACATTGGAGAATGTATAGACAGCACAGACCCATTCAGCAGAAGACAAATTGTGCTACTCCTGTGCCATTTATCATTTCGCTTGAATTCTGTATTCCTTGGAGACCCCTTTTAAAACAGGAGGAATCGTAGAAATTAATTTCTCCTCTTGGGCTGAATTATAAAAGCCTGAAGAACAAACCAGAGTGTGGTATTTTGTGTTCTGGAGGCCCAGCCCCACTTACCATGCCCAGAAATATCATTTCCTCCTCTCTCAGTCTCTCTGTTCTCCTGCGCTGGCTGTACCCACGCCAAACCTGGATTGTAAACACAACTCTAATGAGATAAATGGGCCCTGGTACAGCTTCCTTTTCTGGGGCAGACACAGGAAAAAACAAATAGAGGAAGGAAAGGCACAATATACAATTGAAACTATTGCTTTTTAACAGGTTGCCATCTGCTATTTTTTTTTTTTTTAATTCTGAGGTTTGTTATCCCCTCCTGATGCTCTGGGTGGCTTCTAAAAGCTGCCATTGCTTCATGAAGTTTAGACATAAGATTTAGGCTGAGCTCCTGCTCTCATCAGGCTCAACTGTCTGAATTATTCATGTGCAAGAACTCTTTGTGGAATTTAGCACTGACCTCCCTCTGTCCTTTTTTCTAGATATGGAATGAACCCTTCCCCTGGAGATCACAGAAAAAGGCATGAATTCAGAGATGCACTGAATTCCAAGCAGAGGCCAGAAAGAGCAACTGAGGTCATAAAAATCAGAATGGAAAAACAACATGTAAGTTGCAAAGTCATCCTGCATTGCCAGTGCAGGACTGCTTCCACTGCTCTTACATCTAGGATCCTGTGTCATTTTTTGAAGTGTTTTAAATGATGTATTTCACCTTGCTGGACACCCTAAAAAGGATCATTTCAGAAAGCTTCCCATCCTGTGAGCTGTGTTTCTGTCTACAGCTGCTCTCCTGACCAGAACACTGTCATTTGGCTTTGCCAGAGTTGTTGCTACACAAGAAACTCACCTTTTGAATGCAAGTGGCAGCATCATCCGGGTTTTTACCTGTCTCTTGGTCCTGTTTTTTACTTTGCCTTTTCTCTTCAAGGTAAATTCTCTTCATGAAGGCTGCTCGAGCCCGGCCCTGGCGAGCCCGTTCTGCCACCTGGATCACTTTAATGCCTTCTTCAAGTGTCATGCCCCTGACAGGTTCCTGCAACAGCACAGCCAAAAAAAAAAGGAATGAACAAAGGAAAGTTAGGTTTTGTTAACTGCCTGCCTCAGATAGAAAATGATGTCCCAGGAAACAAAGAGCAGACTCCTGTTGATGTGTGATGAGGAAAACCTGCTGCGCTGGGAAGCCACAGTGGCTCACGGAATCCTGCTGAACTGGATCTATTTGAGTAAAAAGACACAACCATGGGGCTTCATCCCTCTAAAAAGAGATTTTCTTAGGCTGTGGAATGTTTTCCTCTCCTTTTCTGAAGGGAGGGTTTCGGGATGTGCTTCTGGGATTGCAGTTCTTTCGATGAAAATGGAAGGAGGGGCTGCTCTGAGTCAGAGAGGAAAAATGGATCAGAACAGAAGGGATTCCCCCTTCTCACTCCTGAGAACCCTCATGCTCCCCATGGAAAAGCAGAATTAGTGTCCTTTCGTGATGTTCATCTCCCAACTGGAGGCAGCTCATATTTAATTATTATATAGATATTGTGTGACAATTACTTTCAGCAGGGGTTTCTGGGACGGAATTACACCAAACAGATTTCCTGAACAGAATCAAACAAACGATGTGCAGAGCAGATTCCTGAGATGAACTCCACTGGTTTTGATTTATGTAGGACTGCTCCTAACAGCACTGCCACTGGAGAATTCCAGTCGGTTTCACAGCAGTCAGGATTTCCTGAGAGGATGAGGTGCAGAAGTGCTGAGAATCCTGCAGCAATCCCAGTGGTGAGCGAGCTGGAAGTGCAGCACGGGACACTGGATTTACATTGGGTGAGGTTGTTTGATCGCTGCTCATTGAATCCTCTGGCTCCCTGCAGCAGCCTGCCAAGGGAGAGCTGGACCCTGCCAGAGCAGGGTGCTCCGGCTGAGCTGGCTGCTCCCTAGACAACCTCATCCCTAATGGATGCCACGCTGGAAAGGGGCAAGAGCAGAACTCTGGGAAGCAAAAAGGCTCCGGGATAAACTGTGCTGAAGCAGGATCTCCCCAGAGCAATGTCAGACGAGTAGAAGAGCAGAGAACTCACCCAGAGCTGTCCTGTGGCCCAGCAAAGCCTCTAGCAGCAGAGGGAAGCCTGTGCTCTGTCTCTGCACTCTGCCTGGGGCTGTTTCCATCCTTGGGGACTTTCCCTCTGTTATTTTGTGGGATCAACAGGCACAACCACTGCCGGAGAATTCAGGGCAGCAGTGTGACTAAGTGGGCCATCAGCACTGTCTCTTATGGCTACAACATCCATGAATCCACGTTATCCAGGCATGTAGGCACAGTTGTTTACTTCCAGGGGTCAACATGCTACTCCCAAAAGGTCAAAAGTATATCAAATCCAGAGCAGCCTTCACTGCAGCGCTGGTGTATTTGTCTGTAATGACTTTGCTCTGCCAAAACTCAGTTTTTCTGCTCCTCCCAGCAGCTGCAGCTCTGTAGCTGCACGGGGGAAACTGCACTCCTTGTTCTGAGGCTATAAACAAGCGAATGCCAACAGTTGTGCTGACCTCAACTCCCAGTTCTGCCTGCTCCAGTGAGGAATCCTGAGCCAGGACAGCTTGATTTCAGCAGCACTAATTACATGATGAGGGTTAGTTAGACAAATAAAGCACTGACTTGGCCAAAGCGCTGCTCTTTCTGACACTCTCACACAGAGAAAGCAGAGCAGAATCGTTTCAGTCTTACCCAGACTTGAGATGTGACTGGATATTGTTTGACAGGGAAATCTAAGGTTCCTTTCTGCTTGTGCCTTATCTGTAAACACACTTTTACTTCCTCACTGCTGTAAAAGCACTTCTCACTTCAGTATCTCGTGTTCAGACACATGTGGCTGTAAACCAAACAAATCTAATTTGATACATGGGTACGGGGCACATTTACCTGTTGTAGCAAACCAGCATTCAGCAGAATCTCATTCAGGTATTCCTCCCTCTCCTGCAGGATTCTCAGGTTCTCTTTAATGAAATACTTTGGGATGGGTATTTCTATGTCTTCCTGGAGGAAGAGAGTCACGAGATGCTTTTTAGGACTGCATTTAAATCACATCACTGATTAATTGAACACCTTTACAAAGCAGTAAAACAAGGACAGAGGTTGTTGAATATTTTTTGAGTATTGGGGAATTTGACCTTTGTAACAGCTGCTGTTACTTTTCAATTACTTTAGGCCTAATTCAACAAAAACAAATAAATCAACCGAGTTTGTGAACCATGTGAGCCCAGAAATTTTTCTTCTTATAATGGCTCAATTATATTATCAAATTTCTAAAATATTTGGCAGGGTTGCTAGAAATTTAAACATGATTTCCACCGAGCTGAATACCTTTGGTTGTGTGATCATCCCACTTCTTGTTTTAATCAACATGAAAAATAGATCTGTTCTCTTGCCATTTTTTTCCCATTATAAGGAACCAAAGCACAATTCTGGGTTTTTAATAGGTATTTTGAGCTCTACACAAACTGTCTGCCTGTGTCTGTGGTATCTCAGACGCCTCTTAAAATCAGACATGACCAGAATTGCCTGTCTAACTAATCTCCATAATTAAAAAGATGTAAATGATTTACATTTCTCCCAGTTTCATTCCCCATTCCCTCAGCTGCACACTGAGGGGACATCCCTACCATGACACCACAAGAAAGTTTGTGAGTCGGGCTGTGCTTATGATTTTATCAGTGCAGAGGTCTGGTCTGATAAAGTTTCTAAATATTTGTCTTGCTAAGCTCCCTGTTTGCACCTTCCAACAACCCTTGGTAGTTGATGGAAATGATTCAATGCTGTACTCTGAGTGCAAATCACTCTGGATGGATTAAAATCTGGAGGTACAAAAAAATCCAGGGTTTGTCAGGACACCCTCCTGTAGGATGAGAGGATTTTCAGGCTGCCAGGGAGCAGAGTCTGTGTAGGAGTATCTCTGATGTCTCACCTGGCTTTTAATTCCAAGTGATTCTGGATTGTGACTTTTACTGACTGGAAAAAAGAGGTCAAAGCCCCAGTGCCAGGGCTGGATGGGGTGGGGAGCCTGCCTCTCTTCATAATCTCTTTTTGGGGCCCAGCACTGAAAAGTCAGGCTTGGGATGTTTAACCTCATGTCAAATTCATGGCTTTTTAGCCACTCCCAGCTCCACATGGGATTTATGGATCCAAATACCTTCACAATTACCCCAGGAAATGGATGTTGGAAGGCAACTGCACAAAACCACGAGGTACAGAACTGGAGCAATAGGAAAGCTTGGCCTTGCAGTGACATAGTACAAAATAGGCAATAGCATCACATAAGATGTAAAATGTTGTGTCCTCTGCCTTCAATCCTGCAGGACTTTAGCACTGATAAGAAAGGGAAAGGAATGACTGGAGATATCCTTTCTGGGCAGATCCTTTGAGAAACAGGAGGTATTTGTCCAGTAATTTTGTTCTGTTACCAAGAATATTTTAATATTTTATTAGAAAGAACACCTTATAAATCTATATTCTTATCTAGTATGGAAAATGTTTTCTTTGAAAAAAACCAAAATCTCCTCAGTGACTGATCTCTTTTGAGGCAGGTATGTTTGACCTTAAAATTAAGGTGTGGTTGCAGGAATTTGAATTTATGCTTGTTTTTGAGGAGATGTCAGGCATGACTTCTCAGACTTGCCAACTTTTTGCTGCAGATGGATTTACTGCTGAGTCACGAAAACAGCAGTGCTAAGGTTTTCAAAATATGATTTGAAGGATTATTTTCCCTGGAGATCTGTTTATATTCTCAGTTTAAAATCGTTTAAAATAGTGATTAATGTTGAAGGCTGGTGGAAATTCCTGGCAATTCCTATCCTACATTTGCAGACGTGCAGTGGCAAACAGAAACACGTTTGCAGATGCCAGAATGATGCCATAATGATACCGGGCAATTTATCTCGGAGCTGGGATCCTAAAAAAAGCAGGAATTACAGCTGGTTTTAGCAAAGCAGCGGTACCTGAACGTGACAATAGATGGAGCTGTCTGCGAGAGAAGGAGCCACCTTTGCCGGCTCATTTTCCCCATGGCTTTTAAAGCACAGCTTCCACACTTTGCCTCATTGTCATATTCACGGTGCTGATTTCGCCGTGCCACGAAGGGCAGGCTGCAGTGGACTCCACTTATCAGTGGCCCATTTTCTATCTCACCCCACATTAAAATCTGGCAGAGTCAAGTTCCTGACACTTCACAGCAAAGCTGTTAAGTTACTACTGACAGAGAGTAGGTTTAGATTTGATATTGGGAAGGAATTCTTTCCCTGTGAGCGTGGTGAGACCCTGGCACAGGGTGCCCAGAGAAGCTGTGGCTGCCCCTGGATCCCTGGAAGTGTCCAAGGCCAGGTTGGAGAGGGCTTTGGGATAGTGGAAGGTGCCCCTGGCCATGGCATGGGGTGGCATTGGATGGGCTTTAAGGTCCTTTCCACCCCAAACCATTGTGGGATTCTGTGAATACAAATTCATGTTGTAATTTGGAGTTCATGGAATGGGTCAAATTGAAAGAGACCACAAAGAGTCATCTGGTCCCACCTCCCTGCTCCCAGGCAAAGACTCCCCTCCCTTGCTGAGAAAGGTGAGGGCCATCAGAAGCCAGCACTCCTGGCACTGCCCAGGCCATTCCACTGTCAAAACCCCCAAAGTTATGACGGTGACAACAGCTGGGGAGCCACCTGCTTCTCTCAATATTGCCGCTTTCAACTAGAAGGGTCAGCAGAAAATAACTTGTGCCCCGAAATCCCTTAGCAAATATCCCAAAGCCCTGAAACCTTTTGTGATCACCCTGAGACTGTGTTACCCCTTCCCTGCCCTCTGCATGGAAGATCACATCTGTGGGCTGTGAAAAATGTGGAAGTTCCCTGGTGAGGAAGTACAAACAAACCCCATCTTTCCTACGAATTAGCTCATAACCGAGGCAGCCCTACCGGGACACGCTTTAGGTCCATCAGGACGCCATCCATGTGGTGGCACTCGGACTTCTCCAGGGCCACCATCTCTCTCTTGATCTCCAGGAGGCGGCCGATGACGCCGTCCAGCGCCTGCCGCACCGCCGCGCGCTTCTGCTGGTGGATCAGGTGGGCGTGCGCCGCCTCCAGCCTCCGCAACATCTCCAGGTACTGCACGTAGGCAGTGGCCAGCATCTTCCTCACCTTCTCAAGGTCCTCCTCTGGCTGGAGGAACTCCTCTCTCTCCCTCTGGAGCATGGTGTCCAGCTCTCTCTGGGTGTCTGCCCACATCTTGATGTAAGTGCTGGTTGGAAAGAGGAGGCTGTGTCAACCTGACATGAAAGCAGGGGTGAGCACACGGCGACGCCAGGGCTCTGGGGGTGTGGATTTCTCACAAAGCAACCCTGGAACTGTGAGCCATTGCATTTATTAAGGAGGTTTTTAACTACAAAAGGATTTTGAAAACCATTAGCAGACGTTTCTGGGTTTGTTTTAAAAATAGGAATCTTAAAATGCTGTTTTATTAAAACAAGCTCAGAAGTTAAAGCTTTGTGGCTTCATTCTGAAACGCTCGAAGCATCCTTCAAGTGCTTGAAGTTACAACCCCCAACAGTGCCAGGAGTTTTATTCAGTTGTGCTAATTGAGAAGATGGTTTAATTGAAAAGATGTCTCCCTCCAATGCCTTTTAATAGGGGAAGGACTATTGGAGGCTCTGCATTTTTGGGATGAGGACCAATTCATGTCTCTAAAGCTGTTCTGCCTTTCTGAAGTGGTTGCTTGGAGTTAACTGCAGGGTAAGGGTGGGGTTGGTGCCAACGCTGGAGTGAAGCTGTGGGCCCTAATTCAAATGTGAGGTGAGGAAAATAATTTGATTTCTTTCTATGGTAGCAACTGTTGCACTCCAAGGAATTGCTAAATATCTGATCTGGTGGCTATGGGATTATGTGGCATGGAAGCTGCCACCTCAGGCCATCTCCATTTCCAGGAGCAATAATGCTGCTCACTTGGTAGTTTTGGTAGGAATAGGTGGAGTTCTGATGTGAGCACGGACTGGGTGTCAGTGGCCTTTCACGGGAAAAGACCAGAAAATCCTGGGGGATCAGCCTAAAGGAACAAGAAACGAGCAATGAGGTTTTTATTCAGAGAAGGGCTCAAACAGCAGGTTTGTCATGGAAAGGTGTTAATAACACCTGTGGCAGTGAGGACATTTTTAGGTCCTGTTCTCCTATGCCAGATGGAGACTCTTGGCAGTGATAAGTGTTAAAAAATCCTACATATTTGAAAATGCCTCTCTAGGAACAGAGCAAGGAAATTCCTTCTGCGCTGAGATTTGGTTGTGTTGGGAGAAAACCAGTTCAATTCACATTGTCATGCTGAGGGGAAAACAGTGGCCATGGAGACAGGGAGAGCTGACTTGCTCCTTAATCCTAGGAATGAAGGCCATTGGCCTGGATGGTGCAATCTAGACCCATCCATGCGCTGAACCAAGCTGCTGCTCCTAGAGCTTCTCAAGGAGGGATGAGAACAGCAAAAGGCCGTGCCTTTGTTAGATGAGCTTTAAGAGCAGAGTGTTGGTGTATTTATCCTGACCAGAAAGCTGGACAGATGTTAGCATTGTTTGTGCATGACAATAAATGCTGGAGTTCTGTCAGCTGATGTTATCATTCCCAGTCCTGGAGATCAGAGTGACCCAAGGCTTGTGCTGCAAGAGGGACGGGTGGGGTGGGACAGGACAAACTCCAGCCCTCGAATGCCCTGAGCTTTGGGTGCCCTCCACGCCCCGGGTGGTGACAGGGCTGCGGGACTGCTCCCTGCAGCCAGCAAAAACACCAACAACCCAAACCCTGCTATTGAATTTGGACCATTAATGTTTTAAAGCGCGTATTATACTCTTCAGCTGACCTGGCTTTCTGCAGGATGCAGCTGGCCTTGCTTTTCCTAATGCTTCTGCAGCCCACCCAGCTCTTTCCACTTCCTTTTTTTTCCTGCTTCATTGACATCCCATTGCACCACCCGTATCAGTCAATTGCAGCAATTAACCCAGGTGCAGGAGATAAACAGAACAAACCCGGCAGAGGGGAGAAGATGGGGACAAGCAAGGCCAGCGTGAGCCGGAGCCGGGACACGGAAGGATGTGAGGCACACGGGTTTTCCAGCACAGGAGGAAGCGGTGTGGTCTTGTACGTACTTTGTACGATTTCTCACGGATAGTGGAGAGGTTGGCAACCTCTGAGGAAGCCCAGCCCTGTGGGGTGTCCCCACAGCTGATTTATGAGCCGGGGGGATCCTGGGGCTGGAGCCCTTCCCGTGCAGGTTACTGCAGGAGATGCGGGATTGTGCCGTGCCGAGTCCGCTCCGATTGACAATAATCTCCCTCTCTGCCTCCTCGGACTGAGGAATGTCAAGTGGTTCCTCCTGCTGAGCCAGCTAATATCCCGTTTCTTTATGTATTGGGAATGGCTTGTGGAGGGAGGAGGGGGCTGGAGCGGCGCAGCCCTTGGGAGGATGTTTCCACGAGGCCCTGCAGATAGCACGTAATTGCTTCCATAAAGCATCAGATTATCAGATAAGCACCGGGATGATGGCGAGCTCGGTTGCCGTGGGTCAGATGTTAAGACTACACGGGATATTATGGGATGATTGTGGCTTTTGCAACAGCGGCGTTTCGGGTAAATGAGGGCAAGGGAAAGGATGGGCCCCCTGGAAAATGAAGTTCTGAAGGAAAAGGTGCATGTGAAAGTGATAAATTTGTAGCCCTGTGTACCCCCTGTGTTCAGGGTGACTGACACCTTGGGGAATCTGACCCCCAAGTTTCTTAGGCATGGGATGGGGACAGCACACACTGGATAACAGGACAGGGCAAGCAGAAATCTGATTTGACTGTTGCATTGCTTCACCTGCTTAAAAACTAGAGGACACACCCCCCAAATAGGATTAAAATCGTTAGTTTAGGTTTTACTGGTGCCCAAACGTGAGCCCTCCTGGACTAGCCTGAAGGACGAGATGTGCCTGGTGTTTAGAGCTCCTTCTGGAGGACTTGGCAAAGCTGCTGTGAAGCAGAGGAGCCCTTCAGCTTTAGAGACAAACGTGCTCAGGGGTAGTCAGGAGGAGTAACTTCGAGGTTAGGCCTTAAAAGCAAAGGAGAGCTCTGCTTCTCCTTGCCTGTGAATCCGACAGTGTGTGATCCCTAAGTCCCTATTGGAATTTTTGCCTATTTGCTCAGTGTCCTTTTGCATTAAGTTGTGAACTCCCTCAAAATTGCTTCCACACGCTGCAGGGGGAGGAAAATGTAGCCTTGAATGCACTGGGGTTTTTATTTACTGTTACTGGTCCATCTTGTAGGCTCATTTCTGTTCTGCTCTGAGCTGCCTCTGTGCCCAAGGATATTCCATCAGATTTAGGTTGGATTAGAGCCTCTAACTCACCTATTAGTGCAGGTAACTAGCAGGACTGAGCCTAACTTGCCTATTCAAGGCTTAAGAACATAAAATCCTGGAAAAGAAAGCTGCCTCTTGATCTCTCTGTGCATACAGCACTGTAAATAATGCTACAAATTGTCATAGCAACTCCCAAATAGGGGTGTTATGGGGAAAATAAGCAATGCTGTAATAGGATGAGGAAGGAGCACATCAAGTGACTGAACTCCAGAGACCCCAGAGTGATTTCTGGCAGCTCACAGCTTGGAGGGAAGGTCAGAGCTTTTACTGCTCACTGATGTCCCCTTCACTCCCACAAAATAGAAACAGAGTCTAAAACATGGGCTTAAGGAGTTTCTTTTGCCCACAGCCTGATTGCCAGTTCAAATCTCACTTTTATTGCTCAAAAATAAAGCCTGCTCTCCTTATTTAGAGTAAAGCTTAACAACAGAGGGGTTTTCTCCTGCTGATGTTATAAAGAGACGTTTAAAATCCTGCCAAATTGCACATGCCTTGTTTTAGTATTGTAGGGCCCTCTAACTCTGCATGTTTGTTTGACCCATCTCCCCTAACACTTGGAAAAGCCTGTTGGTTTTGAGTCCAGCTGAGGTGAGCCTGCTCATTGGTGTTGGACTGGTTTTAAGGCTTAGGCATGCCCTTCCTGGAAGGGTTTATGCTGAGCATGCAGACTGTCCCTCAGGCCCCTCCTGAGCCAGGAGAAGCTGGCATCAGTGGGGTTACCTTTGTGTGGCTTTTCTTCTTCCCCCCAGAGTGTCTCTGTGTTTTACTCACTGCCAAAGGGAACACTATTCCTGTTATTCCAGGACATGGCACAGTTTGTCTCTGGATTTGTGCATGGCCTGAACCCTGGCTTTATTGATGCCCGGTTTTTCTGGGCTGCCCTCAGGAATATCTCCTGCTTTCCCATGCTGCAGCTGCAGCAGTGCACTGCTGTGTGGGTCTCCCTGGTTTATCCTGATGGATGGAAGGAGGTGGAAGGGAAAACATTTGACTCTGACTCCGGCTTTCCTCACCTCGTTTGGAAACTCCTGTGTGATTACAGGAGCTCTAAATCGTGTGTGTGAAAACACTGCTGGAGGAACCTCTGCTGCCACTGCACACCCACCTTGTGTTTCCTTCTCAGAAACGAGACAGGGCTGTGCTGGGGGCTGGAGAAAGTGCCACAGGGTTTGGGATGTGGAGCAGGGCTCAAGGAGCCTGGCACAGGACACAAGAGCAGAGGGGACCCAGAGGTGAGGCTGGTGACAAGGAAGGGCACGCAGGGGCCACTGCTCAGGGTCCCCTTGCCACACTCTGAGCCTGACAGGTCAGGCATTGTGCTAAACCCTGGGCAAACAGGGGGAGGGAAACCCTGCCCTGCGGCCTCTGGAAAATAAAGAAACAAGAGACAAAGGTTGGGAGGGGAAAGTGAGGCCCTGAGAGGAAAAAGGGTTTTTAATGCTGCTGCTTTTCTTTTTATTTTTTTTTTCCTCCTCTCTTTCTAAAAATCAGCAGGCTTAGGATGACTGCTGGCTGGTGCAGGTCAGCAGTTCCCTGTTCCCTCACAGGTGTGGCATGGTCATTACATTACAGGAGTAGCCCCCTCTTTTCTCTTTTGTCTTATTACAGGCAAACATTTTTTGTGTTGGAGAGGTGCAGGCAGAATCAGAGAACAGCGTGGCCTTAGGACACAACCTGAGTTCAGGAAGTGTCCAGACAATGCTCTCGGGCACGGGGTGGGGTTCTTGGGGTGTCCTGTGCAGGGCCAGGAGTCGGATCAATGGCCCTGGGGGGTCCCTTCCAACTCAACACTGATTCTGTGAACCAAACTGACTGAAATGCTGTTGGAATGAATTGCTGATTTCAAAGCCTGCAGTCTGGAGCAGTTCAGGCTCGTGAGCCTGTTTAAGCCTGCCTTGCTCCTAAAATAAGATTAGTCTCACAATTATGCCAAACTTCTCAGCTGGTGGTGGATGTGACTCTGCCAGATGACTTTTTAAGCAGGCTTGCTCCAGCCACGATGTTTTACAGAGCTGGAAGGATTTGGGGGAAAATAAAGGATAAACCTCAGTAGGCTTTGGTTGTGACAAGAGGAGAAAACACACAGCCTGCTGGCATTGTTAACGTGAACGGCTCTGTGCTTCTGTCATCTCCAATTTCAGTCCTGGGTACTATGACAGAAAGCGAAGGGGGGATAAAAGATTTGTGTGGCAGAAATGTAATGGGAAACCGCAGGGAAGGCAAGGAAGCAGCTTCATGCAGCAGCAGCAGCAGCAACACACCTCAGCAGGTCTCAAGCACCTGCTCTGGCCAAACTCACAAGGCTGGCAGGAAAAAAACCCCAAAGAGTTTTCTTCTAGTTTTCTGATAAAACCCCATTTTCCTACATAGCAAAGCAATTAAGGTGTGGGAAATGCTATTTTGGGCTGTCAAACGCTCCAAAGGCTGCCCTCCTGTCCCCCAGGCTGCTGCTCTGCCTAGGCTGGGGGCTGCCCTTCCCTCTGGGGTCAGCAGGAGAATCCTGCCCTGGGCTGATCCCACAGTGTGGGCAGCAGCAAAGGGGGAATTCTGCCCCTCTGCCCTGCTCAGGTGAGACCCCACCTGCAGAGCTGCCCCAGCTCTGGGGCCCAGCACAGGAAGGACCTGGAGCTGCTGGAGAGAGTCCAGAGGAGGCACCAGGATGAGCAGAGGGATGGGGCAGCTCTGCTGTGGGGAAAGGTTGGGAGAGTTGGGAATGCTGGAGAAGAGAAGCTTTGGGGAGACCTAACTGCAGCCTACAAGTACCTGAAGGGAACCTGCAAGAAAGATGGAGAAAGAATATTGACAAGGGCCTGGAGGGACAGGACAAGGGGGAATGTCTTCCCATGGCCAGAGGACAGGATTAGAGGGGGTACTGGGAGGAAATTTGTCCCTATGAGGGTGGGCAGGCCCTGGCACAGGGTGCCCAGAGAAGCTGTGGCTGCCCCTGGATGCCTGGAAGTGTCCAAGGCCAGGTTGGACACTGGGGCTTGGAGCAGCCTGGGATAGTGGAAGGTGTCCCTGCCCATGGCAGGGGGTGTGGAAGGAGATGGGCTTTAATGTCCCTTTCCACCCCAAGGAATATTCTGTGTTGTGTAAACAACAGCCTCCTCTCCTTTGCAAGCAGAATTTTTCCCTTCCAAGCAGTGTTTGCCTATAACACACTTTACTGCTTCTGACAACAAAGTTTATTTCA
This sequence comes from Cyanoderma ruficeps, assembly GCA_008694505.1. Taxonomy (NCBI): domain Eukaryota; kingdom Metazoa; phylum Chordata; class Aves; order Passeriformes; family Timaliidae; genus Cyanoderma; species Cyanoderma ruficeps. The sequence goes on from VZDJ01000161.1 coordinate 562,401, forward strand.
GCTTTAACCTTCCTATATATATTTTTTTTTTCTTTTTACCCCTCTCTTCCTTAGAAAAGGAAGGGGCAATTACCCATCCAGCTGCCTCCAATTCCATGCATACAGGGCCGTGTCTGGGTGCTGCTCTGTCCCTGCCGGGAGCAGGGGGCTTTAAGCTCAAAGCTGACACCATTTACTCAGTTTCTTGAAAACCGGGGCCTTTTCTTTCCCTGTTTTCCAGCACAAGTGCTGCTGGGATATTTCCACTGACAATGCTTTTTCCCAGAGGAGACACTGAACGAGTAATACACAAGATCTTTCCCTACCTGCTCATTAAGGATGAAGGGAGGCACAGGAGGGAGTTGCAGCTTTGAGTCTTAGCTGTGATCAATTTGATCCTGTCTCTGATTTCCTGCTTTAACATAAGCAAGATGATGTGCTAATGCTCACCAGGGGTGGAAAGAGGGGCAGAGATGAATCTGTGACTGCTTGGGAGATGTATGAGAGAGAACATGCAAGGAATGCCCAGGAGGAAGCTAATAATTGTGGCGTTTGGATGGAATTTGAAGAATATGGCCTGGGGCCAGACGCTGAACGAGGGGATAAAAAGAAATATTCAACAACGGCCCAATGGCTGAATGAGTCTGGGGCCCCGTGGGAAGAAGATAGGATGTGATCACAGCATCAGAAACTGCATGAACGTGGCAGGGAGAGGAGAGGGGATTAGAAGTTGCACTGACATTTTTTCACATTTGATTTTGCAGCCTCAGTTTTCTTCAGCTGAGCCTTGGGGGTGTGATATAAAACACAGAGCTCTGCTTTGGTCGTTTCTCTGGGAAGCAGGAAGGGAGATGATCAGGATCTTGTCTTAGGTCAATATTTTACCAGTGAATTAATATAAATTCTATTTGTGACACGAGATTAAATTTTAAAGCGCTTTGATTGTTTAAAGCTCCTTGGTGGCGGTGGCAAATGTCTTGTAGCTGATTAAAACCTGGCAGGAGTGGTAGCAGTGGCAGGACTCTGCTTTGAACGTGGCTGGACTAGGGCTGTCCGGGGCAAGGTAAGAAATCACTGGTCAGGATCCCAGGGGTCAAGGAGAGGCTAAACAAATCCATAAAAGATGAGCAAACACAGCAGGAAAACATAAATGCAGCAGGATCTCTGTGAATCTCCAGTGTCTGGAACCGAAGGTACGTCTGCATGCAAATGCTGGGGCCGAGTGCTTTGGGAAGTGAGATACTTCAGCACTTTTTAATCACTGTTATTAATGATACAGANCTCTGTTCCCTCCCCAGGGCTGAGACTGTCCCTAGAAAACACCGGCATGTCTGGACTTGCTGACTTTTCCCCTGGCTGGCTGCTGGACTTAGTGACCCTAAGAGAACATTGCTGCTCTCTGAGCATCCTCTCTGCCCTGACACAGAGCTTGCTGAGGCAGTGGAATTAAATTTTCTGCTTTAGCCCTCACCTCTTAGAATCACAGGACCTTGAGGACAGTGAACATGCCTTGGAACTTCAAGCTCAAGGAAAGCCGTGTGGCATTTCTATTTCTGAAGAACCAAAGCTCTTTCTCATAACCCCCTTTAATTATTGCCTCACTGCCTTCAGGTAGTTATAAGTCATTTTTGTCACATGGCATTTAAAATACCTTGGGAATGGCCTCAAGTTGCACGGAGGAAGGTTTATAGAATAACAGAATCATGGAATGGCTTGGGTTGGAAGGGACCTGAAAGCCCACCTTGCTACGGGCAGGGACACCTTCCACTGTCCCAGGCTGCTCCAAGCCCCAATGTCCAGCCTGGCCTTGGGCACTTCCAGGGATCCAGGGGCAGCCACAGCTTCTCTGGGCACCCTGTGCCAGGGCCTGCCCACCCTCACAGGGAAGAATTTTTCCTTTATATCCAATCTTCCCCTGCCCTCCTGCTTAAGGCCACCCCCTTGTGCTATTACTACATACTGTGTGAGAAGTCCCTCTCCAGCCCTCTCATAAACCCTGTTTAGCTACTGGGAGGATATAGGATAGACTGGATAGCAGCAAAGATTTCTACACGGGAAGAAGGTGGTGGTGGAGCCCCCATCCCTGGATGGATTTAAAAGCCACTTGGATGTGACATCTGGGGACTTGGCAGTGGTGGGTAAAGGCTTGGTCTTGATGCTCTCAGAGGGCTTTTCCAACCTAAACAACTGTGATTTACGGTACACACCCGGCATAACCTCACTACAAGCAATCGTGTTAACAGTAGCCTCAGTAACTTATTTGAGATCCAACTCTGACTTGTGTTTAGGAAGAGCTGGATTAGCCCAGCTATAAATCCTGTGCTGTGCACAGCTACAATGTCATTACAGCAACCCGAGCCAAGGAGCTTCAACACCAGATTGGAGACCCTCACCAGCCCCTTGCTCAGAAACAGGATGGGAGACGTGTTTCTGCCATGTGGCATGGACATATGAGCATGTTTATGTGGATCTGCTCTTCAGTGTTGGCAGTGCCATAGGAAATGCTAAATGCTGTCTCTATTAAAATTAAACTGAGCCAAACCAGTTGAAGAAAAAGTATTTTTCCAGCTATGCTCAGCTTAATTCCTTTGGTGTTAATCTGGCTCAAATAACAGCAGCCATGATCCAGAGCCTGGGTAGGAATGACAGATTCCGAGATAACTCTGAAGAAGAGGTCAAACGCTACTTTTGTGGGTTTTTTTCTTTCTTTCTTCATCTCTCTTTTTTTTTTTCTTTTTCTTTTAAAGAGCACAGTTCAGATGACTCTCCACTACCCTGTGAACTTCACTTAACTGATTCCATGAGAGTGCCAGGCATGATTTATACAAGCCCTGCATTGGATCTACCAGGGATGTAGCCAAGCTTTCCTCCAACTGGAGGCTGTGCTGGGTCTGTCCTTGGACACAACCCCCAGACACTCTCTGCCCTGCCCTTGGGGATGTTGTTCCTTATTCCTCTCACCCCACCTTCCTCTCCTGACCCAAGGAGCTGCCTGGCTGGAAGGCAGTGCAGTTTTCACTGGTACCTGGCTGGGGTTGCCAATGTGTGGAGGCAGGAGAGGAGAAAAGAAGGCTGAAGAAAGCAATCTCAGGGGAAACCTTACTGCTCTTTGCATCTGCCTGAAAGCAGGTTGTGGTCAGCTGGGGCTCTGCCTCCTTTCCCAAACAACAAGCACCAGAGTAAGAGGAAATGGCCTCAAGTTAAGCCAGGAAGGTTTAGATTGGATACTAGCAAAAGCACCCAAAAGAGTAGCTAAGCATTGGAACAGGCTGCCCAGGGGAACAGTGGAGTCACCATCCCTGGAGGCAGATGTGGCATTTAATGATATGTTTTGGTTGAAGGATGGACTTGGTGATTTTGCAAGTCTTGTCCAACCTTAATAGCTCTATGAAACCCAAGGTGTTGGTGACGAAGGGAACTCTGCTGGTTCTTCTGGATTTGGAAGGATGCTTTAGAATCTGAGGGAGTTCCACCTGGCAAAAAGCTGGGAGTTTGGAAGGAGGGTACTGGGCAAAAGAAACAAGGGGCTTTGAGGTTGGTAGAGAAGGGAGACCATGGTAAAGATGCCAGGAAAGGCTTTGCTCACAACCTGCTGGGGCAGCAGTTTGGACATGGTCAGGTTTGAGTGTGAAGGAGAGGAGCAGAAGGAAGGAGCAGAACCACCCTGGGGTGTTTTCTACTTATTTTTCTCTAATGCACTACTATTCATTGAACTTGAACAAGCCATATCCAGCTTAGAAATGAAAAAAAGAGCCTCCCCAAACTGGGCTGTGCTGCTGGAGCTGGAAGCAGCAAACAGCACCACACTGAGGGATAGTATCATGGAAGATGCTCACACTTGGGCTCCCAGCACTGTAGCAGAGCACTAATAATAGTAATAATGCTTGCTTAACATGAGGGTTTGGAGTGATGTTTCTGGGGGAATGAGCACAGCTCCTTGCAGGCACTTTGATCTATTGCCGTCACTGCTGCTTGGTTATTGCAGACGAGCCTGTAAAGCTTTGTGCCCTGCTGAAATTACCGGGGGAAACAAGACACGGCGTGCCAATTGCGGGCTGTACGAGAGAGGAACCTTTTGTGCAAAGGCTCTGAGTGAACAATATTAATTTTTGCCTGGTTTTCCTGAGGCGCTTTGTGGGGGTGCGCCCGCCTGCCCCCCGGGCTGCGTTTTACCCTCTCTGAGGGGACTGTCGCCCCTCAACCCCCGCGCCCCGCGGTACTCACGCCTGGGACATGCTGAGCACCGAGAGCCGGACCGGCACCGAGGGTCAGCGAGGGGCACCGAACCCGAGTGACACTGGACCGGCACCGACAGGGCCCTGGAGGCCCGGGCAGCGAGGCCGAGTCCCGCCGGGCCGGCACCGACACGGGCCGCGGAGCGAGCGGCGGCCGCGGCGTTACCGTGGACACGGCCCGGGGGGGGCCGGGCCCTGCCCGCGGCTTCTGCGCCGAGGAAAGGGAGCTTCAGCCTTTCCCTCTTCTGTTTTCCACCTTTTATTTTTTTTGGTTTGTGTTGGAGGGGACCTCAAAACTCTTCCAGTCCCATCCCCTTCCACTATCCCAGGCGGCTCCAAGCCCCAGTGTCCAAACTAGCCCGGGGCACTGCCAGGGATCCAGGAGCAGCCACAGTTTCTCTGGGCACCCTGTGCCAGGGCCTGCCCACCCTCAGAGGGAAGAATTACTTCTGTGTATCTGATCTAAATCTCTCCTTTTTTACTTTAAAACCCTCCCTCGTCGTTATCAGTATCAGGGTGCCCACCCCCTTAGTTTTGTTTTTGCCCCGAGAGTTTCATTCCCTGCCCCCGTTACTTTCCTTCCCCCCCTTTCTTTGCCTCCCTTTATTTTCCTTCCCCCTTCATGTATTTTTCCTTTCTCCCCTTTCCTGTATTTTCCTATTTTCCTCTTTTCTCCCTTTTCCTGTATTTCCCTACCCCTTTCCTGTACTTTCCCTTCCCCCCCCCTTTTCTTCCAGTTTCCTATATTTTCCTTTTTCCCGTTTGTTTGTTGTTGCTTGTTTTTTTTACACCCCCCCCCCCACGTTATTTCCTTCCCCCACCAATGTATTGCATTCACATTTTTCCTGTATTTTTTTTCTTCTTATTTCTTTCCCCAGGCACCACCTATTCAGTCAGCTTTCCAGTGGTCTTCCATTCCCTTTACACTTTAAAAAAAACAGTTCAGAGGACAGGATTTCAGCACAGATTTTGGGGGGGAAATGCACTCGTCCACAGGGCCAGTGAGAAGGAAAAAAGCAAGAAGTTTGGGACAATGAGTGTTTTGCCAGTGATCATATTTTTTGCCACAAATTTAATTTTCTTTTCTTTGTTTCCCCCTTTTTTCTTCCATTGAAGCCCCAGCTCATATAATTAGGTGAGACTCTTGGCTATCAAGTTTTTGAAATAAAGCTTCTAGCCCCCCCTCGCTTTTGGAGGAAAAGCTTGAAAACATGAATCTTGAAGACCATAATAAAAGCATCTAAGGATATTATTTTTCAACCCATATGATGACTATGCCCATCACATCATTTCTTTAAGTGTATTGGATCAGTGGGGGATTTTTAGGAGAACTTGTTGCATTTTCTTCGTGCTGAGGTTGGAAAATGCTGTAAAATCAGCTTGTAATTTTGAATGTTAATATCAAAGTGGTTCTTCACGCTGAAATTTACCATGGGAAATTTGTCTGCTTCCTTCCAGTGCCTGATCCTCATCCATGTGCAGGTCAGGAGGGTCTCAAATGCAGTAAGTAACTTGTATTTTGTTCCTTTTTTAATAAAATATTCCAGTCTTTGCAACCCGAATAGGAACCTTGCATTTTTATTTCCATTAATGCTGGCATGTGTACACCACTTTTAATGCCAAAGTGGGTTTTTTCAGCCAAAAGTTTTACCTGCAGAGTCCCAGCAGTGCTGTCTCCATCAGTGTGTGTGGTTTTAAGGATTGATTGACCTACTGCATGTGTTTGCAATAAAAAAGTAGGAAGATTTCTGAAGCAATTGAAATGAGAGGACCAAGATGGCTTGATATGGTGTGGATGTTAATTATTGATCTGAATTTATTGTCCTCTGTTAGCACCTCTGTGTCTCAGTGCACAAGACTGTCTTTATCATGCTGGAAGCTGTATGAATGGTGAAATAATGCTCCTTGTTCACTTCCCCACCTGCCTTCTCCACCTCCCCCCACAAAAAAAAAGCTGAAGGAAAGCAGAAGTCTTCCTTTTAAAAATGGGAAATTAAGCTACAAAGAAGTGATGCACATGAGAGCGTGTAGGGAGGCTGAGGGGATTTTCATTTTCATCGGTTTGTAGTGAACTTGGGAGAAAAATGAGTTGTGTTGCTGGGAAAAGTCATGCAGTAAAATTAATTCTGAAATGAGTAAGTTGATTTTTTTTTTCATGGGAAAGGAACCTGCTTTTGAGCTGAAATGGGAGCTGTGTATGACTGAGAGTCAGTAATTGGTTTAGCCTAAGAAAATAGACATCTATAAACAGAGAAAGTGGGGAGTGGGAGATGTTCTGGTTTCCAGCAGGTTTCCAGTTGAGTCCTTGAGCTTCTCAGTAATTTGAAGTGAGAGGACACAGGTCAGCCTGAGATGTGATGTCCTCAAAGCTCAGCCTGGAGAAAAGGAGGCTCAGGGGGGACCTTGTGGCTCTGCACAACTCCCTGCCAGGAGGGGACAGCCGGGGGTGTCGGGCTCTGCTCCCAGGGAACAGGAGGAGAGGGAACGGCCTCAGGCTGGGCCAGGGGAGGCTCAGCTTGGACATCAGCAGGAATTTCCTCATGGAAAAGGTGGTCAGGCCTTGGAAGGGGCTGCCCAGGCAGTGGTGGGGTCCCCATCCCTGGAGGTGTTTAAGGATCTCCTGGACGTGGCACTCAGTGCTTGGAGTTAAGTGACAAGGTGGGGATTGGTGACAGGTTGGACTTGATGATCTTGGAAGTCTTTTCCAACCAGAATGATCCAGTTATTCTATGATCACCGTAGGCTGAATTGCAGCTGAGGTCCAGCAGACCACTCATGGTCAGTGAACACCCTGAAGCATCTCACTCTTTCCATTCTGGAATCACACGTCTCCAATAATCCCTGCAGGCACCAAACACTCTGAGATGTCGAGGTAAGACCAGAGATTAGAGGGATTTGTAGTTGTTATCCCACTCATTGTACATTTTTTGTACAGCATCCCTGGCCACTTCCTCATCCAGCTCGTGTTGCATTAAAAACTCAAAGTGTGTTATTTGATCCATCCAGCAGGAACAGGGGACAGGTTTTATGCAGCCTGTGCCTTTTGGCATCTCTAATTCCTCAGGCTCTTGCAAACATGGGCTTAAAAGTCCTGCTGCCTTGGAAACTAGGTGCCATCATTTTTCAAAAACATCTTTTATTACGAGCTTAAGAGGTGACTGTGAGCTCACAGAGGGGGTAAAATGTAAAACTGGAGGGTCTTGTTCCTCTCAATGTGGGTCCCTGGCAAAGAGCTTAGTGCACCTGTCTGTTATTGAGCAGGGCTTAGGGAAAGCAAGCAACGTAATGGGAATAATGTTCTGCCTTTTGCAACTTGTATTTCAAAGCACTTCCAGCAGTCTGGACTGTCCCTCGAGGCACAGGGTGGAAGGTGGAGTGGGTTTTTCATGAGTGTTGCTGGCCCAGAGAGATGCAAAGGGAGAAGCTGTGGGTCAGGGTTTCCTCCTCCATCCGTGGTGAGCTGAGGCTTTGGGCCAGTGCTTGGGAGTCAAGGATTCTGTTTGCTGTGTGGGCCCAGGAACAGGTGTGACAGCCTGGGATATAGCCTGGGATGTGCTCTGTGAGGCTGGGCAACCACCAGCACAGCGAAACTTAACTAAGTCACCTGCTAGATTCTGGATTCATCTGGAATAGGGCAGCCTTGGGTGCACCGACACACTGGAGAGGCTGGAGAGCAGCAGGGATGTGGGATCCTGGTCAATGGCCAGTTGGATCTGAGTCAGCAGTGCCCTGGAGCCAGGAGAGACAGCCCTGTCCTGAGGGATCATGCCCAGCACAGCCAGCCAGGCCAGGGAGGGGATTGTCCTGCTCTGCTCTGGGCTGGGGTGGCCTCACCTCCAGTGCTGGGGGCAGTTTTAGATAAGAAAGATCTAAAGCTGTTAGAGAGCCTCCAAAGGAGGGGCAGAGGATGGTGAAGGGGCTGGAGGGGCTGTACAGGGAGCAGCTGAGGGCACTTGGCTTGTTCAGCCTGGAGGAGACAGAGGCCAGACCTCACCGGGGTCTGCAGCTTCCTCTGAAGGGGCTCTTGGGCACAGGGTGGGATTTTTGGGGTGTCCTGGGCCAGAAGTTGGACCTGATGATCCTTGTGGGTCCCTCTCATCCTGAAGGGCTTAACAGAGGAGCTCTCCCACAAGGGCCAGTGGCTGTGACAGCAGTTACAGCAGGACAGCTGTCCCCAAGTGGAAAAACCTCGGAGTCTGGGAAGTGAGAAGTAGCACTGTGATGGGCAAGACTGGGGAGTTGTTGCACAGGGCTTCACAGAATCCCAGAATGGTTTGGGTTGGAAGAGAGCTTAATGATCATCCCATCCTACCTCCTGCCACGGGCAGGGACACCTTCCACTATCCCAGGGTGGCTCCAAGCCCCAATGTCCAGCCTGGCCTTGAACACTTCCAGGGATCCAGGGGCAGCCACAGCTTCTCTGGGCACCTGGGCCAAGGCCTGCCCACCCTCACAGGGAACAATTCCTTCCCAACATCCCATCTATCCCTGCCCTCTTTCAGTATAAAACCCTTCCCTCTTGTCCTGGCTCTCCAGGCCCTTGTCCAAAGTCCTTCTTTAGATGTCTTGGAGCTTCTTTAGGGCTCTGAGGTCTCCCTGGAACTTTTTCTTCTCCAGGTGAACACCCCCAGCTCTCCCAGCCCATCTTTGTAGGAGAGGCATTCCCTCCCTCTGACCATGGCTTCCTTGCAGATGGATGTTTGGTTTTCCTTTAGGTTTGGCAGGAAGTGTTTGAAGGAGTTCTGGGTGGCTCTTTCCATACCTTGTGGCCTCAAGTGCTGGCTTCCAGCTGTCGGTGACACCCAGGAGGGGTGGCTCTGCCAGCTGGGCTGCACTGACCCCTTCATTTAGCCTTGTGACCAGTGGCTGGGCTATTTTTTCCAGTTGACACTGACTCCTGGATCTCCAGGTGGTTTTCTGCTTGCTTCCAGGCTAAGTGAAGGGGATTTGTCAGCACTCAGGTCCGTGAGACTTTGATATGACAGCCTGTTCATCAGGCCCGAGCGTGGTACACGGCGGAGGAGGATTGCAGCAGAATTAGAAGGTATAAAGTTCAAATCTAATTTGAAGAATTTTCCCTCTATCACTTAAATGTGGGAAATGTTCCTGTGGCTTCAGGGATAAAATGTCACACTTCATAAGGAGCATGCGTTTTAAATCTCAGCCAGATATTAAGTGCCGCGTGCCGCACTCCACTTCTCTCTTTGTTAAAAAGCAAAACCCCAAATCATCTCTCCTGAAAGAGTGTTGTTTGATAAAATTAGAGCTTTCCAAAGAAGCAGGTTCAAATAGTGCCAGCTCTGTATCATTATGACACAACGGCGAGTGGATTGATTTTATTCTGTATTGACAACAGTTCGTCAGCGCTCAGCTATGTAATTACATAGGATGCTGCTCCTAAAGATGCCTGCAGTATCAAGTGAGCAGTCAATACAGACTGGCAACACACACCAGATGTTTTTTTGGGTGAGAAAGAAACAGAAAAAGGGATCAGACTCGGGCTGCTGGCAATTAGCCAAGTAATTTGTAAGCAGACGTTTTAGTACATTGGTTGGCTTGAATGTTTGGCTTCAGCTCGGGAGTTTTTAATAAATTCACACGAACCCTCTGTCAAGCTTTAGTCACTTATAGGGGCAAAGTTCACTTCTATATCATCCTGCAACCCAAATATTGGAAATAAGTAGCATTTTTTGTGAAGATATATTCAGTATGGCATGTGGAATGACACTTCTAGACAGACCCTTTTCAGTTCTGCTTAAGATATACAGCTCCTCTGACCACTTCCTCACTTTACAGGCTCACCATCAGCAATCTGAAATGCTTTATGTGCTTTTCTCATGATTTTGATAGAAAAATGACAAAGTTTGGCTGTTAACACTGGCTTGTGTGCACATTAATCGCTGAAAGCTTCAAGAAATTCTCATGCAAACACTACACAGCCTCAGCTGCTGTCTGCTTCCTCCAGCTGCAGTGGGATTTTAGCTGACCCAAGCCCCCCATGCCTCATGATGTGGCCAACAGGAGGTTTGGTGGGACCAGCTGGAGAGCCCCAGGTTGGTGAGAAGTCAGAACAGCAACTTGTAATTTGCTTTCCATGGCCCAAAGGGGAGGAAGATGCTGGTCTCTGTTTATTCCTGTGCTGTCTGATGGTCTTTCTGCTCATCAAAAAAGAGCTGTGAGGTGTTATCATGAATTTACAGGGCAGTAGTCTGGGCTTCAGCCATCCTGTTCCCTACACAGGGCACGGAGGCTGCTGGAAAGTCCTTTGTACTCCAGCTGGTGTCTCTGAGCAGGACCAGGCTGCAGAATACCACGAGTCAGGGGCAGTGGAAGCAGCTCAACCCTTCAGAGGTCAAGTCTGCATGAGGAAGATCCCCTTCCAGACCTGACTGAGGGGAAGCATTTGAGCTCTGGGACCTGAAGTGTTTAAAGTCAGAACTGAGAGTGACTCAGGGCTAGAGGAGAAGGGGATGTTTGCCATCTGCTTTAGCAGTTCATTCCCCAGAAAAAGAGGAGGAATTCATCTGCTATTTGTGCACGTAGGCAGTTGTTTCATTGTGTTTTGTTTTGTTTTCCCTCCCACTCTTCAGTAAAACACCTGTTGAGTTAATCCTCTTTGACTCGGCTCAAAAGCGAGGAAGTCAAACTCCAGGAGAGGCTGAGCAGCTCAGCTCTCATTTCCCCACGTTTCTGAGGGGGGCTCTAACGAGCGTGTTTTGAAGGCTTCCAGAAGTGAAACTAATAAAGAGAGGACATGAGGTGAGGCAATACTTATTTTTGCTGGACATTAGAATGACTTGAGTCACAAAGTGATAGTCTGGAAGGCAGAGATACCTTGGAGCTTCCAGAGTTGTTCCTTAGGATGGTGAGAAACATTTTAGAGGTTTCATTTTGGTGCATCTTCAATGAATTTGAATGAATTTGATTTAAAAACCTGATCTTGTTACTAAATTGGATGTGTCCCGCTTTGTTTAAAACTTAAAAGTTGAAAGCAAGCAGAGCAAAATGTCATGAGGAAGAACTCGCAGAATACAGTGATTCTGTAGGGGGCTGCAAGCCATCAGCAGCTGAAATTTGGTGACAACCTGTGGCTCTGCAGATGTGCTTGGTGAACTGTGCAAGGGAAGAAGTTCCTCCAGAGGGGCCCCCTCTATGTCCTCTCTGAGCTCTGGAAGAGCCTCTTGCTCTGGTGGCCCTCAGGATCCCACCTTAAGTGCTGAGGATGAGGAATTTCCCTCATCCCTCCCCCATAATCTCTGTGAGTTTAGGCTCTGGGGACGTTATTTCCAGTATGTGGTGACTCAGTTTCCCTCTGGGCTGTCCCAGAATGAGTCAGGTTTAACTGACACGGTCTCATCGACGAAGCAAACCCAGGAGGTTGTGACTTGACCATTAATTAATTGCAGCCAGAGCTGAGGGGTTAATGAGATCCCCCCCCAGAGCTGAAGGGACAATACCAGCCCAGCGCCTGCCACGTCGCACGTGCGTCACTCCTGCGTGGAAGCGAGTGAGAAACCTCTCACTTTTTTTTGTTCCTCCTCCCGGCTCAACTTCTCGTGCTATAAATAAGCAGCCCAGTGTGAGAAAAAAAAAAAAAAAAGAATAACAAGGGGCTGCAGCTTTTTAGGTGCCTGTGGCAGGATGTTTTCTTGCTTATCCTGTTTCTTGTAAACACGGTGATGACTTTTGTGGCCCAGATGTAGAGACAGCCCCGTTTCATTGTTCGAACACCTGCTGGCTTTTCAAATGGACCCAGTGCAGCCCATTGATAAAAATTCAGACTCAGAAACCTGCAGCACCAGGCTGAGCTCCTGTAGATAGCTCCAAAAAAAAAAAAAAAANAAATCCTTGAGGATCTGACATCCGCCTGTTGAGTTTTTTTTCCTCTATTATATTTGATTGGGAGGGGAAGGGAAGCGTAAGATTATTTTTTTCCCCTGCTCTTGTTCTCACAATAGCAATAAAAACAATACTCCTTGGCTTGGAGGTGGTAAACTGTGAGAAATAGCAAGAGCTGACTTTCTGGTTGTGCAGCCAAATTTATGAATGAAACTAGTGGGTGCAATTTAATTCCCAGGCCTGGCTCTGCTTTTGGTGTTATGGAATGAAATAAAAAGGCCAGAGAAGGAACAGCTCGTAAGTGCTGCAGGGTTGTCACTGGGAATGAGCACAGGGAAAGGTTTGGTCTGAGTTGGAGAAGGGGTTTTTCCTGCATCCTGCATCACAAACTACGAAGCAGGTGAATTTCCTCAGTCACACAGTGGCTTTGCAGCATTTCTTTATTTGACACCAGCGTGTGCTGGTGGGACACCTTTCAGTTCCAGCTCTTCCCGTGTTGACTACATGGGGCAGATGAAGCATGTGGGCCCTTACTGGGATAGGTCTGCTTTGTGAGGTGCACAACAGGGCCACCAGGTCTGGGAAGAAGGGGGTAAAGTTTAGGAAAAAAAAAGCACCGAGGATACTTGTTTTTGCAGATAAAGGTCAGTTCTTTGCCTGAGTGTTTCTTTGAATGGGACTTGAGGGCTAAAACCTGCTTTTTGGGGAGGGCTTTTTGTGCCTGGAGTGAGAGGTTAGAGTTGAGGTGTTCAGCCAGGACTATTTGTGTTTCAGCAGCCTCTTCTCACCCAGGATATTTGTTCTCCTCAGTGCTCAGAGCGGGATTTTTCTTGTGCTGAGGTCTCCTGCATCCTTCCCTGCTCCTCACGTGTCCCCCACCTGTGCCTTTGGCTGCAGGAGCAGAGGGGACGTGCTGGGTTTGTTTCCTGCTGCTTTGAGCAGGGATTTGGAGCAGATGGGGCTGTGAGGATCCCTTCCAGCCTAAATGACTGTACACTCACCCTGCCAAGAGAGGCAGATGCCAACAGTGAGTCCTCACAAAGGCCCGCAACGGGTCAAAGGCTTTCTCCCCCACCTCTGAAAATGAGATGTGGGACTCTAAGGAAGCAGCCCAGCCCCCAAAGGATCATTCTGCCTGAGACAGGTGAAACCAGGCGGCCAAGCCTGTGTGTGCCATGGCCAGATGTGGCCAGTCCCAGATGTTGTGCAGAGGAGGGCAGGGTTTGAAGGATTCCTTGCTCAGGGTGTCCTAGGAGAGGGGACGCCGCTCCAGCTGTGGGATGAAGCCCTGGAGGGACCCCTCTCCTCAGCAGCCCATCCTCTGCCTCTCCCTCCTCAGTGGGGATCCGGGGAGGGAAGCACCTCAGGATAAACATTCCTGCAAACCTCTCTCTGCATCTGCCTTTCATTAAGGCTCCCCTAAAGCTGCGCGTGGATGTCGGCGTGCGAGGGGAGCTGCGGAGCTGCCGTGTGCCGGGATCTGGCTGCCGCCCCACAGGCACCGTGGGCACCAGCCAGCTCCTGCTGGATCATGGGACACACGGGGATCTGGCGGTGGGACAGGAGAACCTCCCAGCATCCAGCTCCCGGGAGAAATTTGGCTCTTAAATCCAATTATATTTGCAGACTGAGCTCTTTTGTCCTCGCTGCTGTCGGTGCATGTGCAGCCTTCGCTTTTTACCCCCGTTTTTTTTGGTCGCTTTGGACTTGTTAATGGCTGTGTTTAAAATCAAGAGAGCAAGGAGTTGGAAGGTGCTCCATGTCCTGAGCGTTCTCCTGCACGCTCTTTCCGAGGGGAATGCCTGTTTGCTGATGTCATCTCGTGTGGCTCAATGTCAGAACTCTGCTCCGTTCGCTGGAAAAGCTGCGCTGACCACGCGGAATGCTCACATGAATTTGTCTAGCATGCACAGGGAGGTGTCCTTGACGACCTTTCACGGTAATTACAGCAGTTAGGAGATGTTTTCCCCAGGCAAACTTCTCTCTAAGGACCTCAGGGTTGTGCTCTGAGTTCTTTTGGATTTCCCCTTCCACGTTCTCCTGGAAAATAGCAGTGTGGCCTCTAATGTCTTACTTTTCCCCTAGAATCTCTCAGTCGCTGTTGGGAGGCAGTGCAAGCTGCTGGGGATTTTCACAAACAACCAGAATATGGCTTGAAGGAAGCGTTTATATTTCCTATTTATGTTTTGCTTTTAAACTCTGACTTCCAACCCCCCTTCTTTTTTCCCAAGAAAAACCCAGACAATCAGACTAATGTTTCTTTTAAAACGTGTGAAAGATGAAGGATGAGGCGTCGAGTTTCCTTTCAAGCGATTCTGAGCGAAACCAAAGCCTTTTTGAAGTGGTTTACTGCAATTGTAGTTTGCTTTGCTTCCTGCTCCTGCTTTGGGCACACCTCCCGGCTCGTTGTGTGTGGCTACAGGCGCTGGGGGAAGTTGGAAGGCCAACAAAAGGCAAGGGGACTCTAAAATCTTATTTCTTTTTCTATTTAGAGTGCTGCCAACGAGATGTTGCATTTTATTCCTTCCTACCACCGAGGTACAATGTCTGCCCCCAGCATTAGCACCGGTGGAGGCAGGGAGGGGTAGGGAAGGAATGGGAATAGATTTCATGCTGGATGAGTCTCCAGTTAAGAGTCCAGACTGTGGGCAGGGTAAAAAAAAGCTTTGTTTAGTCTGCAGTCAATAGTTTTAGCAGGAGCTCTGGGCCCAGAGCTGGGAAGTTGGGTGTCCTCTGCTCAAGCTGGTGTGATTTACAGTGTTGGGATCTGACTATGGAAATGATAGAGCCAAAGCAGAGGGAAAAGTGTGCTGGAGAGCTTGTCTCTGTGCCAAAGGGTGGGAAGCGAGGGTAGAATTGCTCCTTCCCCACAGCCACGTTTCTCCTCATGGCCAGGTCCATATTTCCTGCCACCCTCTGCGATACCTGGACTGTTTGCCACGCTAGAATTGTGCTGGCAGAGCTGCCTGAGGGACCCTGGGATGCACTGGGTGAGGATGAAGGAAGATTAGGATGGCTTTGACACTGCTGGATGGTTGGGATGTTGAGAGCGATGAAGGTTAAGGACATTCCTGCCCAGCTCTGGCTGCAGGAGCAGAAAGCACCTCCTCAGCCCCTCTTGGCCTGATTCCTTCAATAAACAGGATTTTTCCAGAGCAGGACTCCACCAGCTTGGTGAAAAGCTGGGACTTGCAGTGAGGCTGTGGCTTTGTACCACCACGGTCTTGCTAGTTCCTCCAGCTGTGTAAAAAACTCGTTGCTTTTGGTGCCAGCACCGTTGGAGGAGCTGAATGCCTGAATTTTCTTGGCACTGTTTCAGAGCAATATCTGTTCTCCTTGCTTGATCAACATATCTGTGAATTACATTAAAGTAATCTGACCCTGGGCTCTTGCAAAGACTTCCCCCTGCTGCTGAAGGTGGTCGAAACCCTCCCTGAACTGAGCAGCGAAGCAGCACATGTGGGATCAGAGGGTGGCTGAGGGAACTGGGCACATCCAAGCCCTGGAAAACACCCTGGATGGTAAAGATGTGTCAGCTCTCCGATATCCTGGTGGTGTTGGTCTCACACTGACCTCACATCCCCGTATGGCTCCAAATCCAGAGGCTGGCAAAGAGCATACAGTCCCTAAGAGATGCAGCTTGCATTCCTAAAAAAACTGGAGAGCAGCCTTTCCCTTTAACTCGTGCCTGGCCCAGGGAGGAGCAGGATTTAAACAGGTACCTAAAGTTCAGCATGTGCTTAAGTGTTGTCCTGAATGGGGACCCTCTTGAGCTTTAGCTGAAGTGCTGTTCTGAACCAGGGCCAGCAGAGTGAGGAAGTCACCTCTTGTTGCCTCTACTCCACTGTGTTTGTGTTCGTTGCAGCTCTCTTGCTGTTTACTACAAGGAGAAAATCACTTTATTTACTTGCAGCTCACTCAGTACCTGAGAGCAGGCAGGTTGGGAGAGTCTCACATCAGCTGGGAGCGAGACATCTGACCTTGTCTCTCGTCTGTCTTGTTCCTATGATCCTAATTCTGCTCTAAATTAATTCTTTTGTTTAGCTGCTGGGGTTTTTTTTTTCCTCCTTTTTGTTTTCACATGAATGCTTGTCTCTATATTTAGGTCTGCCGGGGCGGGATGTTATGAATAATTGTTGATTGATATTATTAAACACTAATACGCTTGGCTGTGTTGCACTAATGACGGGGCTTTGGGGATATGCAAATCAATTAATTGCAGTAATTGCTGTAATAGCTGTTTTGGAGGAGGCTGTTGAAGAGCCCTTGGGAGGGCGCACAAAGACGCAGACGTTTGGAAGTGCAGAGGAGAAGGGGTGCTCGAGTGTCGCTGGAGAGGGCTCCTTCAAGTTGTCAACTTGAAAAGTGGGGTTTGTTTTGCTCTCCAAAACCCACTCACACCAAATCCTCTCTTGCTTTGTTTCAGAGTTACCCCAGAGTGGCTCCTTCTGGACTTTCCTGCTGTGGCGGAGCTGAAGAAGCTCAGGGATGAGACAGAGCCTTTTCCAGGTAATCTCTTGCCGTAGAAATCTGGGAGACCTCCCTAGAAACCATCCGAGGGGGGAAAAAACCATCTCCAAGGCTAAACCTCTGTGTCACCTCTCAGTCAACAGCTTTGGTTTGTCAGCTGAGATTCTCATTCACGTCAAAGCTCTTTCTCCCCTTCTGTGGCAGCATCCTGGGCCCTCACAGTGGGCACAAAGGGACGTGAGGGGCCTCAGGAGCCACGGTGGGAAGGCTCTGAAGGGAATGGGATTTTGGGTATTGTGAGGATGGGGAGGAAAAAGTCTCTTCTGGCTTCTTCCCCGTGCTATATGTGCTTTCCCTGCCTTTGTGTATTATTGTATATTCTTTTGTCTGGCTTTCCATATGCAACGTGCCTCGGTCTCCGTGCTCCGGGGCGGGTGTTCAATGTGGTGCACAGATGGTGCTCCCAGAAATCCCGTTATTTGCTAATGGGATTTTGTGCTAAGCGTTTCCACTCTGCTTTTCAAAAGTCTGTGTGTTTGTGTCAATATGCCCAGACCCCCATCTTGCCGAGACACCCTCTCCCATGCAGCTGAGAACACCACTTTATTTCTTTATTTGCCTGGTCTTTTAATCCCTGGGAAGGATGTCAGCACGGCTTCTGTGGGAGGCAATGGTTGCAAGACCCAGGCAGCTCTGAGATCCCCTTGCACAGTAAAGGAGGGTCAGGATAATTGGGGTTGGAAGGGACCTCTGGAGATCCTCCAGTCCAACCCCCATGGTCATCTGGAGCAGGTGACACAGGAATGCCTCCCAGGTGTGTTTGGAAGTCTCCAGAGAATGAGACTCCACCACCACCACCCTGGGCAGCTCTGCCAGGTGTCACAACCCTGCCAGGTGGCCTGGCCAGGCCGACTGGGACACTCCGATGTGCACTTGTCACCTTGCTGGTGGCCCTGCCCTTGCATTTTGTACTGAGACGTACTTACCTATTCAGCAGCTTCCCCCGGGGTCCTGCAACATTTCAGTAATGCAGTGTTCAGCTATTATGCAGCTATTCCCAGCTATTATGCAGCAATTCCCCTTTGTGCCCTCCATTCTTCAAGCAGTGCTCAAAATCAGGATATAAATAGCAAAAGCCTGGAATATGTTGCTTTTGTTACCAGAGGCCTTTCAGCATAGGTTAGATGTGTGCCTGACAGGGATAATACAGTGCTAACTCTTCCAACGGGGCACAGAGCTGGACTAGGTGACCTCCTGAGGTCTCTTCCAACCCTCATTTTTCCATCCCTGTGTGACATCCCCTGCCAGTGGGTAAGTGGAGCTTTGTTTTGTGTCAGGCTGGCTGGAGCGAGGTCAGGGCTGTGTGTCAGGAAGTTCCCTGTCTGTCTGCACACCCATGCACGCCTCGTCCTGAGAAAGGCTCTTCTCCTGGATGCTTCTCAGGCTCCTCTGCCATGGGAAGCTGAGTCAGACCAAGGCAGAGGTTCTCCTGGAGCTGGCCAAGGGCTCCAGGTGGTTCCTTTGGAGCTGAGCTTAACCAGGAAAATCTCATCGCAACCCCGGTTCACAAAGTCCGGGAAGCCCAAGGCAGGAAAACTACCAAGGACTGTTCCTGTTGTGGTGCAGGGCCACTGAGACGGTGACTTTGGGAACAGGAGCTGGCAATGCCTTGCTGACCAGGCAAAGAGAACCAGCTGTGGGATATTGCCATGTGCAGATTGACCCTTCGAGCCCCACTGTGCTTCTCTGAGCATCCAGGACTGTGCTGTCCTCCAGAAGAGGGTCTGACACTCAGGAAACCCTCATCTTCAGCCCTGTGCCAGATTCCAGCTCTGGGCCGGGGAGCTGTGCTAACAAACTAAGACTTGTGGTCACCTCCACCTGGATCTATCTCCAAGTTTTGTTTGGACCATCGCTGCACCTCTTGAGCATCTGGCTGGCACGGTGTCAGTCCATCTGCAGTGATTGTGACTGCTTTGTCCAAAATATGGGGCTATGGGGGACTGTGTACAGCCCTCTGTGTCTCAGAGCCCTCCTCAGCAGCAGAGTTTGGGAAATAACGTTTTTTAGGTCTGCCAAAGATGGCAGGGAACCGGCACCGACACTTCTCCTCAGCAGTGCCCCGCTGTGATCTGATGTCTCTGCGGGGAAAACAGCTCTTCAGAGGTGTTGGCTTTCCGTGCCCATCAAGAAATACCTCTTGTTTTTGCAGCCTCTCAGCTTTACTGATTTTATCACCCTTCTGATAAGGGTGATTAGATCTGATTTGTTTGAATTACAGCTCGGCTGCTTTCAGCTCTCACAGACACAACACGGTGCTGCGCGGGATTCGAGCAGGGAGGCGAGGAGGGGAGAGCCTTTCTCCCTCTCTGATAATAGTTAGCAGATGTGATACTATTCGTTACCAGGTCAAGGATCTGAAATCGCCCAGCAGCAGGAAAAACGCTGTGCTGGGCTGGCACTTGAAAGCCGTGCAGGGAAGGATGTGGCAAAGGCTGAATCATCCCGTGCTCAGCAGCAGCTCGGAGCGCTGCTCTTCGAAGTTTCACAAGCTGTGGGATATTTAAGCAGTCCCGGTTTGGTGGTTTGGCCCCAGGAGCTGTTCTTTATGTTTGGAATACACCATTAGTGGTGTCTTGTTAAAAATCAAGGCTGCCCATGGCTTCTTTATTGCTTGGAAGCTGTGAGCGGTCAGTTTGTCAGTGTGTCTTGTTTTTCTGCAGGTGTGATGCCCCATTTTTTCCCCTTTTTAGAAGCTCCTGGGCTACTAGAAAGATTTTCCCCCTGAACTAGGTTTTGTGCATGGTTGGTGCCCTGCTGTGAGCCACACCATGATGCACACAATATTAAAACCTGGCTTTCTGTGTTATCAGGAGCATTTCTTTTTCCTAAAGCCCTTGCAATAGCTTTCCAGGGTAGTTCAAAAAATCTGGGACAGGTCAGATATGATTGTGCCCTTGTGGCTTTGTCCTTTGATCTAGGGGCTGAAAATCTGAAAGAAGACACGATTCAGCTGTGGGTTTGGTGCTGGTTTGGGCTCTGGGAGGAGCCTGACTTCGGCCTGCAGGTGCATCTTTTCTGCAGAGCTTGGCCAGGAGCATCCCTAGCTCCTGCCCTCCTCACCCCCTTGCCCTGCAATCCCCTCTCCCCAGTGATTGAAATCATAGTGGCAGAGCCTTGTGGGATTTCACTTTAGAAAAAGACTGTGCCTTAACTTTGGCTGGTTTCAGTGAGGGCAACATGCTCTAAAAGCCATTCCTGGGCTCCAAACAGCCCTTGGGAAAAGAGCTTCCCAGGTTTCTGGCTGAAGGGGTGGTCATCAGATAGTAAAGTGGTCACTCCTAGCACGAGGGCAGAAAGCTGCAGGAGTTCTAAGGAGACAAATGGGTGTGCTTGCAGTATGCCAACAAAGAACAACATGTCTGGGAATACTGGGATGAGTCTTAGGAGTTGCTCTGAGAGAAAGGTGAGTTGCATCTTTAAAGGCTTCCATGGGGAGGATGTGGTAGCTTCACCTTAACGCGGAGGTGTGTGTTGGGAAGGAAAAGCTCAACCGGGGCTGTTTTTGCATTGCTGCAGTGGGTGGTGGTGATGTGATCTACTGTGGTCTCCTGGCAAAAGTCCTGTCCTTTTCTCTTTCCTCTGTTTTTTTTTTTTTTCCTTGTCCCTGCTCCCCTCACCTGCAGCAAGGTGTCCTCTAGGTTGGGTTTAGGGTGAGAGAAGGGGAGTCCACGTATTCAATTCAGTGAGTGGTTTCAGTGCATGCAGTGTGAGTGCAAAACAGGGAGGGGACACAAGCGTGCATGGGTGTGTCTGGAGAGACTATAAATAAATAAATACCATATATTGCACTCTAGCTTGCCTCTCTCTCATGCTGATGGCACATTTTCTAGCCCCACATGTGGCAAACCCTTCCAGTGATGTTTGCCCATATTGAGACCACCCGTGAACTCTCCTGCCAGTGCTCCTTGCTGCCCAATGCCCACGGGAAGAAAACTGCAACACTTGCAGTGAGCCTGCTGTCTCCCACCTCCCCCCTACATCTCCTTCCCCTGCTGATTTGACCAGGTCACTCCCCAGCTTTGGCTCTCTCCTCTTAGTGACAGACCTCCCGTGGCTGCGTTGTCTGGAGAGCTCTGGTGGAGTTTCAGAGCTGCACTCCCACCACGGTGCAGAGCAGGCTCTCGTTAACAGCCTCAGGGAGGGTGAGCATCACTGCTGCCTTCAAAGGAGCCATCCCCCAGCTGGATGGAGCTCTGCTGCAGGCATCAGCAAGATCAGAACCTCAGCTGGGGAGAGCAGAAGGGATGCAGGTATTGCTCCATGAGGCAGGAGCTGCCGTGGCTTTGTGGTTCCTGGAGACACCCGGGGTGAGTGGCAGTGGTTCTGATAAAAGTGCAGCAGGCCCAGCTCTTGGGAGGGTTTCCATGCACGTGCTGCTGTCAGCACTGACTGCTGGTTACCCTGAAGTTCTCCTAGGACTGCCCATGCCAGTGGCAGCTGCACCATCTGCAGAAGAAATGTTCCCTCAGTTGCTGTCAAGTGAAACCACGCTGAGGCTCAGGAGCCAAAGCCTTCATCCCCCTCCCGACCTCCTCTTCTCTGAGCACCTCTGCCAGGCCCTCTGTCTCCTCCCTCCGAGCTGCACCTTGGTGGATGAGCTCCAGATGGTTGGGTGGAACCTTGCCAAGCACGGGGGGCTATCAGCAGGGCTGGAGATGGCTGTAGGCTTCCTGCCGGAAAGCATGTGGAGATCTGTTGGCTTCTTACTTTAGGCCCCTAATAAAAGCACTCTCCCAACTAGTTTTGGCTTTCCCTTTAGCCTAATGAGTTCTTCTCCCTTTTCCAAAAAGTCTGAGGCCAGTCAGTCCTAAACTCTCCGCAGCATCTCTTTGTCTGATTCCCCTTGTCTGGAAGCGTATCCGAGGAGTGTGGTGGGGTGGAGGTAGGTTGGACTTGGGCCATCCTTTAGCTCCTGCCATGAGTGCATAAACTTTTATCTTTTCAATGTTACCATTAAGGGGAATTGGGGGGGAAAAAAAAAAAGAAAAGGAAACTAAACCACAAACAACTGCATTAAAATAATAATCAGAGCCTCATGAAAGCACACAAAACCCCAGCAAACCCTCTGTGCTTTGAAACTTGAATCTTATCTCCCCCTGTCAAGGTTAATTGTTGCTGGGTTCAAACCATGGACAAGCTTTCATTAAAGCTGGAGATGGGAGCCATGGCTGGGCTGGGTGCGTTGGAGCAGAGTTGAATTTGGTCCAGTCTCTTAAGGAGGGAGTCACATCTGTAGCTACACGATTTCATCAGAGTAGTTGGATTTAATGTTTCTGGACTGTCTTGTCCCAGGGTTGTAACCTGTGGAGCTGTTTCAAAGGTGGCCACTTAATTTCTTTCCATATAACTTTATTTCTTTCCATATCACATTGATGACTGGAGTAGTGCAGTGTGATCAGATCTGGAGGGCTCAGGAAAAACTGACAAATGCTCCCCTATATAAAGACCCTCTTAGTTTATGTGGTGGGGAGCAAATAGTCTGTTCTGGGAAGCAAATCCTCCTCATTTCTCACTTAATCAACCTACCAGGGGCCAGACACTGCTGGTTTTCACTCTTTTTGGACTGCTGCAGAGTTGCTCTTGCAGCCCAACCTGTGTGTTCAGGATCCCAGCTCTTCTGGTTGTGGTTGTGGCTCCTGCAGCTCATGTTCTTCTAAAGGGATGCTTGGAGGAAATGGGCTTCTGAGAGCATTATCAGCGACAAAAACACATCACAGCGTTAGAAATACACTAATGAAAAAGGAATAATGAATATTGGAAATAGTTTTATGCCTCCTCGAACTAGAAAATATAAAGATGCATCAATGAAATGACAGTCTTCCCCCTACCCCTCCCCACCTCCCCTCCCAGAGTCACGGCTAGATTAATTTGGGAGACAGTTTTTCACATGCAAATATGTTGGGATTATGGTTCTGTGCTGGGGTAAATTAAAGAAACACTTCAGTGCCTCAATTTGGTCAACCTTGAAAGGGTTGTCTTCACCTCTGCTCTGTTTCCTGGGATGCTCCAGCCAAAACAAGGCTGAGGAGATACTGGATGAAGAGAAAATTGATTTTCTCACTTTCAGCCATTTTTATGAGGTGAGTGAGAGAGTTGCTTGTGCCAGTGCTGGAATCTTTCCCGCTGTTTGTGTTAGAACAAGCAATAGGGAAAAGAAGCTTGTTTTGGAAATAACAATGGTATTTTTTGTTGTTGTTGGGGTTTTTTTCCCCCAGTTTTCATTACTTTTATCAGAACTTTGCAGATTTCTAATATCAAGTAAAATTCATTAATTCCTCTCCAAACTCCTTTCTCCCAGCTGCACAGTATCTTTGCAAAGCACCCCCTGAAGTGGTGATTTTGTAGGGCTGAGCCATGGGTGGTTTCTGGGTTCTCCTGGTGTAAAGCAGGGGAGCTGTGGAGCTCTGGGGTGTGCAGCCACTGGGTGCCAGCACCTTGAAGGAGCCTGTGTCCCAAAAAAGAGTCCAAAGTGCTGCAGGATGGGCTGTGCAGGGTTCCTCCTTGGCTGTTTTGACACAAGGACCCCTCAGACACGGCTAACGGGATGTGGCCAGCCGTGACTTGACATGATTGCTTAGCATTCCATCCCCACCTTTCCCCCAGCCCGCTCCTTTCCTGTGGCTTGTTTTCATTTCCTTGCTAATTCAAGCATGTCTGATGTTAGCAGGAGGAATTTTTGTGTGGTGCATAGGTCAGGGAGAGCTGACTGGGGCTGGATTTTACAGGTGATGTTCATGTGTAGAGGTGGGGGAGCAGGACAACAGAAAGGTCACGGAGATGGGAGCTTTGAGAATTGCTGCTGTGCTTGGTGGGGAAGCCTGGGAAGGGGAATGCAGTGGTGGAAGTGAGGTTAAAACACTTGTAAATGGGTTCAGTCTGTGGGGATTTGTGCTACTTTCAGTTGTTGGAGACACAGGAGCGCCTGCTCCCTCTCCGTGGTCACCAGCCCCTGGCACTGTGTGCGCTCACATGCCATCCTTGGTCACCACAGAAGTGCTGCTGATAAGCAGGTGTCCCTTGCTGGCATGTGGGAAGAGTCTACTTTCCTTGGGAATGCTTTCCCCAAAAACTGCTGCAGCCCTTTTGTGGGGCTCAGCCTGTTCCCTGTTGCTGTGGCTGACAGAAACCAGAGCCGTCCCTTTTGTGTGGACTCTATCCACCAGGAACCAGCTGGTGCTGGTATTTGATATCAGCTGGGAAAGCCATCAGCAAGCTTTGCTTGTTCTTTTTCCCTTTCCTTTTTTGAAAAAATTTCCATCACCTTCTCAGCCTTGCTCCCCCACTCTCTGCCTGGTCTGGTTCCATGTGCCCCCAGCAGGGACCCACACAGTGCCAAGCTGTAGGAACATCCCTGATGTGTCTCACCTTGGGCAGTCTGAACTTGGCAGCATTTCTATCAAACTGGAGAAAAAAGCTCTAGAACAGGCATTTTTTCCCCAGTCAATTGCATTTCCGTGCCTCAAAGTGGGTACATACACAATTTATTAAAAGCAATCCTTATAAAGCTACAAGCTGTAGCTTTTAAATTTCTTGTGTGTTTCTTTTCATGAAAAAGAAAAAAAAAATCCCATGTTTTCTTCATTAATGGATGGTATTTACTTTAAGTACAGCAGAAATCTGATGTTGAGCTTCAAACTAAGTAAATCTCCATTTATTAAAACCCTAAGTGCCTCCGTTTCCAGATTTTTTCACGGTACATTTAGGCTCCGTGTCAGAGGCTCAAGGCTGAGCAGCCTGAGCTCTGATCCAGCAGGAAGGGCTCTAACTGTGGCTCTGGCTTTTGGGCTGCATTAAAGGCTGGTGCCATGCAGGGGTGTGAGAAGCCTTTCATGTGGCCACAGGAGAGGACTCCTCAGAGGCCAGCCTGTGTGGAGGGAAATTTGGGAGCAAGGCAAAGACAGGGATCCAGCCTGTTAGAGGCATCAGATAAGGTTTCATTTCTGGGGGCTAGTTCCTGTGCTCTAAAGCAAACAAAGCCTCAGGTTTGACTTTGCTCCTTTGGTTTTGCCTTTTCTGGAAATGTGTTGCTTTATCAAGCAGTGCTGGAAGCCTCCAAGATCTTGGTTTGCAGGAGGACACTTGAGCAATTTTTGAGAGATTTCTGTGTCAAATCCAGTCGGCTGAGGAAGGGCCCTCTTACCACCAGTGTCTCCAGTTTGTTACCAGTCTGAGTGGTGCAGCTGGAAGGAGAGGTGGCATTTAGCACCAGTTGTGCTTCCTAAGCTTTGTATCCAGCTCAGTGTGACCGTGAGACTTGCAGGCATCATCATTAGCAGATAATTGTCCCCTTCTGGAATTGGGTGAAGCCTTTGGACTTGCCTTTGATTTCATCCAAATGGGTACTGAAAGGCTCTCCCTCCTCTCCAGAAGTGCTTAATTCCAGAGGATCTCGAGATGAGACAGGTTAATAGCAACAGTGAAAACCTGCCCTTAGCACCTGGTGCTGGATTAAAGTGGGTGCCCCATTTTTAGAAGAGAGGAAAGCAATTTCTTCCTGCTGGTACAGGTTCTGTCAGGCTCTTTTGTAGTATTCTGGTGCTGGTATTATATTAACTAGGACTGGAAATAAGGAGGCCAAGAGTTAGTCCAGCAAGGGATGAAACCCCCCCCCCAAGCAAAAGCTCCAGCTCCCTGCCCCTCCCAGGGTTCAAAATGTCCACAAGACTTCTGTGTGCTGTGGGAAAAATATGTTAGGAAATGAGCAGATGCCATCAGGTGTTGGTCCTGAGGAGCTCTGCCCTCACCCTTCCTCCCTGCAGCCATCTTCCCCTCCTGGAATCATGAGACCTGTTCCTAAATAAATCACATTAAATTCCACACCTTCTTGCCAGGCAAAGCCACCCCGGAGTGATAGGCATTAGCATAAGCAAAGCTAATTCCCTAACTTATCTCCAGCGTGCCGTATAATTGATTTCATCAAATAAAATCTGCCTAATAAAACTCTGGAAGTGAAGGGAAAGCTACAGCTTAATTGTAGCTCAGCCAAGAATCAATTCCTCATCTTCTGTCTTGTGTTCTGACAATTCCTGTGTGTTGGTGAGGGCCAGAAAAAAATGGACATTTTACAAATATTTCTATCCTCTGGATCACTGACATTTTATATCCAGACCGAAAATGAAAGGAAACTTTGCAGATTGGTTCAGCCACGGTAAGGAAATGTCTGTGTCAGAATGTCCAGCAATGAAGAGCTTTATCCCTCCATTAAGCTAAATATGAGTTTTATCTGTAAATTTGTATTTTAGTTCGACCTGTTGCTTCCCCTGAACACAGAGTTGGTGAAAAAAGGGATCAAGTCTAATTTATTTTATGATATCTTCATTTCAGAGACACAATGAAAATGATGAAAATGTAAAGCACAGCCAGAGGTTCCAAGCTCAGTCCTTGTTTGCTGAGTGAAGATGTTTACAAAATATTTTGGATAAAACATCTGCAGTGAAATCCTGCAGTTGTTCATGCTGAAAGGTATCCGGCTTTATTTGTTTTCAGTTTGGAATTAAGTGTCATATCCAGGAGGAAAAAAAGGAAGGACTGGACCACATTTATCCCACATTTTCTGGGATGCCTGGGTCGCTGGAGAGTGGTGGATGGTCTGGGTGAGCAGGTGCTGCATAGGCATGAATTGCCTGTGAAAATAAATGTTGTAGTAGCCCAGCCCAGCCCAAATGCAAGATGTAGAGGTTTTTTTCTCAAGATGGAATTGTTTCCTTTTTGGGAATAGCTTTGATCTCTCCAGTGGGAATGTCAGCTGCAACTTTCAAAAGCTTTAGTTCTTCACCTTGTCTCAATTTGTTGCTGCTTTTCATGAGAAAAATTCAGAGAAAATGCAGGAGACATTTTGGCCACATAAGAAGCCTTAAGCTCTTCAGAGGAAGATGCCAAGGGAAGTGGTGAAGTGACAACTCCTGTCTCCTCTCCTTAATCCTGTCAGCCTTGGGCTTTCAACATGGGCTGCTGAGATAGGAGCATCATCTTGACTTGGAGCTCCAGTCCAGGTGGGTTGAACACGTCAGATGTGGCAGCCTGGGTTCAGCAGGGTTTATTTAAAGCAGTCATAACGTGGCAGGCTTTTAATTTAATGCCCCACATTTGCCTTCAAGCTGAGAGGCTGCAGAGATCAGGGAGGGTCAGGAATGGGTGGAGGAGGAAAAAGGAGTGTGCAATCCGGAGCCTTGAATTTCCCTCATCCACCATCCACACCGAGCTGGGCTTCACCAGAGATACCTCTTCTTACTTCCTCTGTTTTCACAGCTGGGTTTGGAGCACGCTCTTGTAGCACATACATTCAGAACAAATATTAGCCCTGTCCATCCTCCCCCTGGTATTCCTTGTGTGCAGCATCAGCAGCTTGCAGCCCGTGCCTCAGATCCTGCAAGGCGCTGGAGCCATCCTGAGAAACATGGCCTTGGAACACACCCTGGTCCAGGCCAGCCACCAGGACACTGGGAATGGGGGCTGGGAGGTACCTTCAGCCAGGCCTGGATGCTGAGAGAGGTTTCAGTGTGCAGGGAGGAACAGCAGGTGTGACAGGGCTGGCTTTGTGCAGCTCATTACGCTCCCGTCGCCGATTTCTAAACGGAGTCCTGGCGCTGAGACAGACCAGGTTTGCTTTCACTAAAAACAGAGGGGTGGGTTTTTTATTTTTCTTGTACCGAAGTATGTAACTTTAGATGGCCATCTCTGTGCCTGGTCACCTCTGAGATTTTTTTTTTTTTATTTTTTTGTGCTGACATTCACCTTGATAAGCTACAAAGAGGTAAAAAAACTACAGTGGCTTGCTGTGTCTTGACTAGTGTCTCGCTTTGATAGAAATCCTCAGGGTAAAAAAAACACCTTGTGCAGCGAAAGCAAAGGCTGAAGTGGCTTTCATGAAGCAGGCTTAGTTCCCCTGGAGGACTGACATCCCCATTTCTGAGGCCTAATTGCATGAAGTCTCCTGTGATAATTCCTTAGACAGCGATGAAAAGCAGCTGGAGCCAGCCTCTGGCATTGAGGGGTACGAGCCCAGCGGGTCGGAGCAGTGTCTTGATAGGGCAACAAAGAGATCCAAAGCCTTGGACAACAGTGATCCTGTCGGATGGGGTTAAAGCCTTTCTCCATCCATTGCTGACACAGATCCCTGGGGGTGATCAGTATTAAAATGCTTCCCTGGAAGGTGTGTTTCCTGTGCAATTTGGGACGATATTGTGATGATAAAGGAGTGCTTTTGTATTAAGTGATTGTCGGTTTGGAGCAGAGGCAATGTTAGTGAGAGCCTGACACAGGGCTGATGACATCAGCCTGGCCACACAGGGTGATGGCAGGGACCCATCAGCAGCACCTGCCTTTGTGTGGAGGGACCACAAACCAGGCTCCCTGCAGCAGGAACCTGAAGGTTTTGTGTTCCTGGCTCCCCTTTTTCACTCCATATTTCAGGATCAGGCGAGGCTGTGCTTGCTCCCTGTGCATTACCCTGCTCCTGCGGTCCCCCTTCCTTGCTTTCCCAGCGATCCAGTGTCCCAGCCCCTGGGCTCAGCTCATAGCAGTGTGTGGGGTATTGATTTCTGTTCCACAGAACGATAGCCTTCAAAGGATGGCTGGGCATAATGAGCTGGGCAGCTGCCAATAGCTCCGTGTCACCAGCAGCTTGTGACTCTCCGTGTGTCAAAGCTTTGCTGCCCCTCAGTACTTCAGATGGCTTTGTGTCTGTAAGAGCAGGCACAATGTCTCAGCTGCTTGGGGTGCGCCTACATCTTCTGAACCCTTTTTGAAGCTATTTCTGCATTTGATTTGGCAGCCTAAAGCCCACAGAAGGGAAGAACACAGGTTTGGAGGCACGCAACCCCTACGTTTAACTTGGACATCACAGCCCCCTCATAAACCCTAAGGAACAAGCGGTTCTGAAAGCCCTCTGCAGTATTGATTTATCATTTTCTGCAGCATCAGCATCACTTTGAAGAGCAAGGGGCTTTGTAATGTAGTTGAACATTATTCCTACAAGCATCTAAGTGCCTTGTGGGAGTTCATGATTGCTCAAGATGCTTCATAATTTTTTTCTTCTCGTGTTTTTCAGCTGTGCAATGAAACACTTGTGAATATCCAGGAACGAGGGTCCTTACAGATGGCACTGATATGCACCAGGCTCACATGAAAACCATCACATCACCTGCAGGAAGGAGAAGAGGAAGGTAGGAATAAGTCTCAGAACTTCCTGAACCCATGTGGCGGGTTTGAAACTCTTGAAAAGGTTTTAAACATGGGAATTTGGCTTCTTGAATCCTCTTCACCCTCAATAGTTTTGTTTCTGTTTAAGTCCTTGATAGGCTGGTTGATGTTGAGCCGGTAGCATCGGGTCCTACAGGATTCCAAAAGCAGCTGTCCCAAAGTGTGAAGTTCCACTTGTGACTCAGAGAAGACCTCAAGGACCAAATGTATGCAAGGGAATAGAAGCCTCACTGGCCTCTTGCTGGTGAGAGCAGGCTTATGTCATCCCAGATACTTTCTGAGAGTAAATAAATGGCTTTGTTTTACATTATTTGAGAGAAGCCCAACAGGAAATTTGCTCTGTTGACTTCGGTGACCTCGAAAACACTCGTAGCCATTTAATCTGGCTCATTCAAGTTCTGTGTGGATTTGTTATGGCGATGTAAACACCGGTTGAAATCTTACAAAGTTTTTTCTTAAGTGAGAAGGCCAAGAGACTGAAGTGCAGTGAGTAAACAGAGAGGAATCTTTATTTCTGGCTCCATGTTGGGATTTCTAGCTCACTGCTCCTCCAGGCTGAATGAAGCAAATCCTTGAAGGTAAGGCAGGGTGTGGTGGTCCTTTGACAAAACAAGTCTTGAGGGGCTGAGATAACATCAGCATATCCCTGTCTGCTTAAATTAGCTGATGCAGAACTAACAGTGGTTGTATGACTCAGGTAAATACCAGTCCCTGCTGAATGCTGATCTCTGGAGCACAGGAATTGTCCGTGGCGTGTTGACCTGCCCTGAACTCCTGGGCAATCCCAAGAGTTACTGATAGTTACAGCCCAGACACAGTGAGCAGCACCTTTTGCTCTGTGCAAGCACACTGTGAGACCAGTGCTGAGTCCCAGGCACTGCCCTGAATCCATCTTTGGTTTGTTCTGACTTCTCAGCATGTCCAGGGCACAAGGAGCTGTTCTGGAGCAACTGGTCATGGGCACCAGATGTTTGCCCTAGCACTGCTGGCCGCCCCTGCTACCCAAACACACCTGTCTGTGCTGTTGAGTACTTCATCCCACATCCTGAAAGATGAGCCAAAATGTCTTGATAGCCCGGGAAAGCCCCGAATGTGTGTGTAATGTCTGTTTTGCAAGACCAATCATCATGTGTGGGCCTTTTTCTCAAGAATGGACTGCTGGTGAAGGTCTTGCAGAGCTGTTGGAAGGGCCTTTTGCCCTCTCCTTCATCCATCCGGCCATTCATAGCTTGTTGGGGGATCCAGAGGATTTAGAGGGACTGGCAGAAGTGGCAGCTGGCCTGGTGGCAATCCTGCTGTCTCCTGGTTCCCTGTAATAACCCATAAATTACCCTCCCTTGCTTCTGGAGCCAGCGGTGGGTGTGTGCTGATTACAGCGCCGTGCTTGACTCATCACTGCAGCCTGGCTTCAAAACCAAATGTATCCTTTTCTTTTTCATGTCAAGAGCATGATTAAGTCCTCCTGTTTCTGTGCAAGAGCCTGGAGCAGCTGCCTCCGTTCTCCTCTGGCTGGACTGTGTTTCTCAGGATACAGGAGGGATGCCAAGGAAGCAATGTCTCTCCTGGGAGAGCGTTGGATGAATCGTGTTAAGGGAGCTCCAGCAGAAAGTTTCACCCGCAAAGGGTGGGGAACAGCAGCTGATCTAGACCAAACCATGATGTAACCTTGAAAATTAAGATGTTGTTCCTTCAATTTTTGACCTGCTGGAAAACTGAAAATATTTCCATGACAATACTTCCGTGAAACTCAACTCTTTTTTTCGGCAGAAAACCTTTCCTCTGCCCAAATCTGCCTGTTGGAACGCTCCCCACCAGCTCTATTGGTGGGCTGGGAATCTTCCAGGACTAGCCTGAAGTTTCAATCAAGGAGTTGTTTGGGGTTTTTTGGTTTGTTTATTTGTTTGCTTTTAAGGCAGCCAAGCAAAACAACTGCTGGCAAGAACTTTAGTACCTGATTCATCCCCATAAAATTCTCTGCAAAGTGAGGAGGCATTTGCTTTTAAAACTGAATTTCCTCTGCTGCTCCGAGTTAATAAAGGACTTAGAGGTGTTTGTTTCATTTTGGGTGCCTAATCGGTTCTCAATTTGTTTCAGCTGAGCCATGTTAAATTTATCCCATGACCCTGTAATTACAATCTGTCTTTCCATCCCTTAAATAGCCACTCTGTCTTTTCAAGCATTATTTTGGTTCACCTTCCTGGCATCCAGTTCTAAGTAAATATTTTAAGCCCTGAGGACCGTGGCTGTCTGCTTTCCACTCTCCTGGCTTCCTTGAGGACAGCAAGGGCTCCACCAGTTTCCACTGATGGGCTTCAGATCAGCTTCAGATTTCTTTCTGGCCTTTCATTCTGGTGGAGAACAACTTTTTGGCTATTTAGAGAGTGGAAAGGTGCCTCAGGGAATCTCCTTTTTCTCTTTGACAATGGAAAACAGGCACTTTCTTTATCTTTTGTGCCTTGGTGCAGCTGAAAGGTGCTGGAGCAGCGCCTGGAAAGGGAAGGTTCTGCAGAAAGAGAGGATGGGCCCATCCTTCCTGGACAGGGTGGAGCAGGGTGCCCTCTGGCTCTTCAGGACGACATGGAACACCACCCGTCAGATCCTGGGGATGACTTCAGACTGGCTTCAGGATGGAACACCACCAAGGAATGACATTTTACTTGGATTTCTAAAGTTCTAGGCAGAGCTTCTGCTCTGGGTCTGCTTGGTAACTGAGTTCATACTTTTGGCTTTCCCTGCTTGGCCACAAGCAGTGTGCTTTGAAGTGGGACTATCCATGAGGAAGCACTGGAGTTTTTCCTACCTCCTTAGTGCCTTCCCTTTCCTGCATTTCTTGTGCTCCTTCAGGCTTTTTTGCACTGGTCAGGAAAGATGGATTTGAAACAGCCACATCTTTACTTTGATGATTGCTGCATTACAAAGAGCTGCTTAACTCCCTTTCTGTCAAGCTTATGATATTAAAATCAATAATTCTCCCTCTTTTCCAGCTGGTTTTAGTGGTGTGAGCTGTGGAGAAAGGACTCATTGTGACTGCAATGCACTTGGAACCTGAACAGAGAAGGGGCAGGTCTTGGATAAAGACTGGGCAGGTCTTCTCCTTGCTGGGACTTCTCCTGATGGCTGGAAAATCTCCACGGTTGGTTTTGCTCATGTTTTTGCTGTTCTAAGTGGAAGTGACTTACAAAAAGTAATGTTAAGATGGCCCTGCAAACACAGAGGGGTTGAGAAGTTCAGCAAATGTAATGATGGGTATTTTTTGGGAAGGAAGTATGTGTCCATTAAAAAATACTTGAGTTTCCATGTGCATAATGCCCAGACCTGCCTCAGCAGAGCAAATTGCCACCAGCTAGGTGAGAAGTGATTTTACAAGGACATGTAGGACAGGACAAGGGGGAATGGCTTCCCGCTGCCAGAGGGCAGGATTAGGTGGGATACTGGAAAGAAATTCTTCCCTGTGAGGGTGGAGAGACCGTGGCACAGGTTGCCCAGAGAAGCTGTGGCTGCCCCTGGATCCCTGGAAGCATCAAAGGCCAGGCTGGATGGGGCTTGGAGCAACCTGGGATAGAGGAATGTGTCCCTGCCACAGGCAGGGGGTGGAACTGGATGGGCTTTAAGGTCCTTTCCAACCATTCCAGATTGTTCCAGAGCTCTCCAAGATGAGCAGTGGCCACTCCCTGCAAAGCCCCTGTGGAGAGACTGCTCTGTGCCTCTCTTCTGTCTGAAGGAGAGACCAGTACAGCCCTTCCCTGCACAGGTTTCTTCGAGATGGCATTGCCTGGCTTTGAATATTCATGTGCAGCTTGTTTCTGCAGCAAAAGTGTGAGCAGGGCTGTGGTGCTGCTAATTGCAAGTGAAAGTGTTAATTTTCACACAGTTGTAAAAGAAATCCCAATTCGTGAAGATTTTGCTTGAGTCAGGGGTGAAGTTCCTGTCACTTTTAAAAGGCGCAGATGGGAAATGCTGAGTTGGAATATTCAGCCCCTCTTAAAATACTTTATTCCATCAGAAAGATTCCCAGGCTCTCTCAGCATGCTACTTTGTCAAACTCACCTTTTTTTTTCCCTGAGAGAGGTTGGAGTCTCGACTTATTATTCAACTTTCTATTGCAGCTTTGTTTAGTGGAGTTTATACATTCTTAGATCAAACATTATACAATCTGACCAGGAATCGTGCAATCACAGTGGGAGATGGGGAAGAAACAGCATAATTTATTTTATAAACAAAGGCATCATCCACATTAAAGTACCAGTTGGTTAATAAAATGGGTTTTAATGCAATAAAAAAAATAAATATGCAGCTTTCCCTGAGCTGTGTTTAGAAATAGTTGCACTCAAATGAGGAATGTGGTGCTCATGTCTTCCCACAGAGGCTGCCTTCATCTCCTGAAAGCAGCTACCCTGGCTGGTTTTGTCTGGGAAGGCTGGAGGGATTTGACCAGCTCCTTATTGTAAAATGGAGTGGATAATGAATGCCAGCAGAAGGACCAAACGCCATTTAATATTTATCCAGAGATGAAACAGCTGCTCTAGGTTGGAAACACAAGCTAGGAGAGCTCTGAGGAGGCTTAGCAGGGACAGGAAAAGGTGATGTCCAAGCATCAGTAGATGTTGTCATTTACCCACAGCTTACTCTGGAGAATGCATTCATTAAATCCTTGTGGGACAGCTTTGCTGGTAAAGTTGGAACTTTGAAAAAATGGCCAGATTACTGTGCTTGGGCTGCTGGGTGGGCAGAGGATCCTCCTGAGTGTTTGCTGGACAACCAGCCTCGTTGAGGAGCTGGAAAATTTGCTGAGTGGGGTTTGTGTTCTGGGCAAAGAGCTGGTGGATCAAGCTGCTGGAGCTGAGCCCTCAAGGAAAGGAGGAGAGCTGGGGGGATGTCCACTTTTTCTGAAGGATGTATTGCACTGTGGGTAGGGATCTGGGAATTATCAGCTGGATCAAAACCTGTTTTATCCAGCAAATGTTTTGACAGCTCCTGGAAGAGGAGAAAGGCTAACTTCAGTGAAAGTAGTGGTTCAGTGAGCCAGGAGAAGATTTCATCCCGGAGCTGCAGTGAATACAACCTGGTCTGTAAACCAAGAGCTGCAGAGAGTTATTACACACACGTGCACACAATCGAGCTCAGAGCCCAGCCACTGAGACCCTTCCTTGGGGATCCATATAAAACACCTCTCACAAAAGCTGCCCTGTGTGCAAGCAGAGGAACTCCTGCTAGTGACGTTTAAAGTGGTAAAAAAAAAAAATAAATCCCACAACCCCTTTTTCAAACACATCCAAGTGGTGTAACTCTTATCTTGCTGCCAGTCTGTTGGAGATACCAGCTCAGCTAAACAGCACGCAGCATATGGGACACTGAAAATGCTGCCTGGGAAGCGCTTTTCAGTTGCTGCTCTGAGCTGTGCCAACGTAAAAAATGTCCCCTTTGTCGTGGTGGTGAATGAATCTTCTTGTTCCCCTTTTTCCCTGGATTTATGTTAACCCTGGCTTTCAGCCGAGTTTGATCTGCTCACTTTATTGTATTGCAAACAGTAGTCAATGGCTCTTCAGCTCGAGATCGCCTGGATTTATTTTCAGGTCAAGTCAACTCTCCTTGACCCAAGTCTGAACCAAAATACATTCCCAGAAGATTCCCCCACAGGATATGGGATCCAAAGACAGAGTGACATTGTAATGAGTTCAAGGTTTTGGCTCAGTACAACAGAGCCCCTGTTGGTGCAGGGAAGGCACTGAGCAATCCTTATTTCAGCAGACTTTGTCACCCGTCAGTCACTTCCCTTCACTGAGCAGCATCACGCCAGGATGGTTTGGATTGGAAG
Organism: Cyanoderma ruficeps; assembly: GCA_008694505.1. Lineage (NCBI taxonomy): Eukaryota > Metazoa > Chordata > Aves > Passeriformes > Timaliidae > Cyanoderma > Cyanoderma ruficeps. The sequence goes on from VZDJ01000161.1 coordinate 597,003, forward strand.
GGACCTTAAAGCTCATCTTGTTCCAGCCCCCTGCCATAAGCAGGGACATCTTCTGCTACACCAGGTTGCTCCAAGCCCCAACACACTGCTGATGTTTGTGGTGTGCAGAGAAGCCAGTCCTTATGGATCTGTTTGCATGGCTCTGACGTGCTTGTGTGGAATTTGCTGTGCAGGCTTTAAGCAACCGATGAGATGGTCTGCATTCTTGTGTTATTTTTTATAAGGAAAAGTGGGATGTCTTTCGGGAACTGCCTGGCACAGAGGCAGAACCAGTTGATACTGTCATGAAGTGTAAAACACTGCTTTGAAGATTTGGGACAAAACCAGAATGAACTCATGGATTTAGCCTGGGTGATAAATCTTCCTTCAAAATAAGGCAGCCTTATGTTTGGTACAAAAGACTGTTTATTTCTTCTATGGGAAAAAAAAAGAAAAGAAATGGTGTAATCAGCTAGGATTAACTTTCCAGGGGCCCTGGACAGAAGCAAAAGCCCACATTGCCTCCTTCTCATGCTCACATTGGATAATTTGAGTAGTTTAAAACCTCTCCGGCTTCCTATGGTTTTGGGCTATGAGCTGCTGCCAGTGTGCCTTGAACCTAAAGCCATTGCTAAGGACCTCAGCAACAGGAATTAAATGTCCAAGTGTTTGGCTGGTATGAACCGCCTGTTTCAACTAGGAGCCTGGCCCAGGTGTGGAAAAAAATAGGGCCTTACTCCTGTTTTCCATCTCAAGGAGGTATTGAATCCACATGGCAAATACACAACTAAGGTCCAGCTGACTTAATGCTGCATTAAGTCTTTGTGCTTTGGGTGCCCTGCCTTTGTTGTTCTGCCTGCTCGTGGTTAATGTTTCATCAGCCCTTTTTCATTTTATCTTCTTGTTTTATCTGGTGTAATTACCTAGGAACAGCCCCGTGTGCAGTTTGGTGATGCTTCAGATTTCACACCTCGTTGGGATGGATGCCGGGAAAGCTGTCAGTGAGACAGCTGGGCAAAGGGAAGGAGGAGAGCGGGAATTCCTGCAGGAGCTTGGATGTGTGAGCTCTTTTGGGCAGAGTGGTCTATGCAGGCTGAGTGATAAGCAAATCCCATCTTTTCTGATGGGTCAGGTTGGGTTATCTGTGCCCGAGCTGGCTGAGAGTGTGATGGGGTCAAACAGGCATCGATTGTTTTATGGCGCAAGAGCCGCTCAGCGGTCCCTGTTATCTTGTGTGGGGAGCTTAAACTGTCCTCTCCCCTTGTTCCTTTGGAATAAACTCCTTTGGATGGTGATTTAGCACAGGGGAAGGCCATGGGCACGTGCAGTTACACCACTGAGTTGTGTGTTTGCTGAAAACCTTCCTGTAGCTATTCCGTGAGATTCTCTTCTACAATCCACAGGTTTCCCCAAGGAAAGATTCGCTCCAGGAGACAGGTAGGGAGGAAAAAAGGGAGCAGGGATGCTCCTCTTTACAGGATTTGTGTGGTCAGGAGACAGGTGGGAAGCCAAAGGTGGAGTGTGACCGTGCCTGTGGAAGGGGGCCTGCGGCCAGTGCCACCCCACTCTGTGGAAGCTGCCTTTGTGAGGAGACCTTGCTGTGTGCAAGGTGTCTCCCAGGAAAGGTCTCTCCAGGGAGACAGGGCTTTATTTGCCTCCATATGATGCAATTTAGGCAGGAGATGAGGCTGGATCTGCAGCAGGAGCATCTGGCACATGCCACTGGAGCCTCCTGGAGAATGGAGACCAGGCATGTAGGGGGCCTAGGCTGGAAAGCAGCTAGAGCAGGGCTTTGGAGAGCCCATGATTTGTGGATGGTTACTGAGTTCTCCCCAAATCCTGAGTGTCTGGCTGGATTGAGAGTCAGGAGAACTCAGCAATTCCCACTGCTGAGCCAGAAGCAATCCAGAAGAAGGTGACCAGACAGTTCCCAACCCCCAAACATCAAATGAAAGCAGCTGTAATGTCTTTGTCTTCTCACCTGTTTGCTGGTGGGCAAACAGTGACTGCTCACTGTTTAAAAATTACCCTTTTTGTTCACTTAACATTTTCAAGGAGTTGTGGCTAAATGGAGGTGACCTTCACTCTCAGCTCCCATGCATGGGCTTAGCTCCAAGAGCTGCAGTCAAACCACGCTGACTTTCAGCAGCTGGGACTTGGGCCCTGTGTTTAATGTCCCTTCCTCGGTGCTCATGCACTCGGTTTTCCTTGCCAAGATTATATTTGCTTTCCTTCCTCAAGGACTGCTCTAAATATCAGACTTTAAAACAATATGTCTTTTTTCCCCTGCAGAGAACAATATGATATGCCACCGTTGAATTAATATGTTCATGAGAAGCGAATATAATCTCCCCAGTAGATCCCCTTTCCAAAAGATTTATGATTTAATGAATTTTTTACTTCTTACCGGCCTGTAACATTTAGTTGTTTTACACCTAGCAAGGCTCTTTCCCATGGAAGCAAGCGGAGGTGGGGGGGATCCCATCATCCTAATCCCAGCTCCTTGTTTTCCTCTCTCTGTCCCCAGCCTGCCACTTGCTGCTGCTGCTGATTTCCATAGCATGGCTCCTGTCAAAACCTACCCTTTGCCATGTTCACGTCTCACTGCTAATCTGAGAGTGCGCTGTGAGGACAGGAGAAGTTTTTTGAATGATGTTTATGTAAAAATCAGTGTCTCTGAAAAAAACCTTCTCTGCTGCCTGCTTAGCTGCTCCAGGCAGGATTTCTGGCTCGGGGTTTGATGTTATCCTCCTCATGGTCACATTCTGCTACGCTCTCAAATAAATGGCAGTAATGCCTCTGACAGCAGATTATGAAGCAGCAAATAACATCCATTGGTAACACCTTTATTTAGTGGAAAGGGTAAGATGGAAATGAACTGTGAAGGGGAGACCCATCTTCTATAATTACTGGCTACACAGGTCATATTCCTAATTCCACCACCAATTGATTTCTCCTGAAAGCTCTCATTGCATTGAAAATAGCAAATTGATTGCTCTGCCAGCCCTTTCCTCAGCGGACCCTGCTGGAATTGTTGCCGTATTATTGCTTGGCTTTGGGGAAGCTTGCTGGGATTGACACAAAATGCCGTGCTGTGCAGGTGGACAAGACCTTAAACCTTTCTCCTGCTGTGTCTCTCTCTCCTTCATCCCTGGGGGTGTTCAGGGAATGGTTGGATGTGGCACTCCATGCTCTGGGCTGGGTGACAAGGTGGGGATCGGTCACAGGTTGGACTTGATGATCTCAGGTGCATTTTCCAACCTGAAGGATTTTGTGATTGTGTCTTTGGGTGGACAAAGCCAGAGAACGGTTAAAAGCCTGGGTGGCCCAGCTGAAGAAGGCCACGTGAAGCCCCGTGTGCTTTGAGTTGTCTCTCTGAATCAGAGCTGCTCACCCTCACTTGTCAGGAGACGAGAGCTGGCGGCAGCGTCCCTGGGCCGGACAGGGCCTGGAAAACACAGATCTCTCCCGGCAGCTTTTCACAAAGCTTTCAGCGTGTGCTGCCTCAAACCACAGATGCTGGAGACCTGTGACAGCCCAAGAAGCTCAGCTTTGTGCTGGAAAATCTTCCTCTTCAGTTTGGTCCTTATTGTTGTGGTGCTGAAGCTGAAAATGCAGCCTTGGAGCTGCAGCAGAGAGGGAAACAAGCCCCCAAACGGTTTTTTGTAATAAAAATATGATATCTCATGAACCTTTGAACTAACGGGTGCTGTGGAGGAGGAAGTCCTGAGCTGTGATTTCTCTTTTATTGCTTCGTTTAGTGGTTTAGGCTAGGCTAGGGGAAGCAGGAGCCTTGCACTAGGATGGGTTGTGGTTGCCCTGGCAGCCTCTCCGTGCATTTCTCTTCCTTTTTTCTCCACTTTTAAGAGGCCAGCTTCTTTCTGCCACAGTTTCTCTAGCGCTGTCTTTCCCAGCCCCTGAGCGGCTTCCTCGGCTTGGGCCACCTCTGGCTCACTCCATCCCTGTGCACAGGAGGACTCTGGTTTCCTGGAGCTGCTCATGAGCACAAGAACCTTTCCTGCCCTGCAGTGGGAGGAGGCTGCTTCTCCCTGCTCTCTTCCCCTTGCTTTCCTCATCGTTCGTCCGTTCCAGAGCGGACAGGACGGAGCTGGACAGGAGAGCAGCCCTGGGGCTTCCCTGAGGCCGCTGACGCTGCTGGAGGCACGGTTTGGCATTAAATGACCCGATTGTTCCCTGCTGCTAGGGGAAGTGAAGCCGGGCAGCACTGCCTGCTGGAAATGCGCCGCTCGTTTCCTTTCTGCTGCCGTTTCAGAGGTGACTCCTGATGCAGGCGTCTATTTATTCCTTTTGTTAGCGCAGGGGCTCGTTCCTCTGTCCATCCATCCGTCATCCCAGTGATGCAGCGAGGGACGTGACCGGGAGAGGACAGAGAACTGGCTGTCTGGGCAGAGGGAGGAGGCGGGCGCTGCGTGTGCATCCCGCAGGAAGCTCGGCTTCACCTTCGGAGCCCTCATGGATCACAGCCTGCCTTCCTCCGGGGCTGTCCCGAGCGTGGAACCGGCCGGGTGGGTGTTTGTGCTCCTGGCACCGCTCTCTGTGCGTCAGGCTGCACGCAAAGCCTCCCTTTTGCAACTGGAGAAATGTTTCCCTTTGTCCCATTCTATTGCTTGCTGTGCAATCAAAATGCTCCCCCACCCAATACAATCTGCACTTTGCCTTCTTGGCCTTCTCTCTCACTCCCAAACCCGTGTCTTCCCAGCACTCGAAGCTGCCAACTTGAGTTTTTTACTTTTGATTTTTAATTTCTCAGTTGATTTGAGTAGGCAGGGCTGGGTGTCAGCTTCCATCTGCCTCCCAGCTGGAAAGGGAAGCCTTAAGAGAAAGGGAGGGTGCTTTCAGCCTGTGTTCTCAAAGTCAATAGGAAAAGCCTGTGAGGACTGGGAGAAATTCAGGATTTTTTTTCTCTCCCCTACCCCCATTAGTAAAAACTTGTGCTTTTGGAGGAAAAAAAAAAGAACATATTGCTGTAGTTCAGGCAGTTAAACAAAATATAAATGCAAGCCTAAGCAGTTAAATAATGATCTGGCTTTCAGTGCTGCATTTTGCCCAACACTGACATGTTGCCACAGACTCCTCCATAACAGGGTGAAAACTGCAGAGCTTTGCTTTTCTAAATCATAAAATGGTTTGGGTTGGAAGGGACCTTAGAGATCATCCCATTCCACCCCCTGTCACGGGCAGGGACACCTTCCACTATCCCAGGTTGCTTCAATCCTCCTCCAACCTGACCTTGGACACTTCCAGGGATCCAGGGGCAGCCACAGCTTCTCTGGGCAACCTGTGGCAGGGCCTCCCCACCCTCACAGGGAAGCATTTCTTCCCAATATCCCATCTAACCCTGCCCTCTGGCAGTGGGAAGCCATTCCCCCTTATCCAAAGCTCCTCTTCAGCTCTCTTCGAACCCCTTCAGGCACTGGAAGGCGCTTTAAGGTCTCCCCAGAACATTCTGCTTTCCAGGCTGAACGATCCCAGTTCTCCCAGCCTGTCTCATTTCGGTCTGTGATGGATCACCTGGACAGCTGCATCTCCAAGGAGTTGCTGGCCACAGCAACTGCAATCTGCAATCACATCTCTTGGATCACCTGCTTGGATTGGTGGCAGATACCAATTAATCATGGCAAGCAGGCTGCAGCTCGACCTTCTGCTGATTTAATTTGAGGTTCCCAGCTCTGCTTGCTCTGTTCTAGGGGGGCGGTTTTGTATCGTGCAGATTTTTAATGCCTGAACACCAAGCAAAATTCAGTTTTTGTAATGAAAAGGGAATTGGCCCTGGCTCTCCAGTGGGGAACATGCTCCCTTTAAAATGAAAGGAGAAACCTGGAGAGGGCAGTGAGGGCTCTGCCCTTGGCAAAATGCAGGAGAGGGGAGGTTGCCTGTGACTCCTGGACATCCAGCAGCTTTGTGGTTCCAGGTGCTGGCTGGTATTTTTGGAGAGCTGTGGAAGACTTTGCACTTTTTGGTGTTATTTTCTGGCACACCAAGTAAGGCAAAACCACTCCACTTGTTTTTTCGGGCAAGTGACCAGAGTGCCACTAGAGTGCCTTTAGTTTTGTTTGGTTTTAGTTTTGTGTTTGTTTGTTTTTCCCTAAGATTTTCAGAGCCTGATTTAGCCAAGTTCTTCAGTCCATGCTTATTTTTAAACCTAATCCTGTTGCTCTCTGACATCACCGTGCTTCAATCCCACCAAGATCCGTGGACTTGGGCAAGCACTCAGAATTCAAGTGGATGCTGAAACACTTTGCTCACTGACAGCTGTGGAGTTGGGAGGACCTCATCCAGGGAGAATGGGGGTCAGGAAGGGAGATGAGGCACCTCACATCCCACCCTTTCCACCCATAGGGCGGTGGGAGACTCCTCCCTCTGTTCTTGTTCCCTGGTGACCAAACCAGAAAGGACCCCAAACCCCATCCAGTGCCACCCCCTGCCATGGGCAGGGACACCTTCCACTATCCCAAGTTGCTCCAAGTCCCATCCAGTCTGATCTGGAACATTTCCAGGGATGGGGCAGCCACAGCTTCTGTGTGCCAGGGCATTTTTTCCCAATATCCCATCTAAACCTACTTTCTTTCAGTTTGAAGCCATTTTTGGGAAACAAAAGATGTGCTTTCTGGGGGCAGGTTCAAGGGCTAAACTTTAGCCCTGTATCTTCCAAAAAGTCATGGTTCGAAGGTGTCAGCTGAGCTGTGTGTGCTGGCTGGGCAGTGGCTCGGCCATGCTGAGTGATTTAGGAGCTGTAGGTGGGTGTGGGCTCACGGGGAGGCTTTGGGGGCCAAGCCCTGCCCTGGCTCAGTGTCCTGGTGTTTTGGGAGCAGCCTGGTGGAGATCCCTGGGAGCTGGCAGGGCTCGGCAGGTGGATGGACATCTGATCCCAGCATTTTCCCTGCGCCACACAGCCTGACTGACCCCCCTTTCTCTCACCTTCCCCGTGCTCAGGAGCTGTGCAAGGAAGGGCATTTTCACTTGGAGTCAGTGACTCCCTGGCTTCTTGTTGCTTTTCCTTGGTGTTAGTTTTTCTTGCCCTTGGGGAGGGACCAGAGGTGAGGATCTGCTGCCTCCCCTTGCCTTGTCCACCTCAATACTTTATTAGGGCAGGGGAAAAACAAATCAAAATAGAAAACAACTAGAGACATGCTGTTTATTTTTTTTCCCTCTTACATCTGTTTTCTGCTTTTTCACCTTTTAAAATATTTTTTCTCTCCCCTTTTCCTCTATTTTCTCTCTTCTTATGTATTTTTTCTCTTTTTTTTCTTTTCACTCCTTTTTTCTCTTTCCCCTTCTTTTGTCACTTCTTCTCTTTTTCCTCTTTTTTCTCTTTTTCCTTTCTTTTACTCTTTTTTTCACTTTTCCTCTCTTTGCTCCCTTTTCTGCTTTCTCTTTTCTCTACTTTTTTCTTTTTGTCCTCTTTTTTACACTTTTCTCTCTTTTCTCTCCTTTTCTCATTTTCCCTTTCCCCTCTATTTTTCTCTTTTCCTCTTTTTCTCCTTTTTTCCTTTCTTTATTTCTCATTTTCTCCTTTCTCTCCGTTTTCTTTTTCCTGTTTTCTTCTGCTTTTTCTCTCCTCTTCCCTCTTTTTTCTCTCTTTCCCCCCTCTTTTTGTCTTCTTTCCCCTCTTTTTCTCTCTCTCTTTCTCTTTTTCCTCTTCTGATTTTTCTCTCCTTTTCCCTCTTTTTTGTCTCCTTTTCCCTCCCTCCATTTCTCCTTTTCCTCTTTTCTTCTGCTTTTTTCTCTCCTTTCCCCTTTTAATCTTCTTTTGCCTCCCTCTATTTCTCTTTTTCTCCTCTTTTCTCTTTTCTTCTGCTTTTTTCTCTCCTTTCTCCTCTTTTTCTTTCCTTTCCCCTCCTATTTCCTCCCTCTATTTCTCCTTTTCTCCCTTTTCTTTTTCCTCTTCTGCTTTTTCTCTCCTTTTCCCTCTCATTTCCCATCTCCCTATCTCTCTTTTCCTCCTTTTTCTTTTTCTCTTTTCTTTGCTTTTTCTCTCCTTTCCCCTCTTTTATTCTCTATTTCCTCCCTCTATTTCTGTCTTTTCCTCTCCCTCCCGTTTTCCCTCTTTCCCCCGCTTTTCCCTCTCTCTTTCTCCTCCCTTTCCCCTCCTTATCTCTCTCCCTGTCCCGGTATCACCTCCTCTCCTACCCCGTGTGCCCGCACCCCTCGGAAACCCGGCGGGGCCGGGGCCGGGGCCGGGCCGAGCCGAGCCGGGGCTGGGCTCAGCTGATTACCGGGGCCGGGCTGAGCCCATCTCCGGCCGTAGCGGGGCCGGGCTGAAGGGGTTTGGGGCCGGGCCGAAGGGGTTTGGGGCCGTGCCGGGGCCGGGCTGAAGGGGTTTGGGGCCGTGCCGGGGCCGGGCCGCCGGAGCCGCCCCCGGGAGGCGGGCTCCCCTCACGGCTGCTATAAGAGGGCGGCGGCGGGGCCGCGCTCACTCGCTCCTCAGCGCTGCCGCCAGGCCCCGAGGTAAGGCGGCACCAGGGGAGCCCCGCCGGGGCTGCGGGACCCGTGGGGGGTCACACGGCGGCCGGCCCGGAGCCCTGAGCACTCGCCGCTTCCCCCGGCTCGGCCGCGTACCCTCTGGGCTCGCACTGGGTGGGGGGAGCCTCTTCTTGCCCCCAGCTGGATTTGCCGTGGCGGGAGGGTCTGGGGGAGCCTGGAGAGGTCAGCGCTGCCCTGTGGGTGTCCCTGCGTGCCCCGGTGCGATCCTCGGCTCAGCTCCTGCCCCCGCGGTTGTTTGTTTCTTCAGCTCGGAACTGCGGGAGAGTTTGAATGTGCCAGGCTCGGTCTCGCAAAGCCCCTCGCGGGTATGGGTGTCCTCTTGTGGTGGCCACCTCCTCATGCTGGGGAGCCAGGGCACGGGAAAGGTGAAGACGTGCGAGTGACAGCCGGCCCAACAATCCTGACTTTTCCTGGCATGGCTCATTTCTCTCTCTGGGAAGGGCAAAGCACAGCTTGCCCACACCCCTGAGCAGTCGGGAGGCAGGTCTGGGTGCGGGCAGGAGTGGGCTGTGGGATGCTCTGGGGAGCTTCCCAAATTGTTGAGGGTCTGGACGCTGCCGTGCCGTGCTGCCCTCCTAGGCAGGGATGCTGGTGCCTGTACTTTGTCACAGCCTGCAGCGGGTCCTGGGCAGGAGGTGCGGTGGGGAGGGTGCAATCCTACAGGCTGCGTCAGCTCCAGGGACAGCTCTGGGTGTCTGGAGCAGGAATTTGGGTGCGTTTCCTTTCCTTCATGTCCCAACTCCTGTAAACTAGCAGCGCCTGGACTCAGCACACGTGCCTGCCAGGTGAAGGGGTGATGGTCTGCAGGAGTTTTGCAGTGTCGTGGACACAAATTAAAGTCCCAGTTTCCTTCACGAGCTTTTCGGATGCTGTGCTGTCTGCAGAGAGCGCTGAAGGTGTTTTGTTAGGAGCACAGAGAGTGGCTTTATTGAGTTTTTCTGGTGGGTTCCCCCCCCAGTACCTCCCAGCTAATCTGGGTGGGAGTCGGAGCTCGGGTTACAGCAGCTAATCCCAGACTACAGCCCGGTCTGTGGGGCTGTAATCTGTGAGCACAGCCCTCCTCCCCGGCGGGACCTGGAGCCTGGGAGGCCGGCTGGGTTTCGGGTTTTTATTGCCGCACTGGGGATGCGAAAGGCGCAGGCAGATGGATGCACGTGTGTGCAGCAGCCGTGCTCTCGGAGTGCAGGCGGGCTGGGATCGGGCCGAGCATCCTTCGTGCTCCCAAACATCCCCAGGGTGGGTCTGAGCCAGCAGCTGGATTGTGGTGTCCCCAGCACTGGTGTGAGCCCCAGCCTCAAGGGCTCTCTGCTGCCCTGCCGCTGCCTCTCTGTCGGAATCTGACACCTCTCAGCCGGGTTTGAGTTTCTTCTCCATTGGGATATGTGCTGAAGGCTTGCTGGTGCTGGGTGGTCACAGTCCTGTCCTGAACTGGGGTGTTGGGATGTGGAGTGAGCCTGTTCCTCTTGTTTTAGACCGTGTGCCTTTCCAGAGAAGCCCAGGCCCACCCATGCTACTTCTGTGGGGTGTTGGGGCTAGCCGGGTGTTCCTCTTGCTGCCCCCAAATACCAGCAGGAGCTGGGGGGCTGTGCCGTGGTGCTGGAAGCTTTGTGGCTTTTAGGGAGTTGGATTTAATTGCTGCCGGGTTTTGAGGTACAGGGACTTGGGAATGGTGCTGCTTCTCCCTGAGCGTGAGAGGCTTGGAACGTGTTTGTGCTGGGGATGCAGTGGGACCCTGGGTGAGATCTGGCAGGAGCCCTATCCCTCTGTCCCACTTGCAGCCCTGGGATGAAGTGAACATCCAGGGGATGCATCCAGCCCCGCTGCCTGCAGCACCAGGGTGGTACTGGCAGCTCTGGGGGGGCCTGTGTCTCAAGGGGGGAGGATCAGCCCTTCTGCCCTGCATGGAGTGGGTTAAATCACTCTCTGCTTTCCCGAGATGAGCACAGATCGGCTAATGCAGGATGGAGACCTGCCACTGTCTCAGCTCCCTCCTTAGCCAGTGTTTTAGCAAAATCCGTGCTTAATTTGGTTCGAATCTCGGCTCCGTCTTTCATCAGGCCAGCAGGATGAAAGCCATAGGCCAGATCTCCTCACTGGGCCAATTTGGGCCTGTTTGTGGAGAGATTTGATCTCCCCTGAATGTGTGCACGGCCCCCCTCATTGTTAGTGCCACCAGCTTCCCCTCTGCTGGGACAATAGTGCTTTGAGTCCTCTCGGGTAATCTCCCCCCTTATCTCCCTTCTCTTCCGTAGCCTCTGTCCCTGACAGGCAGGAGGGTGGGAGCTTTGGGAAGAGCCAATTATGCAGATGGAGAAGGAGGGGTGCTGTGTCAACCAAGGTCCTTTTTTGGGGAGAGGGAGTGAGAAGAGGATGTTTGACACATCTGAGCTGTTCCCTGCTTACCTCTCCTCTGTGCTCCTGGAAACCCTACCAAGAGATCCTGTGGTGGGCTCAGGGATATTTGGAGATCCCCTGTTGCGTTTTGTTCACTTGGCTACACTGGCTTTGCCCCAGGCTGGTCCCTCTCCTTCTGGGGCTGTGGTCATGGGGCAGCAAGGTGACCATTGTTGGGGATGCTGGATGTGTCCGGGGGTGGGCTCCTGACCTGATGGTCCAGCTCAGGTGGAGCCATGAGGGAGCAAGGATCCATCCCTTGGGAACCCACCTCTGCAGCTTTACTTTGGCACATCCCAGGCTGGATCCTGTGCTCCAAAACTGGCCTGGCTGAAGCGTGGAGGGCACAGGCCTGTGGCTGGTGGTGGTACTGAGGGTCCTGTGAGGGGCACAGCATTTTTATGCCACCCCAAAAGCACAAAGGCAATTAGCGGCCCCACTTGTGGTTTTGTGTGAGCCTTTAAGGTGTGGTGGGCCTTTTCTTTCTGCTGGTGAGGAAGTTAACAAGTTGCTTTGTCCACTGGCTGCAGGTAGAAGAAAGCGCTGAAGGGGCAGCAAAAGTAGATGTAGAACAGCGAAAGGGTGGAAAGAAGGCAGTTGTGGAACCAACCATGATGGGGGAGTGTTTTGAAATCAAACCACTGTTCTAAGAAGAAAACTTAAGCTCAGCAGATCTACACAGCAGTCAAGCTCAGAGGTTTTTTTCTTTTCTCAACGCTGTGTAATAATTGTTAAATGCGGGGGGGATACTTTGTAAAATAGAATTCCAGGGAAGGAGGGAAGGGAGGACTGAATAGAATTTCAATTTAAGCTTGGATAGGGGTACAAAGCCCCTTAGTTCCCCACTTCTACTTAATGCAGCTGTAGCTGGGCTTGACAAGATGCTGACCAGAGCCTGTGGTAAATGTTTTACGGTACCGTGTATCAGCCAGATCAATTCTACTGTGCTTGAGGGAGTGCAGATAAAATGCCTTAAAGATTCCCCTGCTGAAAGCGATAGGACCATCATTTATGCCAGAGGAGACGGATTTAGTGGCCTGACATTTATTTGGCCACGGTGTACTTTGCAGCTTTCACACCTGGGGACGATAGCCAACCTGATGATGTCAGATGTGGGCTGGAAGAGGAGGAGAAATCACGCAAAATCTGGGACTGCTCCTCTTTAGCCCAGCAGATGAGCTGTGCTGAGTGTCTTGGTTGTTTTACTCCACGGAGTGCTTTAATGGAAGGTGCCCGGCAGGGGCGGGATGTTACTAGAGCGGCGCATCCCGGTGTGACACGGCAGCAGAAATAGCTCCATAATTTACGTCATTTCTTTCAATCCTGTTTTGCCTTTAGGTCATTTGAAGTCCAATCTGAGCGACCATGAGCGCGCTTGACTTGACTTCCATCCTGGATTTCCTGGAGACGGCCAACTTGACGGAGATCAACTGGACGTGCAACAACGGCGAGTGCATCACGGTGGACGCGACAACATGCCCCGGCACGCTCAACAAGAGCGCCCTGCTCTACACTCTGTCCTTCTTCTACATCTTCATCTTCGTCATAGGCCTGGTGGCCAACTCGGTGGTGGTGTGGGTCAACCTGCAGGCCAAAATGACCGGCTATGAAACCCACCTGTACATCTTCAACCTGGCCATCGCCGACCTGTGCGTCGTCATCACCCTTCCCGTGTGGGTCGTCTCGCTCGTCCAGCACAACCAGTGGCACATGGGCGAAATCACGTGCAAGATAACCCACCTGATATTTTCCATCAACTTGTACAGCAGCATCTTCTTCCTGGCGTGCATGAGCGTGGACCGCTACCTCTCGGTGGCCTATTTCACCAACTCCAGCAGCCGCAAGAAGAAGATCATCCGCCGCTGCATCTGCATCCTGGTGTGGCTCCTGGCCTTCTCTGCCTCCCTCCCGGATACCTATTTCCTCAAGACGGTCTCTTCCAGCAACGAGACCTACTGCAGGCCCGTTTACCCCGAAGAGAGCTTCAAGGAGTGGTTGATTGGCATGGAGCTCATCTCCGTGGTGCTGGGTTTCCTCATCCCCTTTCCCGTCATCGCCATGTTTTATTTCCTCCTGGCCAAGAGCATCTCCGCCTCCAGCGACCAGGAGCGGAAGAGCAACGGCAAGATCATCTTCTCCTACGTTGTGGTGTTCCTGGTGTGCTGGCTGCCCTACCACGTGGCCGTCCTGCTGGACATCTTCTACAGCCTCCACTTCATCCCCTTCAGCTGCCAGATGGAGAACTTCCTCTACGCCACCCTCCACATCACCCAGTGCTTCTCCCTAGTCCACTGCTGCGTCAACCCCATCCTGTACAGCTTCATCAACCGCAACTACAGATACGAGCTCATGAAGGCCTTCATTTTCAAGTACTCTGCCAAAACTGGCCTCACGAAACTCATCGACGCCTCCAGAGTGTCAGAAGCAGAATACTCAGCTCTGGAGCAAAATGCCAAATGACTGCAACCCCAGAAAGAAACTTCCTTGACTCTCTGACCTGATGTGGGTTTTTTTGTGTGTTACAGTTTGTTGTTTTTATGTTTTTTTACCCCTTCCTTTCAGTGTGCTTGTTATGAACGGGGCATGAATTCCAGCCTACAAAAGAGAGAGGACAGAATGTAATTTAAGAGTAGGATCAGTTGCAAAGTGGAAGTGGTACCAAAATGAAAACCTTTTCTCCTCCTAGCCCAATGTGGACTCCTCAACAACGCTATGCAAATGGAAATGACTTCCTAGTAGACAAAGCCATTGTGTACCATAGATAACATGGATAAGCTTCTCCTTCCACGTCTTGATTCCCTCTTGTCTCCTTGTGTATGTTTATATATATAGTGTGTGTTGTATTTAAAAGCTCGAGACTTTATTTTCTGCCTCTTGGTGTACCTTATACAAGTGTATTTGAAAGCTAAATATATTTTTATCACGTATTTGAAGTATATTGCTGATGAGTGTATCCAGAGTGCTGTAGTCTGTGTGTTAGGTGGCCACTTGGCTCCAAGAGGATGGTGATAAATAGGATGGAAATGATCTCTTGGGAGCATCCTCCCTGGCTGGCACACTTTACGGACCGTGGCTTTATGTGGTGTCACACCCACATGCTGGAGCATGAAATATATGTAGTGTAATATAGCTGCCATCATGTTAAAATTAACAGTATTGTCAGAGTCCTTAACTCCTACACCCCTGCTTCACCAGGCTGTATCCTCCTGCACAGAGTGAGTGATCTTACTGCTGAGAGTTGTCTCTATTTGTAAGTTATTTTTGTAAAATAAAGATCTGAGAAAAACAAAAACAAAACCTGTGCCTGCCTGTGGTTTGACTTGCTGACCTTCTCCTCAGGAAAAAAAAAAAAAAGCCAAAAAGGAGGAATCTCAAGGCCACCCTCTGTCCTTTGGTGCAGGAGCAGACAGATCAGTCAGAGCTTTGCTGGTGTTTGGTGGCCAGAAAGAATTTATGGAGGAATGGGTGATGGCACTGCAGCATTGGTGAGCAGGGAAGGGGTGGGAGGAGTGGGTCTGTGCTGGTGGGGAGGGTAAAACTGATGGATTTACAGGGTAAAAGCTGCTAGGAATGATGAAAAGCTGTGTTTGTAGTTTAGAAATAAACACAGGGAGGGAAAATACGGAAGTGTGCAGATGGAGCGGATATTTGGACTAATCCAGGTTCAGCCCTCTGTGGCTTTTGCTGGCGATGGAATTGGGGCGTTAGTGGTCCTGACAGCACTAAATCCCTTTTTATCTCTTCTTCCCTTTGTTGTGGATTTGCAGGGCCGTAGTGTCCGAGTGTGGGGCAGGATCCAGGCGCTGTGGGATGCCTGAAGTGGAGCTTTAAGCCAGCAGAGGACTTGAATCATGGTGGTGTTCACCTCAGGACAAGGTATTTAATGTCAAAGCAGTGATGTCTCCCAGCCGCGTTTGCTGCTCCATTTAAATTCCTGTTCAATCCAAGCATGTCCTCATCCCTCTGCGATCCCAACAGCCAAACACTTTGGGAATGACTGCATTTTGTTTCTTTCTACATGTTACTGCCTCCTCACAGGTCGTCCTGTAAAAACAGATGTTGAGTCTGCCACCTCTTCCTCATGCTGGTTTGCTAAAAAACCACCAGTCCATTCCCAAACGGGGAGAAATCCCCAAAGAAAAAGGATTTCTGTCAGGGTGGAGTGCAGGCGTAGCTTTATGGGCTGATGCTTCTTGTACACTGTGGGTATTCTGAGCTTCCTGTAAACCTTAAGATGCTGCCAAACTGCAAGGAAAGCTCTCCCTTGTGCTGACACTTGAACTTGGTTAATGCTGAGAAATTAATCCCCTGTTTTAACTGAGCATTGCTTCCCTTCCCTCAGCATCCCTGTGTGCAGCTGTGTGTCCTCCCCAAAGGTGCTGGACATGGCTCTGGCATCCTGCTCCTGTCCACCTGTGGGGTGTTGCTCATTTTAGAGCAGCAGAACAGTTTCAGTTCAGGTTCCCTCTCAGGCAGTGGGTTGTTCTCACGTGGTGCTGTAGCTTTACACTGATTTTTTTCCTCCCCTCTGCAGTTTGGTATTCACAGAGCGGCGTCAGCCCTGCACACAGCCCGGGTGGTGCTGAGTGTTGGGGAGATCCTGCAGAGCTGCTGCTTAAACCACACTGATAAAGTCTCCAGGCCTCTTCCTTGGGGAGGAGGATCGTGGTGTGATGGTGCCTTTTCCAAGAGCAGGGTCAGACAGGGAGCAGGGAAAGGTCAGGACCGTGACCCTTGCTGTCAATACTGTGCACACATGGATCCTTTCCAGCTCCTTGATGGGAAAGCCTGGAGCTGAGGATTCACCTTGGCCCTTGGAAGGACAAGTGGAGCTGGGAGGCAGCACCCTCCACACCAGCAGTTTGGGAAGTGGGGACACTGTTCTCTCCAGGGATTGGGACTGCTGAGTGGCCCCGAGGTCCCGTGACTCTGTGGGAAGGGGAGTAGTAGGCAGAGGATGGGAAATGGGTGGAGGGCAGAACAATGCAGGGGGACAGGAGGGATGGAGTTTGTAATTGTTGTGTCTTTCTCATTAGGACTTTGGTTTCATGCTAAAAATCCTCAAAAATCAAATTGGTAGAGTTGTAATAGCTAAAAACTTGTCTGTGTTCTAGGAAGCTTTTCTCCTGTGTGGCACAATACCCCAGCTGGTGTTTGAGACAAAGTGTGGATCTGGAGTCCCTGGAGACTGAAATGAGGGAATTTATCAGCACATAGCAGGTGAGTGAAAACAGATGTCTTCTGTGAAGTGACTGTGACTTAGAGGGATTGTTGTGATGGCTGCTGTCACTTTGTTTGGCCAAAAGTCCCGAGCCTGGAACCTGGGGTCTTCAGGAAGAATTTCTTCATGGAAAAAGATGTTAAGCATTGGAAGGGGCCGCCCGAGGGAGCAATGGAGTCCCCATCCCTGGAGGTGTTCAAGTAAAGACTGTGGCACTCGGTGCTCTGGGCTGTGATTGTTTTATGAAGGGTCCCTGCTTCTTCTTGCTGTGCCTGTGTGGCTTCCTGTGCCTGGGGATCCCCCACGTTCCTCTGACACCTGCAGGTGTCCATGGGGATTCAGGTCTTACCTTTTTCAGGAGGTCAAATTCACTATGTTAAGGCTTAGCTAGAAAAATGAGTACAAATCAAATGTAATCCATAATTTTGAGCGAGTCCTCCTGCTTAACTCTTGGGCTTTCTGGTGAAAGCATCTTCCTGTGCCTCGGAGGCAGGCACTGAGCAAATAAAAATACACCTACTCCGTGAGAAAGGCTTTATTTCTCTTCTTCCACGGAAAGTGCAGTGCTGCTTTATTGTTCCTTAAACACAGCTTTCCTTTTTATGAGCCATAAGCGACGTTCAGGTGCAGCACAGTGACTTTAAATCAGCTCCTCTGGCGTTACGCAGATAATGTACTGTAAGAAACACCCAATTGGCCCCTTTCTCCTTGTGCTAATTCATGGTTTCAGTGACTTTAGGTACTCTCCTTTCACGAGTTCACTGAGCATAAAAGCCAGTTAAAATTCCTAAGAAGCAAGAAATAACTCAGCTGTGAGCAATATTGAAGCCTGTGGGGGCGGGGGCAGCACTGCCAGAGCCCAGCTCTGAATTCTGTTTCTGAGAGTTTTCTCCATGAGAAGAGCGCAGATGGGACTTTAAAAAGTGAAGGGGTGTGGGGGCTGAGCAGGGCACGATGTGGTGGGAATGGGTTTTGGGGGGAATTGTTGTGTGCAAAGCCCAGGGTTTGCTTTTAGCCTCCCTGATCCATTAGGATGTGTGGCTGAAGAGCATCTGAGCCAGAGTCTGCTCCGACTTACACCCCGGATTTACAGTAAGATAATGCTGCCGATTTAAAGGGAGCTCTCTGGGATTTATAGGGCTTTTTATAAGCAGGATCAGGAATTTCAGCCATAATCCTGTGCAAATGTGTGGGTGTGAGTGGTGATGTGTGCATCTGCGTGGCTAATGCAGAGTAATACCCACGTCCAGCCAGAACTCAGAGATGAAATCACAGCAGCACAGCACAGGATAACCATGGCAGTTTGCTCCCTCAAAAGTACTTGCATTACAGGGTTATAATGGGATTCAAACCAGGCTCCCGAAGATCCTGGCATGGATAAGCCAGCTGTAACTCTAAAACATGTGGCTGGCTTTCCAACACCCACTGTCACGAAAAAAACCAGCCTCCTTCCACTTTGGTAGTTGCTGTTTGAAAGCAATTATTATTTTTTTTAATAAAGTCTTGATCTCTCTGTTTTTATTGTAGGAAGTACATGCAAGGCCTTAGCTAAAGGAAGTGCTGTAACTCCATAGTGCCGAGGAGACACCAACATCCCAGTGATGTGAATCCAGGGAGACTCCTCAATCCTAAAATACTGAGCAGGATGGCACTGGAGTGAGCACCAGAGTAAGGCTTTGGGGGTTTTTAACTTACTGAACAGGTACAAGAAAGCACTGGGAAACCAACCAGACCCTCTGCAAATGATGCTTCTTGTCATCTTCTGGTTTGAAGCCAGCTCTGATGATGGATGGTGCCTCTTGCCTTTAGGTTAAGGGAGGAAAAAAAACCTCAAGCCCCTCTCGTGTTTGCTGTCTGTACAGTGCTATTTCCAGACTAAAGAAAAAGAGTTAAATTACATTTTAACAGAACAATACTGACAACAGCAAAGGTCAGGAAACTTTTACGTAAGGTCACCCTATCGATTGCAGCAGTGAAAGGAGAGACATCAAATACTTTGCCATGAAAGGCTGAAAAGGAGTAAATTCAGCATGAGATATTGAAACCCAAGCCTCTTTCATATGTGGCAGAGCCTCTGACATAGCAGGTTTACTGTTCAAGCTGAGATATGTTGCCTTGCCAACATATATTCTGAGTTACCCAAGCAGATTTAATGTTTTTGCAGTGGTGACTTTTCCCTTTTATTTTTTTTTTTTGGGNTTTGGGGGGGGGGAGAAGGCTTTTCTTTTTCTTTTCAAAAAAGAAAAAAAAAATTGTTGCAGAAGATTTCAAACCTACCTAGGAAATGACCTTAATCAATTTAGTTCCACCGATGAGTATGAAAACTCAGATCTTTCTTTTTTGCTTTCTCTGAACATTGTCTTGCCCGCATTGAGCAGGGTGACCGAGTCACAGCTTGAGAGAAAAGTGTGTTTTGTTTGTTGTTTTGTTGTGGGGTTTTTTTTATCCATCCAAGTGGCAGCTCTGTTTTGTCCAAAAGGATTGACGTGACTGACAAGTGTTTTGAATTTCTAAGCTCCGAGGTCTCCAAATGCATGAAAAGCGAATGACACACACATAAAAATGTAAATCTTTGGAAAACAAGCACCAACTACACACAAAAAACATAACAATTCTGCAAAAGGGTGACAGACGCTGCATTCATTCTGTTTTGGTTTTTTTTCCCCTCCCTTTTTCTTTTTAATAAGCCAGTCTTTCTGGGCCACCTACAGGCACATTTGTGTCTCCTGCAGTGGGGAACTGATGCACAATAAGGCAAAGTCATGGTTGTGCATCAGGGTGGGTCTTTCTGCAGCTCCCATGGTCACCAGCTTGCCAAGATCCCTTCCCATCAGCTCCATGTCCATCGGGGTCACTCCCTGGATCTTGATCCAACGGGCACATGACACCTCAGTGTCCTCATTATTTGGGGCTTGGGCTCTGGGAGTCCCAGGGGAGGAGTGAAGCCTTGGGGCAGGACTGTGCCTCCCACCCTCTGCATCCCTGAGAGTGTTGTCCAAACCCTCCTGGAGCTCTGGCAGGGTTGGGAATGTGCCCATTCCCTGGGGAGCCTGGGCAGTGCCCAGCACCCTCTGGGGGAAGAAGCTGTTCCCAATATCCAGCCTGACCCTGCCCTGATACAGCTCCATTGCATTCCCTCCTGTCACTTGTCACCACAGAGTGGCCAGAAGGTGGGAGAGGGAAGGAAAGGCACATCTCTGGTCTCCTGAGCAGCAAGCTGGCTTCCCCCTTCTTCCAGGCATCCCATCACAGCCTTGTTGTCACTCACTGTCCTGGGCAAAGATTGTTCAGCTCAGGATTATCCATGACAACCGTATGGAGTTACCCCAAAGAGTATTTTAATAATTTTTGCCTCCTGGTAACATATTTGAGAGCAGATCACCTGAATGCAGGATGTGACTCCAGGGAGCAGCCCAGGAGCCCTCTGTGGCATGGCCCTGCTCCCTCCTGGCTCTCTTTTCCCTTGTGGCAGGATCCAAGATGTGGGAATGCTGCACTGTGTGGAGGAGGCTGAGCCCTTGATGACACAATCTGGAGCTCTTGTCCCCAACTCAGCCACCCTGTTCCAGGGCGTGCTGGAATCTCAAGGTCGTGCCTTTGGTGGGTGGCAGTTTTCTAAAGAGGAGTGGTGGTGGGGAGAGAGGTTTTCTTCCCATTTCCCCTCCTGTCTGGCCTGGTGAATGCCACGTTTTGGTTGAGGGGTCTGGGAGAGCAAGGGGAGCAGTCAGTTGGAAAGGCTGATCCCGCAGCTTCCCCTCAGTTCAGCTCCAGTGCTTCCTCATGGCTGCTTTATGGGAAGTTGGCTGGCAGAGGAGAATCCATACCTTCCCTTTGCAGTCCATCCATAAAACACCAGAGTGTTTGGGATTCCTGCTTCCAGGAGAGAATAGCCCTCATTGTACTCCTGGAGAATAAAACAGGAGAGGGAGAGGGAGACTCTTCCCTGTGCACACTCCGGCTCCCTTGGCTGAGAGGCAGCTTCGCTCACCCACGTTGGATTTTTGGCATTATTCGAGGCTTTCTAAACCTTGCCTGAGTTCTGTGTGTCTGTGGAACAAGTGCCAGGCATTCTTTGCTCAATCTAATTATGGGATGAGGGTGATGGAGCCTAGGAGATCCCTGGGAAGTGATGGAAAGTGGATTTTTCCATCAGCAGCCCTGGTAGTTTGCTGTCTTCCTTGGGCACTATCTCAGCTCCTTCATACCTGGTGGTCTCTTGGCCCTGCTTCTGCCAAAGATACTTCAGGATGAAAGCCTGGATTTCAGGTTGGGAGCTCCCAGACAGGTGAACACCCCGTGTGTCTGGGAGGGGTGACTGCTTGGCTCAGCCCCTGGAAGTCTGGATGTAAACCTGAAGTGCATTAAACCTTCTCCAAGAGCAGGGAGTGGGGGATGTTCACACTTTGAAAAACTTTCTGAGCTTTCTAGTGTCTGCTGCTTCCAGTCAGGCTGGAATCCAAAAGTGCAAAGGCCCCTGAAAGTGATTAATAAGGAACAAAAACCAGACCCTGAGACAGGTTCAGCTCCACGACAGCTCTGAAGTGGTGGGCTTGCAGCAGTCTCCTGCTTTCCTCAGGTAGGTTTGCTCTTGGAGAGCTGGAAATCCATTTTTCACGCTGCATTCGCTTCCAGGTGCTGTTTGTATAAGAGTTAGGAATGTCTCCAGGTGTAAAATTTCCAGTGTCTGCTGGCATCTGTGTCTTATACACTTTTATGTGTCTGGAAAGTCTGGTCCAGGCAGTTTGGGGAAGTGAAGGGGATTTATTTGCAGGGTGGGTAAGTGCTCCTGTACACGTGGCCTTCTCCCTGAGCTGCCCATAGATCTGGTGACTGTCTCTTCTCCCAGAAGTCAGTGAGAATTTCCAAGGCACCTCTCAGCCTGGATTTCTTCCTAGGAAGTTTCTTGTTTCCCCCCTGCTCTGAGAGACCACGGCTTGGTGCCCGTTGGGAAGGAAAGGCTGTTTCCCATTTGTGCCAAGGAATGTCTATGCAGGAAAAGACGCCCTTGGAGGTGGTACAACCTCAAAGATGAATTGTTGTCACACAGACTGTGAAAGGAAGCAATGTACAGCACCAGAAGTATCACCTGGGATCTCACAAATCCCTTCTCCTTTCCTTTGGTAAGTGACCAACCCTTTCCACTTTCCAAGCAGTTGGAATACATCCACGTCACTGGGGAGCTAAAACCGTCTCAGCTATCAGGGTGATGGAAAAGGGAACTTTAAATGAACTGCAGGTTTGTGTTACACATGTTGCACACGCTGTACCTTCCTGCAGGGAGTCATCCTGAGCTGATTTAATCACCTTTCCTCTTCCACTGACAGCTGGAGTTGTGCATTAGAGGAAGATTATAAAGGAGAGCAGTTCAAAACAAGGCTCTGAGGTAACCCATCAACCCATTCCTCATAGGAGAGGGATGGAGACAACAGCTGGGGGAAGAGCAAAGCTGTTTGACTGTTTCCAGGACCTGTGGTTCACAGCTAAGGAAGGTTTTTTTCCTCTTTGCTGCTCTAAGATATAAATTAAGCTACACTCTTAACCAGAAACACACTCAGTTCTGATTTTGAGTCAGCTGAGGTGTTGTTTGAGCTTTATCATAGTGTGCAGCCTCTCTGGGTGCTCCTGTTGTTCATTTGCAAGGAATGAAGGTGAGAGCTTGGAGGGCGTTTTTGGCAGCAGCATCTGCTCGATAGCCAGCACTGCATTCATCGGGATGCATAAAACTGGTCAGGTGTTTTTCTGGATTTACTTCACTGTTCTCTGCCTCCTGTGCTCTTCTTGCCCTCCTCCTGCAAACCTGAGGCTGGGAAAGCTCTTTTCCCTCCAACTCCAGGAGCCTTTTCTCTGCCTTACAGCCAGGAGCAGGGCACTGTCCTATCTGGTGCTGCAGGCTCTGGGCGAGCCAGCTCCTGGAATCCAGCAGGGCTGGAACGAGCACCAAGCTCTCTGCTCATCTTTTCCAGGTCCTTTCCTGCTGAGGGATGTTTCTCTGGTGTCCTTGATGCACGTGACAAGGGGTGATGCTTTGTAAAAGCCATTTTGGGGCTGGTGAGTGCCTTAGGCCTTCCTGGTGCTCTGGTGGTCGTGCTGCCAGCAGCGTGGCTTTGTGAGAAGCAACAGTTCCTGTTAGATTATCCAACAGATTTGGGGAAAACCAGACAAGCCACTCCTCAGGCTAAACGCAGGTCTGTCTTCCCCCAGTTGTTGTGCAGTTGTGTCCATGCTGGTTTTCCCAGTGGTGTCTGTGCCTCACGTCCTGATGAAAGCCATGTGCTCCCCAGCGTTCCCGGAGGGATGTGCCTGCTTTGGCAGCAAGCCTTGAGCTGCTGGAGTCCAATTCCTACTCCCTTGGTAGGTGATCCCAGCCCAGGTGGGGGCTTCCCATCCATATCCAGCTGTTCACAAAGATGTGGGGGTCTCTTGGCTGTCACCCCTGGAAGTGCCTTTTCCTTGTGGCTTCTGAGGGAGGGGTTGCCCACAGCCCCTTCCAATCCATGTTTGACAGACTGAACCAGCTTCCTGTGAAACCCCTCCAAGACACTTGAAGTCTCTTTTGGTTTACAGTGAAATCCACTGACTTTTTTATTCCTCCAGCACCAGCAGCCAGTTATTTCTGTGCAAGTCTAATACAGGTTAGTAATATGTCATGGAATAAAGTTATAGGTTTTTCTCCAGTGCCAGACACTTGGAAGCATCTGGTGAGATAGAGAAGTACCCAGCATGGATAAATCATGTTTAAAAAGCTTGCAAAATTTAACTGCTTGTTAAACTGCTTTATTTTTTCTTGTGTGCATGCTTCCACCTTGGGGGCATGTCCCCAGCTGGCTGGCAGTGAAAGCCTAGCCCAGAGGATGCTCTGTAGTGAGAATGCTCTGAATTCAGTTTTATACCTCATTTACTAGGGATTGCCTTTAAAAGCTGATTCTTCAGGGAAAAAAATAGGTTTCCTTTACTCACTTGGCAAAGGAAATATTTTGTGCAGGGTTCTTGTCAGAGCATCTGTTCC
Source organism: Cyanoderma ruficeps (assembly GCA_008694505.1). Classification (NCBI taxonomy): domain Eukaryota; kingdom Metazoa; phylum Chordata; class Aves; order Passeriformes; family Timaliidae; genus Cyanoderma; species Cyanoderma ruficeps. Next base: position 620,108 of record VZDJ01000161.1, read on the forward strand.
CTTTGTTTAAAGCCCAGCTTATTGAGCTGTGCTTGGTAAATGTTTAGTATAGCATATTACTGATCAAGTAATTCCCTGCTCCTTCTAAAAATAGGATAGGATGTCCTCTCAGCTCCAAATACCTTTGCCTGTTGGGACTGGAATTTTCCAGCTGGGGTGTCTACCTTGGACCAATTTCTTCTGGAGAAACACCAGCTCAGAGTGGAATAGCCACTCCTGAGAATAAAATTCTGGAAAACCAAATAATTTTCCAGGCTGGAGCAAGCCTGGCTCTTGTGGAAAAAGGCAAAGGGGAAAGAAGAGAGGCTGTATTAGCTAATTCCCTGAGTATGCCTCTACCTGGACCATGTTTGGTCTTTCCTCTGAGCTGTCCTTAGTTTGTGCAAGCCTGAGGGTTTTGGCCACAAAGAGATGGGTAGCCTGTCCTTGGGGAAACTTTATCTCCATTTGGTGGCTTCCAGTGGGATGAAAAGGGGCAATGAGCTGGCTGGAAACACCAGGAGTTTGCCCTTCATGGTTTTAATATAATTTTCAATACAATTAGTACAATTTAATACAATTTTCAATATAATTTCATTTTTTTTTTAAAGACAGACCATATCCCAAACTGGAAGAAGTTACATGGTTTCTAGAACATGTTGAAATCTGGATGAATTAATCACAGTGAGGTGTCCCTGGGGCACACCTGAAATCATCATCAAGTTCCCTCTCCAGTTCCACAAGAAGGATCTTGAGGGGCTGGAGCGTGTCCAGGGAAGGGAACAGAGCTGGGAAGGGGCTGGAGCCCCAGGAGAGGCTGAGGGAGCTGGGAAAGGGGCTGAGCCTGGAGAAAAGGAGGCTCAGGGGGGACCTGGTGGCTCTGCACAACTCCCTGACAGGAGGGGACAGCCGGGGGGGTCGGGCTCTGCTCCCAGGGAACAGGGACAGGAGGAGAGGGAACGGCCTCAGGCTGGGCCAGGGGAGGCTCAGGGTGGACAGCAGCAGGAATTTCCTCATGGAAAGGGTGCTCAGGTATTGAAGGGGCTCCCCAGGGAGGTTTGGAGTTTCCATCCCTGGAGGTGTCCAGGGAACAACTGGACATGGCACTCAGTGCTCTGGGTGACAGCCAAAGGTTGGACTCAATGATCTTTGAGGTCCTTTCAAACCTAAATGATCCTGTGATCATAAAACCAGCAGGACATGGAGTTGCCCACTAGAAGGGCAGAGCTGACTTCGTTCAGGACCCCCAGTGGTGGCAGCCTGGCAAGGACAACACCAGTGGGCAACTGGTGTGGCTGCTGAGAAAGGAGCCTCCCAGTTCTGTAGGTGATGGGCACCTTGGACTTCTGGGCCACCTCCAGCCCGGGGCCTGCAGAATGTGCCAAAGGGGCAGTGGCTGTGGGAATATTCTGCTGCGGAGCCTGTCACCCTGTCACATTGCAAATGGGTGCCAGCAGGAATTGTGTGTTGTTCCCCAGCCTCTGGTAGCAGTGACACGGGCCACAAACAGCCTGGGGTTCAGGGAGCTGCCTGGCTGCTCTCCCAGAAAGGAATCCGTGGTGTTTTTCTCTTCAGGGTAGCTCTGAAAGTGAAGATATTCAAAACTAAACAACAACAACAAAAAATCATGTTTGCACGAGCTAAAACCCCCAGCCTGTTGTTTTTCAGGTGAAATCTCCCACCAAGTTTTCTGCCCACACCTGATAAGACAGGAGGGTGTGAGTGGGGTATTATGGACAGTTTCTGGATGCATCATATCCCAGAGATTTACTCCGGGGAGTGATGCAAGGGGACATCTCCCCTGGAACACCCTTTATGTTCAATTCATGAGCGATTTGCTGCGAACAAATGAGGACGGGTGTGATCTGCATGAGAAAAGCTCGGATCAGAGAGGGCCGGGGGCTCCAGCTGCAGGATCCCGCTCCATTCCCTGCCTGCTGAGGTGGCTGGGTGGGCTCAGGAAGGCCACCTTGGTGGCAGCCCAGCTTCCAGGGAGAGCAGCAGAGGCAGCTGAGTGGCTCCCAGAGCAGCTTTGGGAGCTGAGGGTGGAAAATTCTCTGGATTAACTCGTCCGGCAAGCGCTGCTCAGCAAAATCTGAGCTGATTCTACAGGGCTTGGCCTCAGCATTTATGTTTTGGGGCAAAGAATGGCCAAAGGCTGTGCAAGGCATTGTTATCACTCATCATGCACAGCAAAAATGAGCTCTTGCAGTGCTGCCCTTGCAGGGACAGAGGCAGGGGTGGTGTTTGGGCAATGCAGGGAGTGCCAGGACCAGGAACAAACTTCCTGAGGATTTAGGCAAAGGTGTAAAGAGGCAAAGAAAATCCCTGCAGAGTCAGAGGTGTTTTTGACTGCTGCCTTTCAGAGGAGATGGCCAGAGGTTGGGGGAGTCTGGCCAGTCTTCCCAGTTTTGCTGTTTTATCCCCTTCCCATCCCAGAGCTGACCAGGAGAGTTTGGTACCCCAGCTGCCGTTGCCTCTGGCAACCTGTTGCCCTTGGCAACTCTCCTGCTCCGGTGCTTGTGCCCTTTTAACCAGTGTGAAAGGAAGGCCTTCTGCTGGGGCTACTTCTCTTGGAGCTGACATTTCCCTCCTCTCTCAATTACTCCATCCCCTGCTTCTTTCCAATCCTGCTGGAAATATTTAGGTGCAAGGGCACTGCTCAGCAGAGTATTTAGCCCAAGCAGATTAGGAAAAGGCAGGAAAGGCTTCTGATTGTGCTCTATCTGTAGCATAGGTGTTAAAGATGTATTTGTGAGCCAGTCAGAGAAGAATGCTGAGGAAATCCTGTTTGGGTTAATCTTGTTTAATTTTATAATAAAAACCAGATGGCTGGCCATCTGGTGCTTCTTGCAATCAAATATCTCACAATTAACAGTAATTTACTTGCCCTGAGACTTCCATGATCTTCATGTGCTTTTTTTTCCCTCCAACCTGAGCCTGTGTGGTCCCTTCCCAGAGGAAGGCTGAACGTGAGGCTGCCTGTGGAAAGCTGTGATGGAGGGGTTCCCCGGAGGCATCTGCTTTCCTCCTGGATTTCCCCCCTCAAAACAGAGGTTAGGCAGCACATCTTGTGATTTTCTGACCCTGTAGGACCCACGTTCAGGGTAAGCAAAGTGAAGGACTGTGTAAACCCATGGATGGGTCATTGCAAGGTGTATAAGTCAGCACTTAAGGGGAATATACAAATTAAATCTACATTTTTCACCAGGCTGTGGGATTTCTTCAGAGCTCAAAATGGTTATACCTAAAGTGGCTTTGCTCCAGCAGTCGGAGTTGCTGAATGTAATTAAACGAGATCCAGGCCATCCTCAGCATTAGGAGAGCTTTCTGAGGGAAACAGCAGCAAAGTGGGATGCAGAATAAAATCCATGGAGTGAATATAGAATCAGAGAATCACAGGATGGTTTGGGTTGGAAAGAACCTCAGAGATCATCTTGTTCCACCCCCTGCCATGGGCAGGGACACCTTCCACTATCCCAGGTTGCTCCAAGCCCCCTCCAGCTAGGCCTGGGACACTTCCAGGGGTCCAGGGACAACCACAGCTTCTCTGGGCAACCTATGCCAGGACCTCAGCAGCCTCACAAAGAACATTTTTTCCCCAATATATGCTGATTTTCTGTGCAGTCTTTCCTCCAGGAGTTTGAGAGACCCCCAGGATTCATTATTCCCAGAGCTGGCACTGGCCTCTTCAGGAGAATCTGCCCTTCCCCAGCCACCTCTGTAGCTGAGCAGCATCAATAGTGAACGGGGATAAATGAATTCCAGATGAGAGCTCTGCATGCCGGTGGGTAGGACCTCTCCAGGCATTTCTGGATGATTGCTGCCTGTTTACTATCCCAAGATTTTTTTGTTAGCAGATTAAGAGAAAAGAAACGAGCTTCTCCCTTCCTACTCCTCCACAAAATCAGCTTGGTGTGCACTCAGGGAATCAGGCCATGGAGCTAAAGGATATATTCAGATCCTGGGGTACCTCAGTGCTGCTATGCTCCACCTCCAAGCTGTTTATTTAAATATAGAGGAGCCTTCTGAAGGGCTCATTCCACCAGGGCTCCCAGTGGGGCTGTCAGGGCAGCAGTGGGGTTGATAGAGCCAGCAGGGATAGGGTTTCACACTGCCCCAGCTGCCAGATGATCCCACCTCAGCCCAGGAGCGGATCCAACAGCCAGGCTGAGCACCTCACCTTCCAGGGCAGACAGGGGCAGCTGGGTAAACAGAGTGACTGGTGCAATGGCACGAGCACACGGGTCAGCTAAATGGTTATTGTTATTATTAATGGTCACTGTTACTGGGAAGAGGCTGCAGGAACCACGTGTACAGAATCATGCATGAGCATTTCTAGGCAAGTGCTGCTCAGCTTACAGTGTCTTTTGGACCTGTTTTCCCCTTTTCTTTCTCCCTTTTTCCAGGTGGGACCAGGGCAGACTCTTTGGCCCTTTGATGCTGCTTTCCCCTCACCTAATGCAGTTTTTTACAGTGTCTTTTTCTGAAGAAAGAGAAGAATGGATGGGGATTAGAGCAACCTGGTGTAGTCAAAGGTGTCTCTGCCCAGGGGGTTGGAATGAGGTTTTTAAGATCCCTTCCAACCCAAATAATTCCGTAATTCTCTGATCCAGTGACAGCAGGTCACTCCACAGGGTTTTCCTGATGGATGTGCTGCTTGGGATGTCACTAAAGATGTGATTCCAAGCTTTGCTCCAAACTCTGCTCCAAATCCAGTGATTTTCCCACCCACCCAGTGATTTGTGGAGTGGATGCAGGCTGTGGGGCTCTCCAGGTGGGATTGCTCCACATGAACATTCCCCCATCTTTGTTCCTGCATCTGGCATGGCACAAGCACCCACCACAGGTGATGCCTGGTGTGTGTTCTGCCCAAGGGTGTGTGGAGCACGAGGCTTGCTCAGTCCTGCTCTTCTCCCTGCCACTTGGACACTTGGAATGATTGACCCTGCAGGTTTCACCACCCCATTCCTGCCTCTCCCCAGGCTGGAGCAAGCCTGGATGCCCAGCATACCTCTGGCACTGCCTTGAAGGGTCCCTGCTACCCTGGCTAGGCAAGGGAAAGCCAAGAGGCACTGGGGACAAATAAATGCTGCTGAATCAGCCATGCCAGGAAGTGAACCTTGTTCTTGAGGAGAGCTGGATCTTGCCAGCACAATAGCTGGATTACAAAGCCATTTCCTCCAATTACCTTCTCTGTCAAACCTCTGCGTCGTCTGGCACTGGGAGAGCTGGATTCAAATTCATTGTGAACCGGGGCGATGACACCAGAGATTTCTAAATTAATATCCTGCCAAGAGGAATTGAGCCTGCTTTTTCCAATCTTGTCAGTTCTGATTCCTTTGCTTGTCAGGGAAAACTTGGGCCTGCCATCTGTTTTCAAGGGCATGGGGTAGGGGAGCTGTGGGTTGCTCAGCCCAGTGCGAGGAGTTTGCAGTGCAGCAGCTGCAGGGAGCTTCGGGGGGAAAAAAGGAAAAAATAAAGCAAAAAGGCTTAGTGGGCCATTCCTGGCACCTGGCAAAGAGCAGAGAGGGGACCAGAGGCACAGGGTGCTGATGAGAAGGAAAAAGAGGGCATGACCTCTTCCTTGGAACAGTGGGAATGTGCACAGCAGAGTGGAGTGGGATGAATTACTGCCCTCTTCACGTCTGCCCAGTAGAGAGTCGTCAGCCATTCTGGATGCATTAACCATGGTCTGTTTGCTCCACAGGCTGGATTAAACATATTCAACTGAATGCCAAAGGACTCCTTTGCACCGCAGAACCCACAGACCTTAACATTTCCAGGAAAGGAGCAACTCCTATGGCACTGGCCTGGGCTCCGTCTTACCCTAAATGCATGGGCTTATAACTTGGGATGGTCTTGGGAAGGAGATCTCCACAGCTGATGATGGGAATGATGTGGGAAGGTGGGATGTGGAGGAGCAGGGGAAATTGGGATGGTCTGCTTATCCTAGTCCTGTTGCAGACAGATTTCAGAAAGAGGGGGATGCAGGGTGTATGGCAGGGCTGTGCAGTGGCAGGGAACAGCTCGGTGCCTGGCATGCCTCCTTCTGTAGGAGCAGATTTGGGATGATGCTTTGTGTCCCTCCTTTTGGCTCCCGGTGGGTGGAGGAGTCAGATGGGGTGGCCCAGAGCTGAGCTCCCCCCCAGCTGGTGCCACTGGGGCCGCACAGCTCCTTTGTCACATCAAACACTGTCCCTGGGCACCCAGCCAGGCCTTCACCCCTCTGCAAAGGGCCCGTCAGCCCTGGGTGCCAGCATTCCTACCCAGCCCTTGGGCACGGACACCTGCTTCCCCCCTGCCATCAGCTGCAGCTGCCAGCCTGGGGATTGTCCCCGTGCCTGGGGCTGTGTCCCTTCCCTCCCAGCCCCACAAAGGCTCCGGGGGCAGGCAGTGCTGTCAGTGCCAGCTGGGAAGGGGGAGGCTGCTGCTGTGCTAGTGGGAATTTGGAGAGGTTTCCGGACCTCTCCCCTGTGAGCTGTTTGTACAAACCATCTGCCCGGCCCGGGCACCGAGCTGGGATCTGTGGGGAGTGTGGTGGAAAGACACGGCCATGGTTGGTATCCTTCTCCCTCAGTATTATCCCCACACCCTGCCTGTGGCTGGCTGCACTGCTCAGCTCCTCACAGAAGGCTGGGAAGATGGGCAGCTCTCGGGATGCCCCAGCTGCTGCATGCCCACCCCATTTTTATCGCCTCCTGCACACCCAGCAGCCACTCCTTTATCTCTGTTCCCAGCATCCTGCCAGAGGCTGGAGCTGGAGAAACCTGTCTGTGTCACCCTTGGTGCTGTGTCCACCCCTCAGGGCCTGGCTGGGTGCTGGGGACGTCGCGGGTGCTGCGCCTGGGAAATGCTGCTCACGGCTGCCGGGGGCTCCCTCAGCCAGGGCTTTGTAAATCCCGGCAGATGTGGTTTAGAAAACTTCAGCTCCGAGGCACGCTCGCTCTTCAGATGGCTTCCGAGGAAATTTGCACTTCAGTGGCTGCGCAGAAAAATAGTGTTTTCAAAGTGAAAATGAAATGGAAACCAGCCTTCCCCCCTCCCTCCCCCAGCGAAGCAGTGTCTGCAAAGTGGGGCCTCTGTTTTGAGATATTTGAAGCACACAGACGTCCTTCTTTCTGCTTCTTCCGCTTTGCTGTTCTTTTCTTTGCTTCTATTTCCCCTATTTGCTTTATGTCTCGAGTCCATTCCCAGGCAGCTCTCAGCTCCCCCTGTCACCTGTAGGGTATAGGGTGTCAGGAGAGGGCTGCTGAAGGGTTGTCTGGTGTGTTAAATCCTGTTATTTTCCATTTTCTTGGGGGTAAAATGTGCTCAGAACTGAAACTCTCTGTAGAAGCCTCCTGCTTTTCCCATAAATCAGGCTTTATAATTTATGCCTGCTCCCCTGAGGCTGTGTCTGTGAGCCTTGGGTCCTGCCTTGCAAGGGAAGGAAAGGGGACGTCTCTCCAGGAGCTGCTGGCTTACCTGTGAATAGGGAGCCTGCTTGCACTGACAGCTCCATGAAATCCTCAAAATCCTCACGTCCTGCTGCATATCCTTCCCTCTGTGGCTGAGGAGACGATGAGGGATGTGGATGTTTTGGACATGTGGATGTTCAGGACAAGAGGCAGTGGATTCAGTTTGACAGAGGGCAGGGTTAGATGGGGTATTGGGAAAAATGAGGGAAAATTTGGGAAAAATGAGGCAGTGGTTGCCAGAGAAACTGTGGTTGCCTTATCCCTGGAAGTGTTCAAGGCCAGCATGGACAAGGTTTGGAGCAGCCTGGGATAGTGGAAGGTGTCCCTGCCTGTTGCAGGGGGTGGAACTGGATGATCTTCAAGGTCCCTTCCAACCCAAACCATTCCATGATGCTGCGTGCAGCATTCCTGTGCCCACACAGTGGATTTAAGGACAAGACGTTGTGCTGTGTGAACCTCTGTGTGTGTATGAGCTTGGACTCGGTGTCCTGAGCATGGAGACCCCATGGAAGGGGGGATGCAGAGGGATCTCTGAGTGTTGGAATAGATGGAGAGGAGCAGAGGCCAAGCCAGATGCCAGCTGTGCATCCCAGATCCTGAATCCTGGAGCTGAGCCCTCAGCGATGGTGTGAGGGAGGCCAGGCTGGTCTGTGGATCTTGGAGCCCTCAGGGATGGTGTGAGGGAGCCTGAGCTGGCTCTGTGGATTGTTGAGCCCACAGGGATGGTGTGAGGGAGGCCAGGTTGCCTCTGTGGATTGTTGAGGCCACAGGGATGGTGTGAGGGAGGCCAGGCCGGCTCTGTGGATCTTTGAGCCCTCAGGGATGGTGTGAGGGGGGCCGGGCCGGCTCTGTGGATTGTTGACCCTTCAGGGATGGTGTGAGGGAGGCCAGGCCGGCTCTGTGGATTGTTGAGCCCTCAGGGATGGTGTGAGGGGGGCCGGGCCGGCTCTGTGGATTGTTGAGCCCTCAAGGATGGTGTGAGGGAGGCCAGGCCGGCTCTGTGGATCTTTGAGCCCTCAGGGATGGTGTGAGGGAGGCCGGGCCGGCTCTGTGGATCTTTGAGCCCACAGGGATGGTGTGAGGGAGGCCGGGCCCTGCTCTGTGGATCAGTGGCCACGGGACCCCTGTGTCCGTGCTTTGTACGAGGAGCTGCTGACGTGGCCTCGGCTGAGCCCGAAGCTCCTTTCAGGAGAGGGAGAAGGGAGCAGATGTCTCATTCTTGCGGCTCACAATGCGGCCCTCCCGGCACAGCGATCCATCAGGGGGCTCAGCACGGCCCCACAGAAAAGTCCCTGACACGTTTTTACAGCAGGGCCAGGTTCTCACCACTTGTGTGCATTGGTGCCCCTTGACAAATAGCTCTTGGCTCTGGTTTTGTTCAGAGTCACGCTGGTGTCAAGCACGGGGCTCCCATTCAAGTGCCCACCAACAGTGGCCCACAACTCACCATTTCCTCCCCTTTTCTTGCTTTGTTTCCCTGTGACAGTCACTCAGGGATTTTTATTTTTTTTTTTTAAATCTCATTGGGTATTTTTAAAGACAATTTTCATGAGCAGAGCAGCGCTTCTGTAATATGGGCTATAAAATGCCCTGGGGGTACATGAGGTGAGGAATTCCTGTTTGCATGGTTGTGTTGCTGACACGACATTTAATTGCTTTTTTTTCTTTCTTTTTTTTAAGGCAACTTTTCCAACAAGTTGATTTATGGAGCTGGCTGGCAAAGCCTTGAATGCGTTGAGAAATACGACTCCTATAGTGGACCAGAGCATCATGAATGAATGATTCCTCTTTAAACTGGGAGCTGTGCTGGTAAAACCCATGGAATCCAGTCATGCATCCCCAGGTGCACAGTGCCACTGGGACATTCTGTGGGTGGGGAGCTTCTGGTTGTTAAAATCTGGGTTTATAACTGAGGAGTCCTTTGTATCCCCTGGGCTGGGGCTTTGTGCTGTGCCTCTCCATCTGCACTGACTCCTCTTGTGTACTTTGTGTGAAGTCAGACTCCTCTGACTTCAGCGAGCTTGTTGTCCGCTCAGAGAGCGTTTTCCATCACTTAAGCCTGGAAGGGAAGAGGATTTATGGAATGGGGAGCGTGAGGCACCGGCTCAGCACATACCAGAGCGAGTATGTAAGCGCTCACAGGTCGGAGATGGAAGTGCACAAGTGGTCTTGATCATCCTAAAGCCACTCTGTTCCCAGGTCCAGGGGCCAAGCTGAGAATGTGCAGCATGGTTTGCACAGGAGCATTTCCAGCTTGTCTAAGGAGAGTTTTCCTTCTGCTCTGGTCTTGCATCTCCTAATTAGTCTCAGCCTGTTAATGGACTTAGAGCTGCTCAGCTGGACTCATGTTGACAATGCTGCAGGTTGATTATCTCCTTATGGTCTTAGCCTCCATTCCCTTCAATTCTGGCAAGTCCACTATGATGTCTGTGACCTCTCAGGGTTTCGCTCTCCTCCTGACCTCATGATGTCCTCCCTGCTGCCATCATTAGGGAGGTTTCTGGTGGCCCTTCCTATGTCTTAGACTTTGTCTAGAGCTTCCACTCCAGCCTTTACAGTCATCTCCTGCTTCTTTTCAGCCAGGTAAAGCCTGCGGGGATCCTGCGGCAGATAATGTGAGAGTCTCGCCTGGTAATTAGAAAGTCAGGGTCTGTAATTAAATTTTCCATAAAGCTCTCAACCCCAAGGTGTGCCTTTATCCCTCCATTAATTAGCACAGGGAAGGGACGCTCCTGTCTAGAGGCAGAGGACGAAAACAGGAGCAGGGACGAAACAGAATTGGCTCCTTTGAATGATAAATATTGTTCCCTTCATGCCTTAAATAAAATGAGAGCTTGGCTAAAACCAGTGGGGTTTTAACTCTTGGAAGCACTGACTTAAAAAAGAATTGGAGGAAATAGTCCTGGAACAGGCACCAGAGACCTCTTCCAGTGGATTCCTGTCATTCCAAGGCGAGCTCAGCAATACCTGCATGACTCCTGGGAAATGTTTGTTTGATCTGTTTCTGGGACTGCTGAAATGTTCCTTTTTTTTGCAGACAGGAGGCTCAGGAGCTCCCCCAGTTCCTTGGGTTGGCGTGTTAACCCTCGTGAGCTGTGGCTTTGGGAAGACACCAAGTATTGGAAGCGCTGTTAGCACATCATTATTTCTGTTTTAATTTTTTTTTTTTTTTGATCAGCAACTTGGAAGCAGTTTAAAAACTCTTCCCTGAGAGGGACTGTCTGAGAACGTTTTCTTCCCAAACCTTCATTCGGAATTGATTATCCAGTCCTATTTACTGGAAGGAGAACTTGATGTACCTCCATATAAATCTACAGGCTGCAGGACTTGTGCTGCCAGATCCAAAGGGAAGAGAAGAGTCCCCTTGGGCTGAGGGCAATATCCAACAAAAGCAGATAGTGTCTGACAAAGCTTGTTAATATTGAGGAGTCAAATTGGCTGGGCTGCAGAGCACAGCAACTGGATATCTGTAGGATACCTGCTTGAGGACCATGCAGATGTGCCAAAAAAATGGAGATTCAAGAAAGTCAAAGCAGACAATTGGAGTGGTGGTTGGTTGGTTGGAGTAACTTAGAAATAAAAATGAAAAAAAAATTTTTGAAAAGCTATTTCAGTTCATCCTTTTGAAGGATTTTGGGGGACAATTGGGAGAAACACTGTCCAAGTGACGGCAGCTTCTCCCCTTGATGTGGGCTACTGGCCACCTTTGCACTGCCATTCCATTCCCAAGCCTCTGAGACTCACATATCCCACTGGGAAGCCAACAGGAGAGCACTGTGAGCTGCTTTGGAGGTGTGGAGGTGAAAGTGTGTTAGGACATGACTTTATTTCACCCACTGAGCCTTGGGATTTCTTCCAGGAGGTCCAAGCATGCTCGGATGTCTTGGCTCTGCACTCGCAGGGATGCTGAGAGACAGCTGAGCTGTCGTGGGCGGTTCTGACTCATGGGGTTCCTCGAGACATGCAGCTTCCCTGGTGGGTGTGATTTTGTTTTGGTTTGGGTTTGTTTTCCTCATTGCAAAATTCCTTGGAATAATGCCCTTTGCCTTTTCCTCTGCGTCCCGCTCCATGACTCAGGTTGGAGGCATCTGGCAGTTGTTTCATGGGGTGTTTTGTGCTTTTCCAGATGTGCAGGAGCTCAGGGACCATCACTGGGATGGAGATGATTGTTGTGAGTGGTGCTGGTGCCCAACTCTGGTACTGGCAGAAAGGGAAAGGGGATGAGGCTTTGATGTGGCACAGGGGACCCTCACATTCCATCCAGGCACAGCTGATGACACCCCTCTGGAGCAGGGACAGGTAACCACAAAGGTGTATTTCAGGTGAAACCACCCCCCCAGTGGTGTTCCCAGGGGGCCAAGAAGGCCAATGGCCCCTGGGCTGGCCCTGCTGGGCCCCTCCAGGGCTCTGTCCAGCTCTGGGCCCTCTTGGCCAGAGGGACCTTGAGGGGCTAGAGGGTGTCCAGGGGAGGGAACAGACCTGGGGAAGGAGCTGGAGCCCCAGGAGAGGCTGAGGGAGCTGGGAAAGGGGCTCAGTCTGGAGAAAAGGAGGCTCAGGGGGGACCTTGTGGCTCTGCACAACTCCCTGACAGGAGGGGACAGCCGGGGGGGTCGGGCTGTGCTCCCAGGGACAGGGACAGGAGGAGAGGGAACGGCCTCAGGCTGGGCCAGGGGAGGTTTAGATTGTATATTGGGGAAAATGTCTTCACTGAAAGGGTTAATCAGCCCTGGCACAGGCTGCTCAGAAAAGCTGGGGTGTCACTGTCCCTGGAGGGATTTAAAAGCCATGTGGACGTGGTGCTTGAGGACATGGGTTGGTGGCGGCCTTGGAAGTGCTGGGTTGAGGGTTCATGATCTCAGTGGGCTTTTCCAGCTTTAACAATTCTATGATTCCATGAGAGCAGAGGCTCCAGTGAACTCCCTGCAGATGCAGTGGTTCAGCGCAGATCCTCCCTGGAGACACCTCACGAAATGAGGATCCAAAGTCCAAAACTGGAAACTGTCCAGGCCTCCCTGCTTACCTCCCACATCTGCTCAACCTGCTTGATCTTGGAGCCATTCAAATTGTCTCAGGTTCTGCCTCTTCATCAGCCAGCACCATCCCTCTCTCCCTACAAGGAGTGTCCGGGATCAAGCCACACAGGTTTCCAGCTTGGACTCTGCAGAGCCAAAGCAAACCAAACTCTTAAACACTTGTGAACTCTTGAAAGGCCCTCAGTGTGCTATTGAGCCCAGAAATGCTGGGGTTATTAACTGCTAATGACCCTGGAGGGCTGCCAGTGCTGGGAATGGCTCGTGCTGTCATCACAGCCTGGGGAAAGCTGGCTGAGCACCCGAGGGCCTTCAGGTGGGTGTTTCTGAGCAGCCTGGGCTCAGACTGGGGAGCTTAACATCAGGAGGGAGCTTAAACCTCATNTGCTGGGTTGAGGGTTCATGATCTCAGTGGGCTTTTCCAGCTTTAACAATTCTATGATTCCATGAGAGCAGAGGCTCCAGTGAACTCCCTGCAAGATGCAGTGGTTCAGTGCAGATCCTCCCTGGAGACACCTCACGAAATGAGGATCCAAAGTCCAAAACTGGAAACTGTCCAGGCCTCCCTGTTTACCTCCCACGTCTGCTCAACCTGCTTGATCTTGGAGCCATTCAAATTGTCTCAGGTTCTGCCCCTTCATCAGCCAGCACCATCCCTTTCTCCCTACAAGGAGTGTCTGGGATCAAGCCACACAGGTTTCCAGCTTGGACTCTGCAGAGCCAAAGCAAACCAAACTCTTAAACACTTGTGAACTCTTGAAAGGCCCTCAGATAGTGTGCTATTGAGCCCAGAAATGCTGGGGTTATTAACTGCTAATGACCCTGGAGGGCTGCCAGTGCTGGGAATGGCTCGTGCTGTCATCACAGCCTGGGGAAAGCTGGCTGAGCACCCGAGGGCCTTCAGGTGGGTGTTTCTGAGCAGCCTGGGCTCAGACTGGGGAGCTTAACATCAGGAGGGAGCTTAAACCTCATCCAGTGCCACCCCTGCCAAGGGCAGGGACACCTTCCACTATCCCAGGTTGCTCCAATCTGGCCTTGGACAATTCCAGGGATCCAGAGGGGCAGCCACAGCTTCCCTGGGAAGCCTGTGCCAGGGCTTCAGCACCCTCTCAGGGAAGAATTTCTTGCTTCCTGGGATATGTGTTTCACTTTGCAGTGAAAAATACACAACGGCAGCTTGAACATTCGTGCTTTCCACCCTGCAGCAAGCCATGTGCTTTATCCCTTTTCCATTTTTCCAATTTTTCTCCCCAAGCAAAAGGTTTTCCACTAAATTCCTACTTGGTAGAGCGTCCTCTCTTTTATGCTGTGCAAAGACCTGGCAGTGGGCTCAGGACTTGTAATCCACAGCTGGCCTCAGGTCTCATGATCCAAAGAAGATCATGAGGAAGATGCTGGAAAAGGGCAGAGGGAATTTTTGAGTGTTTCAGAGGGAGCAGTGTCCGAGGTGAAAGCACGTGCTGAAGTCCATGGAGCCAAACCCCTTTGGAATCCAAGTCTTGGAATTATAATGTTAATTAGACCTGACCAGGCATTTCCCAATGTTGATAGGCAATGATTTTTGCAGGTTGAATTTTCCAGAGGAAAGTGTGTTGAAAGAATGTTAATTTTTGCCAAAAAAGGAAAAAAAAAAGTGTTTAAAAGAAACAAAACACCGCAACAAAAAAACCCAAACAACCTTTTCAAACCCCTTTTGGCACACAGCTAACCTGCCTTTGCCACATTTCCCCCTAAGTGACATTCCCAAGGTCCCACTAGGCATTTTGGAAGGGCGAGGAGCAGGAGTGCTGCTTTTCTTTTCCTTGGACACACATCTGGGTTTGCTTGTTGCAGCTGGGATTGACCTCAGCCAGAGCTTGGCTCCATGGAAGCAGGGTCAGTGCTTTTTGTGCCCTCACCAGAACAAGTGGAATTTGGGGGGAAATGGAGTTGGGCCCATGCAAAGTGGTTATGACGGGAACCGTGTCAATTCCTGCCTCCTGTCTGATTTTTCAGCTGGATGACTGATAGGAGGAATCCAACTGTCCTCTCTGCTGCTCTGTGTCACGACCAGAGAGCTCTGAAAGGAATCAGAAATGTGTTTTTACATCTTGTGGTCCTGAAAGCTTCTCTCAGTTCCTCCTCTGCACTGACTCCTGGTGTCGGTGAGGTGGTTGCCCTCTTGCTGGAATTTCATGGGATCAGAGAACCATTAAGGTTGGAAAAGCCCTCTGAGATCATCGAGTCCAACCATTCCCCCAGCACTGCCAAGGCCACCACTAACCCACGTCCCCAGGTGCCACATCCATGTAGATTTTGAATCCCTCCACCACTGCCCTGGGCAGCTTGTGCCAGGGCTGGACGACCCTTTCAAGATATTTTTTTCTAATCTCCAGACTAAACTCCCCAGCGATGCCATCTTGGCACAACCTTGCTTTTCTTAGCACTTTGGATGCCATCAAGTCACAGGGCATCCCAGGAAAAGGTGTGTCCATTATTCCAGCTTTGGGAATGTTATTAGGCTCTTCTTATAATCACCCCCCTTCAAAAGAGGTGCACGAACCCTCATCCCCTGCTCCCACTGCCTCTAAACCTTGGGTTGGTGAAGGATGCTTGTCCAATTCCCCACTTCCCCGAGCCTTGAGCTGAATCAATGTTCCATATCTTCCTGTGGATGATGATAATGACTTTGCAGCCCATGTATTCCTAATGTTTCTCACGTGAAAAATAAAGAAGTCACTGGAGCCTGGAGAGAGTCTCCTTAATGTTTCTGTTTATAGGCCCAGGGGAGATCACTGCTTCCTGAAATGATCCCAGCTCCAGACTCTGTGTTCCTTGGCAGTCTTGGATTGGAAGCCCATCTGGTCCCACCCCTGCCATGGGCAGGGACACCTTCCGCTATCCCAGGTTGCTCCAAGCCCCAGTGTCCAGCCTGGCCTTGGACACTTCCAGAGATCCAAGGGCAGCCACAGCCTCTCTGGGAAACCCGCTCCAACTTGAGTTTGGACAGGATCTTGGCTTTAAAGGAAGCTTGAATTTGAACCTGTTCCCAGTCCAGGCTTCAGGGTTTCCTGTGTAGCAGAGAATCTGTGGGGGACTAAAGGCAAGATCCTGATTGTTCCGTGCAAAACCTATAAATTTATTCTGGATTAAAGTAGTGCTTGAAATCGTCTGACAAGGTTATCAGGGCAGGTCACCAACCAAAGGGTGATTCAGGCTCTCTTTAGTCTCAGCCCACAGTCTCCAAGGCTTAAGCAAAGCCTTTCAGACAAGGCCAAGGACAAAGATGTGAGGACTTTCCTGTGGAGGGTCACACTTTGGTTGCTATCTTGATTAAATTAAGCCTTGTACGTGATGAACTCACGTACAATTCATGCTCTCCATGCCCCCATGCTTTATCAGGTGCTTTAATTGTTTTACACCCTTTTCCACACTTTGCCTTAGATGTGCTGAACATCAGGAACTTTGTTTTCCTTTCTGTAATAGTTGGTGATGGATTTTTGACCGGAGTAATCTTGGCACCAGTCTTCTCCTTCGGGAAATGCCCCTGGGAATGGGCCAGAAGCAGTTGATGACACTGCTCTGCCCAGAGGCTGCTGCAGCATGGGAAGTCTGTGATTAGACTCCAGCAGGCTTTGGATCAACTCTGTTCTAAGGAGACAGTGTCAACGTGCTGCTATTTCCTGAAAATCAGGCTGGCCTGGAGCAGGGATCACATCCAGAGGGCTCTAATCAGTCCTTCTGGCCTGCTAGTGGGACCCAGCCCACGAGCTCTGTGATTACAGGGGATTCCACGTAAGGCCTGGACAATTCCTGTTATTTATTTTAAGCATTGCTTTGAGTATGAGCCTGGTTAAAGTAGCTCCAGTGGTGGACGAGCAAAGAACCTGAGCCTCTCCACATGGAATGTTACTTCATTTTCCAGCTACTTCCTATTTGACTCAAGGAAATATTGTTTGCAGATGGTGCAGTCACAAAGCCATCATGTACCACTTCGTTATTATCCAGATGGATTTATTGCTGCTGGGAAGCCTTTCTGCTGTCTTGTTTTGGGAGCAAAGTTCCCGCATGGAATGGCTCTGCTCAGGATCCATCCAGTGCCAAGATGTATAAACTCCACACCCATAACCCTGACAGCCTGGCTTGCTGTTGTTTCCTTTAAATCCCAGCCTGGGCTTGGCAGGATGGACAGAAAGGCCTGGAGATCTCGAGTCCTTTTGGGGTCAGGTAAGGAGAGACTCCATTCCTGACAGGAAAAGCAGATGCCATTGTGGATAGCTGCCTTGGTGTGGGGTTGTATCCCCTGTCCCATCTCACCTCTCAGAGGAAATGGGAAAATGCTCAGCATTCCAGCAGGAAGGTGACTGGCTGCAGGTGCCTCTGGCTTCTTTGCTCACCCACTGGCACGAGTTGTTTCATCTACTTGCCAAAAAGACTTGGAAGAAACAATAAAGGATGTAATGCCACGAGGCAGGCCAGAGCTACCTGGAAATCCTTGGAAAGGGCCTCTCCATCTCACAGCCAACATCTGGCTGTGACTTCCCTTGAACACACCCATTTTCAGGCTCCCATCAGCCTGCCCTGAAAGCTGGGCAGGTCCAAACCACCACTCCACACTGAAACCAGCTGGAAAAAGTCTCACAGGTGAGAGGAATTTCTTCCTGGCTACTATAGAGGAGAATCCCAAATTATCTCAGAGAACTGTGACTCCAAACGAGAAATCCTCTCATTTCCCACTGAAATCAGAGATGGGGAAGCAGCAGAGTTGGAGCTCCAGGCTGGGCCCTGGATCTCCAGCAGGTTATTCTCTCTGCTCTGGTTACGCTCTCTTAAATTTCCCAACTTTTTTTGGCTGGCAGCAGTGTTTTTGAAACAGCATCCACGGAAATTATGGTCTTGCTTCACTGCCCACACTTGGACGACAGCTGGCTCTGGCTGGAGCTCTTTAAATCTAGTGGCCTGCATTTAAATATGTTTCATTTATTAAAATTGCGTGAAACATAACTCTTCCCATAAACAATATTTGGGTTTTTTTCAGGACCTGCTCAGCGATTTCATCTTTTCCTTTAATTCAGCCTTTTGATTAATTTTGTACTTTTTTCTTGCCGGTTACTCATGTGTGTGCAGCCCATATTTGTGTGGGTTTGGTGCTGATCAGCTGCGTGTGTGTTTACAATAGCCCTTGTGTTATCCCGGCCGGCAGCCTAAAAACACTTCCAAATTATTCCACATCAGAAGCAATGAGGGTTTGGATAGACTCCTAGGGGAAAGCCTTGAAATGGTGCCCAAACCTCAGTCCCAGTGCTGTAAGTCAGGCACGTGGCTGATATTTTATCCACCCCGGCTTGGACTTTCGCAGGCTGTTTTGTTTGTGGAGGGAACGGGAACTTGGGAGCAATTTTAATCGGTGATTTCTTGGAGATGGGCTTCCTCCTTTCCTTCGTCCCGTTCTCCTCTCCTGACACACAGTGCCTGTGCTCTGCCCGTGTTTTCTAAGAAATCATGGAAAATAATTTCTTATTATTTCTTTCTTACAGAAGCACGATGGGCAGGCTGGACTGGAACAAATCCCTCGGTGCAGAGGGGCTGACCTGGCTCGTGCCTTCGGAGCGATGCTGATTCTACGTATAAAATATATTAAAAAAATAAAATATTATGTATAAAACTTGGATGAGTGGAGGTGGGTGAGCACCAGGGATTTCAAGTCCAGCTCTGTTTGGTGTTCAGATCTAAGTAGTACTGTGAAAAAAAAAATGGAAATGCTCCAGTAAATCCCAGAGTGGTTTGGGTTGGAAGGCACTATAAAAACCATCTCATTCCATCCCCTGCCAAGGGCAGGGACACCTTCCACTAGACCAGGTTGCTCAATGTGGAAAAAATCCGTATTGTCTCAAAAACAAATTCCTACACGTGAGCTCAGTTCTGGAATTCTTCGGTTTTTAGCTGGACAAAACATGACATTGTTTTCCAAAAATATTGCCATTGCTGTGGCTTGAAGACTCAACACCTGAGCCAGCTCTGGTCTTGAACCCTCAGTTACTCATAAATAATCCACTGTGCTATTGGAGTAAAGATCACTTCTAAAAAATGTAATTTAAAACCTGCATGTGCATTGATTTAGGAATGCAAAGTGATTTTGTTACTATCTCATCTCAAAACCTTTTTCCTTGGCCGTCTGCAATTCCAAATCACAAAATGTGTTCCAGAAACGCCCTTGTCATGTCTTACAGAGTGAGGTAAGACATTCCATGGGGTTTGTTTTTCTCAGAAACACTGAAACATGACAAGCAGTGTGGATTCCCCATCCCTGGAAGTGTCCAAGGCCAGGTTGGACAGGGCTTGGAGCAACCTGGGATAGTGGAAGGTGTCCCTGCCCATGGCAGGGGGTGGAATGAGATGGACTTTAAGGTCTCTTCCAACCCCAGGCAGTCTGGAATTCTCTGATTAAGAGCTCTCTCTCTCTCTGTCTCTCTGTCTCAGAGTTTGGTAACCCCTTTAGTTGACCACCTCACAAGAAGTTGTGCACTGAGGCTGACAGAAGGACATAAACTTCTTCTCCTTAAGGCGGTGCAGAAGTTCAGAAAACCGATCCAGATCCTCTTGGATCACCTTGTCCGTTCCTCTGTAACCTTCTAGAAGAAACCTGGTGACGCTGAGTGACCTTTCAGAGAAGGGCAATAATCCCTCTGGAACCCCAGGCCAGTCCATTCCCTCGTCAGGGCAATGAAGCTTTTACCTCTCCTGCAGCAATGACGCATTTTTAAAGAGTCTCACACCTACTTTAAATCTCGGTGGAGGCCATGAAACTCCTCTGGCCGTGGCCACATGGTATCTATTGTTAAGCAGACTGTTAAAATTAATCAACCCTGATTAAGCAGCCAAAATTATCACTCTGCTGAATCTGCTCCCTCAGAGACAGCCCCTTAAAAGAGGCTGAGCGCTGATTAAAAGTCTGAAAAATCCTGGCAGGAATTGCCTGTAGAAAGGATGGAAAAAATCAAGTGTATGGGATGTGAAAGGCTCGGTGGGTTGGTCTGTTTGAGTCCAAACTGTCCCTTGCTGCGAACCCCTTCATCAGCAAACCTCCCCTCTGCCTGAGGACAGCTTCTGTATCCCAAATTCCTGTGCTCTCTCCCCAGGGCTGTTACCCTGTGAGCTCATTATTGCTGCTGGCTCTAAGCCACACCCCAATACACAGAGCTATCAGCAAAAGAGATTAAAAACCCAAAATAAGTTGGTAAATAGCCATGATTTGCCTCAGAGCTTAGGCTGGAGGCTTAAACTCATCCTTGGAGGATGTCCTGCTGCATCCAGGGTGGGAGAATGGGAAGGAAAACTCCTGCCCATGTGCCTTTATGAGCACTTGTTGGAAGTGGAGGGCAGGATGATGAGGAACAATTCCCTTGTGAATTTTCCCACTGGGCTGCTGAAACAAAAGCATCTGGACCACTTCTAGAAGGTCTGTTGGGCAGGCTGGATCCCTGAGGGAAAGGGTGCTGCCTTGCGCTAGCTGAGCAGCACAGGAGGGGGGTATTAGGGAAAATTCCTCATGGAAAGGGTGGCCAGGCACTGGTGGAGTCATCATCCCTGAAAATGTTCAAAAAACTTGGGGATGTGGCACTTTGGAACATGGTGGCAGTGCTGCATTGATGGTCGGACTTGATCTTAAAGATCTTTCCCAGCCTAAATAATTCCATGATTCTGTGTCTGCAGAAGCTCCTTCCTCCTCTCCTTTCCCTGGTCTTCCCTCTCCCCATCTCTGAGCACCTCAGGATGTCTGAAGACATCAGTCACCCTCATCCACAGCGGAATTTAATCTCCTGGTAATTGCAGATGGAAAATCACAACATTAGGAATGTTTCCACTTAATCAGAGGGGCATTCCTGCCAAGACTTGGATTGAGTCAGCAGAGTGCTCTCAGGATCACAGGATGCCCAGCTGGAAATTTGATGGTGGGGGGCAGATCCTGTGGTTGAAAAGAGTGGTTGCAGTGCCACTGACTCGAGCAGAGCTTTGGTTTGTGCCAGCTGGGGATGCAGCACCTCTGGAATTGTGCTGGGATCCTGCTGGGTGGAGACTTGACTTTCAAAACCCAGCAGGTGATGCCTGAAACCCGGGAATCTGTTCAATGTCATGTACAGTTCCCCCCTCACCCCAGCTCTGGGGAGTCTGGCCCTCCAGCCCAATTGACATCTGCTGTCAATAGTTGCTTTTGGACTCTTCAGTGGTTTTCTGAAAGGCAAACAACTTCCATGCAGGGCTAATGGAGCAGCTCTCATCCCTGCTCCTGGATGTGTCACACAGCCCAAAGCTGAAGAAATGGAGTGAAGCACAAAAGTGGGCACAGATCTGTGACTTCTTACAAGACCTGGAATGTTGCACCTGTAGTAATTTTCTCCTTTTTTTTTTTCCTTCCCCACAGTAAAAACTTGTCCAGAAGCTGTTCAGCAAATTTTGATAAAATCCTGGAGTGCCAGGATAAGGGGGAATGGCTTCAAAGTGCCATAGGGCAGGGTTAGATGGGATATTGGGAAGAAATTCTCCCCTGTGAAGGTGGTGAGGCCCTGGCACAGGGTGCCCAGAGAAGCTGTGACTGTTCCTGGATCCCTGGCAGTGTCCAAGGTCAGGTTGGATGGGGCTTGGAGCAGCCTGGAGCAGTGGAAAGTGTCCCTGCCCATGGCACGGGGTGGTACTGGATCAACTTCAAGGTCCCTTCCAAACCCACTGAGTGATTCTAAACTCCCTGAGAGCCTGTCTGTGCTTTTTGTCTGATCTGTGTGATCTGAGGACGTCTGGAGGCTCCTTCTCCTCTGCCACCACATTTTGGCAGGACAAAGCAGTGCTGGAGCCGCAGGGAATCAGCCCCACGGTGGGGCCAGCAGCAACTCCTGCAGCTGGGAGCCAGGGCAGCCCTTGGCTCTCTGCCCACTTGGCAACCCCCTCCCTGAACCCAGGGCTCCTTGTTGGCTGGGCAGGGGCTGGGGGATCCCAGAGCCAACCCAGAGGGCCTGGCCAGCAATTCCTGGCACTCCCTGGGCTGATTTGCATCTCCTTTGGTGCCACCAGCCCACCTTAATGAACAACTCTGCCTCGCCTTTGACTCCTTTCCAGGCTGCCAGATTTTGGAGGCTGCAGAGACAGAAAGTCTGCACAGTTTGCTGGGGAGGAAAACATTGAATCAACCCCTAAACCAGAGCGTTTTCTATGGTGCTCTGGGAATCCTCCTGGCGTTCCCTGGTGTGGACAAATGAGGATGGGATGGCAAACCCTGCGGCACCTGCCAGATGCTGGATTCCCTTCCCATTCCTGACTTCACTGACACAGCTTCACTCCAGGCTGAGTATCCCAGCAGAGCTTGTCAAGAGAGAGGGAATTCATATCTTCCTGCTCTCTGCAGCTGAGCTGAGGGAATTATTCCGTGGTGACTCTGCTCTGCACTCCCACGGCACAACAGTGACCTGAACTTGGGTAACTCTCCAGAGTTACGGAGACAAAACAGGTGCTTGGTAACAGATATCCCGATTTTCCAGACAAATGACAGCTCTCTTTTTATGTCTTCTGAGCCCTGCCTCACTACTTTATATCCTTCAGAACTCACTTTGCTGGTTGCATGTTGTGACACCTATTTTATGGTGTTGGTTTTATCTGTTAAAAATAGTCTTTTCTAAAAGTCAAGTTTTCTTTGTCTGCACTTCACCTGATAAAAGACTCGTTTGAAACTCTGGTTTCAATCACTCTGGTGTCAATCACCAGTATTTTCTACATATGAAGAGGAGAATGATTAGGATTCAAATGTGCCTTCAAAATGTAGAGTTTAGGGGTTTTCCCCAAGGTAAAACAGGTGTAATTTTAAAAGTGCTTTCTGTCTGTGTTAATGTCAAAGTAAATGTTAACTGCCTTNCTGTCTCTGGGGATGGAAAACCTGTCTCTGATGATGGAAAACCTGTCTCTGGTGATGGAAACTCATCCCAGAGCTCTTCTCCTGGACCTGGCTCTGTACAGGATTTGCTTCTGGAAGTGCTGTCGCAGATAACCAAAGCCTGTGGCTCCAACAACTCACTTGGCATAAGCCAGCCTGGCATTTTCCTCAGCAGGGCTTATCCCAGACTGGTTTAAAAGCTGAAAGGCAAACAAAAAGGAGGATTAGACCAAACCAGTTCCAGAGCACACGTTGTACATACTGATGTCTTGTTGAAACAGGAGAAGGCTGGAAAAAACACTGCCCGTGTTTAATGAGGATGCAGTCTTGCTTCCTGGATCCCTGCCTCCTTTGCCAATCAGATATTCTGCATCGCTGAAGGAGCCAAGCTAATGAGATTATGGGTTATCACCTCAGGAAATAAAACCCTACCGCTGGAAGAGCAAGATTTCCATGGGAATTGTGCTAAAGCCTGGGTTTGATGGCTGGGCTCTCCTCCTGGGGTTGTTCAGGGGGAAGCACTGAGCCTTGCAAGTGTTTCCACATGGATGACACCGCATCTCCAAGCAAAAAACCCCAAACTGGAGTCACTTTGTATCCTGGGTTTTAACTCAGCTAAGCCAAGGGCTGAGCAAAGTCAGACAAATTTTAAACCCAGCACATCACAGATCTTGTTTTGCCCCAGCTGCCTGCCTGGATTTCCCACAAATCCAAATGGGCCACGGAAAATGTACAATCCTTGGGATTTCCCACAAATCCAAATGTGCCACGGAAAATGTACAATCCCTGGGATTTTCCACAGATGCTGCTACCTAAGTGCACAGCCAGGCTGTGCACATCTACAGGAACAGCTGCAGCATCCCCTCCTGTTTCCTCAACTCTGGACCTCTGGTATCTCCCACTCTCTGGGCACTGGAACCCCCAGCAGGTTTAAGGGATAGGAAGTGCTTTTCCAGCTCTGTGCCTGCTTCTGGTGGGTTTTAAGAGTAGTTTTGCAGTTGGATTTCTTTACCTTTTTTCCCTCTGCTGGCAGAGCAAACGGTGATGCTGTGGAGAGAGATATCATAGATTATGGAATATCCTGAACTGGAAAGGACCCACAAGGATCATGGAATCCAGCTCCTGGCCCTGCACAGACACCCCAACAATCCCACCCTGTGCATCCCTGGCAGCGCTGTCCAAACCCTTCTGGAGCTCTGGCAGGGTTGGGAATGTGCCCATTCCCTGGGGAGCCTGGGCAGTGCCCAGCACCCTCTGGGGGAAGAACCTTTCCCTGATCTCCAGCCTGACCCTGCCCTGGCACAGCTCCAGCCATGCCCTGGGTCCTGTCCCTGTCACAGAGATGGGAGCTGTCCCTCCAGCCCCCCTTGTGAGGCAGCACAACAACCTAAAACTACTCTTGGTGGGGAACAGCCTTTGTCAGCACAAGGAGCCTGCATGGGGGGTTTGGTGGCTGAGGATTTATCCCTCTCCAGCTGTTTTCCCTGTTGGCACACTCACAGTCTGGATTGTGGGGTCAGGGGATGCACCAGTGAGCTGAACTTAACCTCTAGTGCCTTTCAAAGCTTCTCTCTGCCTTGGTTTCCTCTTCACCAGCAGGAAAAATACTTGCAGAGTGGCAGCAGGTAAAGGATGGATTGTTTGGGCTGTGACACAGGCCAAGCTCCTTGGGGATGGCTCCCAGGGCCACCAGAGTCAGGGACACGAGTGCCACCATCACTCCAGGCTGGGCTGTGCTGGCTCCTTGCTGAGTGTTGGAGGACATGGAGGGAGATTCCTGATATTTAGGGACTTTTGACTCAGTTACTATTTTTGGACGCACAGCCATGGATTGTCACCCTGCCTAATCACTGCTCCTGGAACACCAATACTTTGATCCATTTGGGGAATTTGAGTTTTCACCTTTCCTGTGTCCTTACAGTTTTTCCTTACGGAACCCCGTACTGATCTCAGGGCCAGCCGCGGTGCCGGTTTTCCATCAGGAAGCTCAGGCTAATCCCCTCCCTTCTTGCTTTATCCAAACAAACCTGGTGTGCCACATTTCAGGCCCAGGAAAGCCAGAGTGTGAGGTGAGGAGAAGCAAAGTAGGAGAGAGGGGAAAAGCTGGAGGATCTTCTGCCTGGGAGAGAGCTGGGGTTGTGGGGCGAATCCTGGGGATCTCAATCCTGCCGCTCCCTTGGGTGGCACTTGGAGTGCAAATTGCTCCAGTGAACTCTTGGAAATTCCCTTTGGGGTTCAGCCTTATTTCATATCATTTTATTTAATTTATTTTAATTTGCAGAATGCCGAAGCTGAGCCAGCTGAATCAGCCTCCCCTCGGGGCGCTATCCTGGCCTCCCTTAGCACAGGAGCAGTGTTTAAAATCCCAGGATTTTAAATATTAATGTGTTTGGGTTCTTCCTTTTCAGTTCCCAGCTTTTAAAGAGGCAGTTTGGAAAGTTTATTCCCCCCCTCCTTTAACAGAGCTTGTCACCCATAACACAAGAACAGAAGATTTTAAGACACAGGCACCAAAGCAGAGTTTTGAATTAAAGGCCTCAGTGTTCTGCTCTCAGCTCCTCTCCCCCTCTCTCTCATCCCACAGGATGCTGTGATGTGGCATTTGGGATTTCTCAGCTCTCCACGGTTTATCCTCACCATCCTTACCCTCAGCGCCACCATCCTGCTGGAGCTCTGCCGGCTTTTAAATCCCCGGGATGTACGGGCAGGGAGTGGGATTCGAGGTGATTAAATAGGAAAACCTGCCCTGATCCCTGCAAACCCCGGGGTGATGCTCTCCAAAAGGAGATGCTGCCTCCTCATTGCTTTCCCACCCTGGTTTGGTTTTGGTTTTTGGTTTTTTTTTGGGAGAGTAAGCTGGTGCTTTTGGGGCTGTTGGCTGGAGGATGCTGCTGACTCAGGGTGATGCTCTCCAAAAGGAGATGCTGCCTCTTCATTGCTTTCCCCTCCATGTGTTGGTGGTTTTTTTGGGATGCTGGTGTTTTTGGGGGCTGCTGGCTGGGAGATGCCGCCGGCTCGGAGGTCTGTGAGCACATTCAGCTGCCAGCCGCTCTCTCCAGACCCCTTTTCTCCCTCGGTCACGCTTCAGCGTTCGCTTGTCGAGCTCGGCAGGCGCGGGCTGGAGCCGGCGGGGATTACAAAGGGAGCGGGGATTACAGGGAAAGGCGGGATCTGTCCAAGCGGGGCTCTGATCAGCGATTAGGGCCGCACAAATTGCTCCCGATGGAGATGTTCCCGGCCCCGTGGATGCCGTGGTTAACCCCGCCGCGGCGGCTCCGGGCGGTCCCTGGCACCTGGGATTCTCTGGGATGCCCTGGGATGCCCTGGGATGCACTGGGATGCCCTGGGATGCCCTGGGATGCCCTGGGATTCCATGGAGCGGGGCCATCCTGGAGCCAGCGACAATAAATACACAGCCACAGGATTTTCCTTGCTTACCTCTTCTGGGGTACAGCAGGAGAGGCAGGCAGAGGAAAAACTCCCTGGTCATCTCAAATACAATAAAAAGAACGATGGGATTTGGCCATCTCAAATGGCTGGGAATAGAGGGTAAGATGAATCCAGGGAGGATCAGCCGGTGCCTCCGATGCCGATCCCAACAGGGATGTGCTGCTGTCAATCCAGCGTGATTTACCAGGAGATGAAGAGCATCTCTCCCTCTTTCTCCAGCATGGAAAGGGGTGAGGTGCCTCTCTGGAGCCCTGAACTCCTCAGTTTTCATTGTGCAAATGAGGCAATAATGGCTTTTAATGGAGACCCGCACAGAGCACGGCAAAGCGAATCCCAAACAAACCGGGAAGTAGAATATCCGAAAGAATATCCTTAATTTCATAAGCAACAAGAAAGGGAGTAAATTCTGGAGCCTTTTCTAACTCTCTGCAAGGGCACAGAGCCTGGCCCTGTCACTTCAGTGGATAACAGACGTGACTAGACCAAATTCAGAAGAAATTAAAAATTAAGCCCATACTAACACACAGGATTTTATATATAAATTAATCTTGGTGGGTTTTGGGACCATCCCCATCCAATTTTATCCAAAATACCTATCAAGCACCCCCTACATTTTCCTGCATGCTGGAACAGCCAAGCAGTGAACCTTTTGTTTTGAAGGAAATGCTTTTGGCCTTCCTCTAATTTTGGAAGCCTTCTCCTGTTTGTGGCTTTCCCCATCAGATTACCCATTTGCTCTCCCAAAGGAATTGCAAACTGTGTAGCAAAATCTCTACTTAAGGCAGTAGATAAATTAAATATGTAAGTTATTTGAATGTGCAATGGGTTATACTGAAGTAAAAAAAACTTATAAAAATAACTTTTTGAAATTTGTTTGGTGGCTTTTGAGGGGAGGGTTTAAACTTTTACTGAGGGTGCAGTCTGTTTTCTGATTTCCAAACTGTGATGTAAAAGACTTGTTTTCCCTCCTTTCCAGTGCTGAAGGCATTATTCATCCAGAGCTGAGACTCAGCTCCTCGCTCTATTTCCTGACACTTCCTCACGCTCTTCTCCAATTCTTTTGTAGAAGANACCTGAAACCAGCTGGTGAAAGGTGCTGGAATTGGGGTGTGGGGTGTTCGGGGGGCCCCAGACTGTGCTTGGCAGTTTTGGTGAGGGCAGCTGTGTGGATGATTCCTCGTTCCTGAATGCCTGCAGCCTGTTCATTTCTGGGGAAGAAGGAAAGACAGGAGAATTGGAATGAAGCAAACCCGTGTGAGCCTGAGCCTGGGGAGCCGTGTCCCGTCTCTCCATGTGGTGCCACGAGGCAGGCAGGGCTCATCCATCACTCTGAGGGATGTGCCCAAGCCTTCTAATTAAGGAATATAACCGGGGGTCGGGAGCTTAAACCGGTTCTGACCTGCATTTTTTAATTAAGGCACTTTTTTAATACAACCCTTGCTCCGGGTCATTCTGGTAATACTCATCTGGACAAAATGCCTCACCTCGTTAACCCTCGACTGTTCCTGCTGCACTGTAAAGCCAGTCTTAAGGAAAAATCATCCCAAAAAACGGATCGCCAGGCAGTCACAGAATGCCAGAGTGCTTTGGGGTAGAAGGCACCCAAAGATTGTCTCATTCCACCCCCTGCCACGGACAGGGACACCTTCCCCTAGACCAGGTTGTTCCAAGCCCAGCCCAACCTGGCCTTGGAGTATCTCCAGATGCTCTTTGGGATCACTGTTTTCAGCTGGCCCATGGCCCCTGATTCCACTTGGATCTTGAGGAGCAGAGGCTTTTGACAGGGAGGAGAGCCTTGTTCCTATCGGCACGTGGAGCAACTGATGGGCTCAGGGGACTGAGGAGAGAAAACCAAACACTGTGCAGTTTTATTGGAACATTCTGTATGTGTTTTTGCTTGGCCTGTAGTGTCCTGCACGTAGCAATATTGCACGGGGAGAACTGCTAATTCAGTGCTTTTGTGCAGGGGAAACAGCATTCTAAGTGCATTCCTTCACTCAGCCCAGAAACCAAAGAAACCAAAGCCATGAAAAGCACATGTAATGTGCCCTGTCAGGCTTGGCTCTTTTATCTGGGATCGTTAAAATATTTTCACTGAGGGGAAGAGAAATTGCTGGGTGCTTTGTTTGTTTCTCTCTCTTTTTTTTTTTTTTGNCCCAAGGTGGGAAAACACCCACCTTCAATGTGAGAGGCAGAAAGTTGCTCTGCAGAATGACCCTTGGGAATGGTTTGGGCTGGGATTCCCTGGGAGTCTGTAACAAGAAATAGAGAGCCACAGGATTTTCCTTGCTTACCCATTCTGGGGTAAACCAACAGAGTCAAGCAGAGAAAAAACTCCCTGGTCATCTCAAATGCAATAAAAAAAAATCGAGGAGTGGGAAGAACGAAAATTTGAGAAGAAGGCTCCACCCCCCACCCCCCAATAATTCCCACCAGTTCTCCCAAATCCAGTGTTTCAAACACTCAGGGCTCAATTTACCCCCTCCTTGGTGGGGGGGGAGAGTTTACGACACATTCCCTGCATTCCTTTTCCAGAAATGCTGTAAAATTGGGCTATTTCTTTTTCCTTTCCCTCGTATGTGATGCAGAGAGCGCCTCACATCTGGAAAATTCACCTTACACTGAGCTCCTCTCAGAGCAACTTTCCTAAAGGGGACATCAAACATGACCCTGGGTGTGCTGCCCCACAAGAGGGGGTGTGTGCAGATGTACCTTGGTGTGTTTGGGGTCAGCTTGAGCCGTGACAACAGCAGGGATGGAGAGAGATGGGCTGAGATGGAGGGTTTACATGTTCCAGTGGAGGAGAACTGGGGAAAATCAACATCAGGTTGTGCCCAAGGGTGTCTTTTCCAAGGCCATGGGCACTTGTGCTCAGTGTGGCAGGAGTGGGAAGGAAAAACTCCATGCAGAGGTGTCCTCAGCCCATGCCCATCCCTGGAAGTGCTCCAGGATGGGGCTTGGAGCCACCTGGTTTAGTGGAAGGTGTCCCTGCCCATGGCAGGGAGTGGAATGAGCTTCAAGCTTCAAGGATTCCTCCTAGCCAAACCTTTCTGGGATTCTGGGATTCTATGGCCCAGCCAGGCACTGAAGTCAGGAAATGGGCATCAAATGACTGCTTTCCCGAGATAAGGAGGGTTTAACCATTGGAAGAGGTGTCTCCAAAGGACCCGGTGCATTTATCTCGGCTCTGGCCTGAGTTTATCTCCATCCTGCAGTGGCAGATTCCTCCTCGTTGGGCTTGGTGGAGGAATTTCCACCCCAACACAGGAGGCTGGGCTGGGTGTTTGTAATGATTCCATCCTGCTGCCATCTGTGTCTCTTCCCACAAGCTGGGAGCCGAGCCCAGAGGGTGAAATTCCACACGATTCACCCATCAATTCCACCTTCATTCCTGCAATCTGCCTGATTGCAAAACCTTGATTGGCTCAGGAAGGGGATGCTCTCCCTTTCCCAAATTTCAGACGGTAGCCCCAGCTTCCCATCAAAACCTGCAGCACAACTCCTGCTCTTCCCAAGTCGTGTGGAGCTGCTGCCTGATGATATATGAGGGTGTCAGGACTCGTTATGTCACGTCAGGGGGTGCAGTGGGATAAGAAGAGCTAATGGGATGAGGCAGGAGTCGTTTGGAAATGGAAGAGGGAGAAAAGGTTCTCCGTGCACCAGAGCACACATCTGTTTCGTGGCATAATTCAAATTAACTCGGGGGAATTCGCTGCATCTCCTGTGTTTGCTGTGGTGACACACAACACAGAAATTAAGGCTTGGAAAGCTTTTATGAAAGCTCAGCAGCCACAGTGGGTTTAAATTGCCTTTTTTTTTTTATTTAAAAAAGAAAAAAAAAAGAGAGAAATTCTGACAGCAATTTCCTACTCTTGACTGATTCTACATAATTTGTGCTTGCACTGATTGCAGTTTTATAAACTCTGTATCTCTCTACCAAGGGAGGAGACGTTCAGCTCTTCACTTTTCTCCTGGATGAAATGTGAATTGCTGGCAGTTCATCCCCGGGGATGCAACAGGGAAATTATTTCCAGGGTGAGGAATTGTGATCTGGCTGCTGTTGGGCTCCAGTGGCATCTTCCAGCCTGGCCCAGGCTGGCAGCACCTTCTCCCCAAGGACAAAGGGGGATGGAATAACGGTCTGGGGGATCTGTGCTAGGAATTTGGGATCTTCTAGGGATAAGAAGAACCTGATCAGTCCTGAAACCCCCAGGAAAAGATCCCTTTGGGCGTTGGTTGCTGGTGGTGTCCAAGATCCACCTCAGGTGGGGCTGGTCCAAGGGATGCTCAGTGGCAGGAGGAGAAGTGGGACCTCAGGTGTGGGGACCAGGTGCTTTGAGACCTGTGATGGGAACCTGTGGTGAGGGTCCCTTCTGCCAGTAAATGAAACTTTGGTGCTCCCTGTCACATTTGATCTTCTTTTTTGCCAGGGTCAGGATTAAATGTGTGAGACGGTGTTTTCTGTTTGGACTCAGGTGTTTATTAATTCTTATCTACATTACAGTCTCACAAACTGTGAGTTCTACAGCACTTCTATTTAACAACTAAAAATGGAGCTGTACCTCTCTCTCTGCAAGGCCTTTTAAGGATAAACTCTCCATTTAAGATATGACACCTAAATTATTTTTATTTTTAACCCAATAACCGACCACCCATGGCCTGCAATGCAGACTTTTCTATCCAATTACAAGGTACCACCCAGACTCCTGAAGAAGAAGACGAAAAAGAAGGACTCAGCCTATGCTCTGAAACCTTCATCTTGCTTTATATATATATTACTATATTCTAAAACCTTAAACTCTAAGTTTTCCACCCTGTGATATCACACACTTCTATTCAAACTGCACACCCACAATCCCAGTGCTGTCACTCAGTTTTGGAAGCCTTCTCCATGGCTTCAGGTCAATGCAGTGTTTGCCTGGGGGTCAGTGCCTGTGAGCACAGAAAGTCTGAAATTCCCAGTCACCAGGGGTCCCAACACTCCCAATCCCCCAGGCACTGCCTCTGAGGAGGAGCCTGCTGGAGGTGGGTACAGGTGGAAGGGTCAAAGGTACAGTTAGAGACTGGGAATGTTGGAGTTGCTTGGTGTGGAGAAGGGAAAAGGGATTTTGTAAAGTGAAGGCAGCTGTGGGTCTGTCCTTCCTCAGTGGGTGCAGCCAGTGAGGCTGGAAGGAGTCAGGGAGGAGACACAATCTCCTCCATCTGCTCCATCTTAAAGAAGAATTATTTTCTTCTGCTTTTATTTTTGAAGGTGTTCCACCATTTCTCAGTAATTTTTATTTTGCCTCTCCCCTGTTCCACCCACCCCGAATGTCGCTGCTGCTGCTGCTTTGAGTCCAGCTGAGCAATCCTGTCCGTGGGAAGAAGAACTCCAGGAGAGCCTCTTGTCTCCAGCCCCCTGGAGAAGACTTATTTCACTCTTATCTGTCACATGTGGATGCCAGGACCTAGAAAAGGGATAACTGTTGGATTCTGTGTTCCCTTTTTGCTCCAGGAGCCTGTGCAAGGCTGTCTCCATCACCATCAGGTGTCAGCTCCCTGTCATCTGAGGAAGTGTCTGGGGATGCATCAAGAGGGGAATTCTTGGGTTTCCCAGGTTGTCTTTCTGAGGGCCAGCCTGAAAAATGTGAAGAGCCTTCCACCCTCTGCTCCTGGCCAGCTGCTTTCTTCCTCCCACAGAGGAGAGTTTGGGGCTGGAATTTAGATTTTTGAGGCCAAAGGCAATGGTTCCAGACAGCCCCTTTTTGCTCTGTGAGGGGGTTATCTCTTCTGGATGGTTTTATCAAGCTCTCAGGCTGCCCGGCCCAGAGTGTGATCCTCGGGCAGGTTGTGTTTGGCTCTGATAATTTTCTTTCTTAATCTCTGTGTTTCCTGGCTGGTGGCATTGGTAGCTGTTTCTTGCCATCCTGGCTCCCAGGGTTTGGGTTGGGGAAGGCAGCTGGAAGCAATCTAACAATGCAATGTCTTAAAAAAAGAGGTGGAGATTTTCCTTTTTTTTTATCATTCTTACCCTAATCCTGCTCTCCCTGTTTATCTAGTGCTGGCTTCAGCACTTGTCAGCCCCTGATTTAACTCACTAACCTGGCAAAAAAGGGAGCCAACAAAAACAGCAAATGATTTTTTTATTTTCTTTTATTCCTTTTTCCTGCTGTGTCTGAGTTGAAACAGCTCCGTGTGGCTGGATGAGGAGCCCAGCTCTGGAGTTTGCTGCTGCTGGTGGTGTTGGTAAAAGTCCTGCTGGCTTCCCAAGGCGTGAGCTTCAAAGGGTGTGAGCCCTTTGGCTGTCCCAAATTTACAAATATTGCCCAAATATTGTGGAGTCATGGTCCATTTGCTGAATAGGAGCTTTGGTGGGGAAAATCATTGTGGCTTCGTGGAGGTCCCTGCTGCTGCCCCTTGCTCTGCTCCCTCCCTTGCCATGGCACCTGTGTTCCTGGTTTTTGGGGATGGAGGAGTGAGGAGCCCACCTGCTCTGGGAGCAGGCTTAGCCTTGGGGGTCTTTGTGACGTGCAGGTGAGGGATTTGTGTGGTGCTCAGCTTCACAAAAATGCAGGTTCTTCCCCAACCTCCCCTGTTTTCACTGGGAGAGGAACACCTCTAATTTCACCACGAGCTGGTCTGGAAAGAGGTTCTATTTATTTATTCATTTATTTATTAAAAGAAGCTAACTTTTTGGTGGTGCAGTTCATTTTACCCAGTGGAAAAAAATATCCTCAAGCTTTGCATTCTCGGTTCTCAGCACGTCTCCAGCAGCTGGGTACCTGTGTGCTGTGCTTTTCTTTGGGATGAGGGAATCCATCCCGTTGTTCTGGCTCTTCTCCCCTTTCTCCTGCCATGGTCAGAGGGTTTGAATGAGGAGGGTTGTGTTCATTAATCTGGGAAAGGTTGGTTTGCTGTGCTTTGTGGTCTCAGCTGGGAGGGTTTTCCAGGGAAAAAAAAGTGTCCAGGACACGAGCAGGGCTGGATGGTGCAGCTCCCAAGTTGGCAGGGAAAGGGTGGCTGAACTGGAGGCAGGTGGAGCCCAGTAGGAAAAGGCCCTGCTCCACTTGTGGATGACTGCAGCAGGAGGGTCCCCTCCTCCCGAGGGGGAAAAAAAAAAAAAAAGAGCAGGAAAATCGGCAGGGAACAAATAGGTTTTGTTTTCCTTTCCTGGATGGAGGATTTCAGCTTCACCTTCCTCCTGATGGCTGTGGAGAGTGAGTTCAGCAGGCTCCCAGGGCTCGGCTATTCAAGTTTTCCAACAGAAAAACTTTGCTTTTTTCAGGACTACTTTCCTCCTTTAAACAAAAGGGATATTGTCCAGGGAAGGATTTTGATTTTATGCTTCTTAAGTCGGGAAAACTTCTTCCTGCAGTAGCTTTCCAGGGCTTTCACAGCATGTTTGCTGCTGCCACCTCTCCGGGGGTGCTTGGCACTGTCCCTGAGCTCGGGTCACTGCAGGGAGCTGCACCCCTGGTCCCTCATGTCAGACTGGCTCTCTCAGGAAAGCAAAAGAACCCGTGGAACAACCCTCAGACTGCACATCCACCCTGTCCTTGGTGCATAGATTGGATGCCGGGGACTCCTGGCGCATCCTGGAATCCTGTGGGATAATTTATCTGGCCTTTCCCTTGTGAAAGATCCACCCAAAGGTGCAGGGTGACAACCACTTGGAACCTCGGAGGCTGAAAATTTCAGACTTTCTGTGCTAAAAGGCGCTGGCCCTCAAGCAAGCACTTCATTTGACTTGAGGCTTCTGAAATGGAGTGAGGGCACTGGGCTTTGTGGGTGTGCAGTTTGAATAGAACTGTGTGATCTCACAGGGTGAAAAGCTTAGAGTTAAGGTTTTAGTGTATAGGAATGTGTGTGAGCCGAGATGGAGGATTTAGGGCGTTGTCTGAGTCCTTCTTCCTCACCTTCCTCTTCCTCCTTCTCCATGGGTTTGGGTGGGTTTCTGTAATTGGGTGAGAAAGGTTCCGCATTGCGGGCCTTGGGGGGTCATTATTGGGTCAGAAATATAAATAATATGGGGGATTATCACTTAAACAACCTTGGAAAGAGTTAGAAGCTCTCCATTTTACCTTTGTTTTCTAACTTACTGCTTGGAGCTCCTGCCTTGTGAGTCTACATAGACAAGAAACAATAAACATCCAAGCCCAAACTCAACATCTACATTTCCCGTGTATTATTCATCCCAACCTGGGCAGAGAAAAAGAAGCCAGAACTGCAACAGCAACCAACCCTGCAGACAGAATTTGTGTTGTGACACAAACTGTTGTCAGTTGTCCATGGCTGTCCAGCTCATCTTGTGGTCCGCGGTGTCACTGACCACAGTGCAGTGTGGATTCCCTGTTCTTTGGAGCTAAAGGGGAAAATGGACTTGGGCTGGGATCAAAAGGCAGCTGCAAAAAGAAAAGGAGCATCAGAAATAGATATACTGTTGTGGTTTGGGGATTTTTATCCTCACATCTTTGTCCCATCTTTGCTTCCAGGCAGTCTGGAACAGTGAGAGAAACCCAAACTCCCCTCAAAGGGAGAATGGGAGGAAGGAGGGCCCTTGTGCTTTATTCCCAGGAAAATGGCAGGCATTTGTCATTCCGCAGAAGCCCGGGTGGAAGTCAGGCTGCCAGACGTTTATGACAGGAATTTGTGTGATTCATGGCTGGGATTGCTGCTCAAACCCAGCAGGGATTTCGGAGCTGGCCTGCAGGAAGGCTTGGCATGCAGGAAGGTTGGGCTTCCATGTGGCTTGGCACTACCTCCCCAAAGAACTATTCCAGAGCAAGGGAAGAGGGTCGATATCAATCTTTTCCTGCTGCTGGCAGGTCCTCATCTCCCAAAGGAGTGGTTGGGCTCAAAGTGGAGCTGCCACAGCTTTCCCTTCCTGGGGCACCTTTCCCAATCTCTGGCTGAGGGCCACCTGCTTGTCCTGAAGGCGCCAGATGTTGAGACATTCCAGGCTGTTGGTGTCCCAGGATGAATCACCCACATGGATGCACGTGAGGGGTGTGGTGGCAGTGCTTTTTGCAGGGAAAAGGCGTAGCCTGGGCCACGGAGACCTCCTCCATGTCGTCCCTTGGGACCCACTTCAGTCTGGTTGTGCTGTTTAAACATTTGGGTTTTCCCTGCCTACTCCTGGAGGGACGCTCTCCTGGCAGTCAGTTGCTTGGGATTGCCATGTTTTAGTCTTCTCCCGCTCCCAGCAGTGTCTGCTTTGTGCTTCCTCCCCCTCCTGGGACTTTATTGTGCCTGTATTTACCCTTTTTTCTGCCCTCCTCTGCTTTTCTAAACATGCTGAGCCTCATTAAGCCGGATGGTTCCCCCATGAGGGTATTAAAAAACGGGTTAAAGGAGTGAGGCCTCTCCCTCCATGTCCAGATACAGTTGTGAAACAGTGAGGAAGGAGGGAAGGAGATGCAGCACCACTGATGAACTTTATCTCTGGCCAGCTGTCATCCCCAGCCCTTCAAATCAACGTGGCAGAGGAGCAGGACCCTGGCAGAGCTCTCCAGCCCCATCAGGCAGGGGGTGAGCTCAGTCAGAGCCCCCCATCCGCCCGAAATGAGGTGAATTCCCTGCCAGAGGGAGACCCCTCTGTGCAGGGTTTTGTGCTCAAAGCCTTTGGCTCCACTGGAAGGCAACAGGGGACAGATGTTGGAGATCTCATCCTGGTGTGACAAAGAGGGAAATTCTACTCTAAACAAAATCCTCCCTCGTGTCCTAAAGCTTCCTAAAACTGCCCACTTGTGACCTGCAGATATTTATCTCTCCCCTCCTCTCTGCGTTTGCATGTTTATAAATGTGTACATACAAATGCATATGGAGAGGAGTTTTTTAATCTGCTACCAGTGGATTTGTGTTATTTCAACAATAACAGCAGGACTGGGGCCAGAAGATTCATCACTGTGAGAGCTCAGCCCTAAAATTCATCATTATGAGAGCTCAGCCCTACAAACAACATAATCTTCTGGATGTCAAAACATTGGTGTCCTCTCTGATGTCTCGTAAGGGTGCTTGAGGCAAACCATCCTTATTGTCTCATCTGTATGAGGGCCAATTATCAAATTAATGTACTTTGGTTTTAAGCCCATGACCAGAGGCCTGATTCTGCTGGAATCACGGGGAGATTTTGGCAGGTGTCAAAGCAGCTGGGTGGGAGAAGGTGGGCCCAGCCTAGCAAATCTGCCTTTGGTGGCTCTTGGGACCAGCCCTGTGGGGAAGACCGAGACCCAGGAGTGAGACAGGAGAAGCAGCAAGGAAAGGGAACTTGGAGTTACAGATCCCAGAATGGTTTGGGTTGGAAAAGATCATTTCATTCCACCCCCCTGCCATGGGCAGGGACACCTCCCATGAGAGCAGGTTCCTCCAAGGGAAAATTTGAGGGCTGGCTCAGGGGTGCCAGAGCAGCTGCCAAAGGAAGGTGCTGCCAAGGGAATTTTCCAGTTCTGAGCAGCCTTGCTTCCCTCGGGGGAACACAAAGGTATTTTTCCCTGACTTCCCCTCTGGATTTCAGGTTTGCTCTTGTGGGTGTCGAGGCAAGTCTGTTTATTACAAAGAATCTAAATATTGCGCTGCACGTGTATTCAAATCCATATGCAAATGGGAATTGCCGAATATAATTTTTGTTTTCTCCTGCAAACAATTTCCCCTCTTCCTGCCGTGAAAATCAGGAGGGTGTCCTCCAACGTTGATAAATTCTGGGCTCATCTAACCCTGGTGGGGGAAGAACTGGACTCTCTGTGTTTATAAACAGGGAGAGAAAATATATATCTTTCCACAGAGAGTTTACATTCCGCATGGGTTCTCTGGCCAGGGTGTCCAATAAAAGAAAAATATGTATTTCTTGTCAAAAGGTGCTGGAAACATCTGGCTGGGTGGCACCATCCCCGAGTCCCATGAGAGGGATCCAGAGGAGGCCAAGCACAATGCAGTTTGGGGTGCTTGGTAGTGATTAAAATCCCTCAAAAGCAGGAAAACTGGGCCCTGGGGCTCTTAGGAGAAGGCTTGGCCGTGGCTGAACATATTAATTAATTTCAAAAGTGTTCCCATGGTTATCTGTGCACAGTTGTCATCCTGTGTGGTTCCAAACCCACTTGGAAGAATTTTTGGCAGGTTCCTAAGAGTCTGAGGCGCAGAGAAATGATTTTAATCATTAATTGTTGCTGTTGCCTGCTCTCCTGTCCCACCACCTTACTGTCCTTTTACCAGGTGTCAGGGCAGCTGCTTAGCAGGGATTACAAACTGGCTGGAGATGAGGAAAGGGAACTTTAATGTCTATGAATGGGAGAAAACAAAACAGAAACCTTTAGTAGCTGATGCATCCATCAGCTTCTGCATCTTGGGGCAGGGGTTGTGCAAGTTCTTGCCGCGATTCTGATGTGACAAATCTTTTAAAATGTAACATCAATGCTCTGTTCACACCGTAAAATTGTCTGAGTAACCTCTGATTAGACTCCAAGGGTGAAAATACAGCCAGAAAAAATCCAATTCTGTGCATAAAGCACAAAGTTCTCTCTTGGTCCAGCATTGAAGTGCTCTTTCCAGCAAAAACAGGTATGAAACCACAGATATTCCTGGATTTCTTTGGGGGAAAATGTTGGGAAGGTTTGGAGGATGGGCACAGCATTTAAGCCCCACAGGGCATTTTGAATGTTTGGCAGTTGTGTAGGGACAAGCCTCAAGCTTCTTTTGTCCTTCCTTTGCATTTCACCAAAGCAAAAGTACTTGAGGTGTTTGTCTTTCCCCTCCGTGGAGCATTTCCCTCTGTGATCCACAGTTTTGGCTCGTGGCTCTCCATTATCCACCTCACTCTTCACTCGGCACACACAGCCCCATTCTTGGGGATCGTTGGTGGAAATCTGTTTGACAAAAAAATGAGGTGACTCTTCCTCCTCCTCCAGTACCCTCAGGGTGGTTTGTTTTCAGGAACAAGTGGGCAGAAGATGCTCCCGTTGGTACATCCTTGATAAACGATCCCGGGTGCCGGCCGTTCCGCCGGGATTGCCGACTGGATCACCCTCCCTTTGTGGAACGAGGAGGACAAAGGCAGGATTTCAGGGAAACCCCCAGCCTCATCATCCTTCCCACGTTTCCCCCAGAGCTGTTAAGTGTGCGTGGGGCACCTGGTCGGTCACGAACCCCAAGAGCCAGTCCTTGGCTGCAGAACTCCCTAAAGGAGGAATTTTTTCCCACTGCTAATCTTCCTGGCAAGGAGCAGGGGCTTGCTTAAAGCAATTGTTGTTTTTATCAGTCACTGAATGCTCTGCAGCTCGAGCTGGGTGGTCTCTGAGACATCCCGCACGACTCACGCGGGCTGGGCTGGGGAGAGGAGAGGTTTTTATGGCTGGGGGACCAGCCAAATTCCTCATGGAATCTGGTGAAGCCCCTCCTCACGTGGTCCGGCAGAGGTGAGCTGCAAGGGGCTGCCTTGCTCAGAGTTCTGCTGTCCATCTCTTTGGGGAGTAGCCATGGAGAGCCGACATTCCTGGCAGGATTGCATCAGGTCAGCAAATCTCACTGGAATTGTCCTGCCAGGAATGGGGCTGATGAACTCTAAAAAAATCCACCTGAGGAGTGTTGACTGAATTCATTTAGAGGGGACTTCTGGAGCCAAGGCAGGCCTGAGGGGATCATCTTCAGGCCTCTGAGTCAAATATCCACACCTTGCTGAGATCCCACCAGAGGGAGATCTCCTGGCCCCCAGGGGCGGCTCTTCCTCCCTGCACTTGGGCTCTGTGTGGTCACCACAGTGACCCTGTTGGCCAATGGCCAGTGGGAATGACCAGCAGCACTGGCACTGCTGGAAAGGAGTTTGGGAGCCAACTCCAGCAGAGAGCTTGGAGCTGGACACACTTTGAAGGCTTCCACTCCCCCAAGCTTTTATTTGAAAGCAAATCAAGAGGGTGATGGGGTGGAAATTATCTTCAGCAAGGGATTGCTCTTTTCCCATTCTTTTTTCCCTGCTAGTGAAAACATTTCACAAACAACTGGTGGAGTTTTGCAATGAAGATCTTTGCTTAATTTCCCCCTTCAGCCGGGGAATCTCAGCAAACCTGGAGCTGCAGGTGGTTAATGGGAGATGTAATTGAAAAAAGAAGGGAAAAATAAAATTTCCATATGGGTGGAGAGTGACGGAAAACCCCGAGAAAGGGATTGGCGACAGGTAGGAAAATCCCTCTGGTTTTCCAGGGATGGACACAGCAGCTATCAGTGGCTTGGCCCCAGAGCCTTGGGCAGCAGAATTCCATCTGCTGGTGGTGTCACCTTCACCTTGGGGGTGTCACCTTGTCTGAGGAGGGACAGCCCACCCCACCCCATGGATGTCCTGGAGTTTGGCTGGATTTAGTCGCACCTCCCACCTTGGGATGAAGGCCAGTTGGATACTGCATTAGAATTTAAGTAGGACTGGTTGGATCCTGCTTGGGCTCGGACTCCCTCCTTAATTTCTTTTGTGTGGTCTTCTCTTGCAAAGCTTTAGAGAAAACCAGCAGGAATGTCTGGATCTCATCCAGGGATCATCTCCATCGTGCTGTGGGCTACTGTGCAGCGCCAGAACAGCCCTGACCACCTCCTGCCTTTCCCCAGGGAGGTGTTTGAGCCCCATCTCCAGGTATCCCATCCCTGGGTGTTCCCCCTGCCTGGAGCACTCTCGGCAGCTGCCGTCCTTCGGGAATGGAGGGTCTCCAAGTTGGAAGTTTGCCCGTCCTTGGAGGGAGACCACCAGAGCTCGTCTGCCGTGCAGCAATGAGCTGTGAGAGGCTCTCAGCCATCCCAGTTTCCACAAGGCAGGAGTTCTCTTCAGAGGGATCCAGTTCCCTCTTTCCTTCTGTTCCTCCGTCTGCAACCTCAGCCTTTGGGGTTTAAATTCAAAATCTGGGTTTAAGACCTTAAATCGTGGAGATGTGGGAAAGCCCAAATGTCCGGATCACTGCAGGGCAGGAGGCTGAGAGGAGGAGGTAACCTCAGGAGAGGCATGGGAATTCAGCTCTTTTGGATTCAATCGTGCTATTTTTTTCCAGTTTTTCATGAGGAGTAATTATTATCCTAAATAATACTTTTTCCTCCCAACGCTCATCTAATTTTCCACCTCCCCACCAGAGAAAGGGGAAAGAGGATTTGTGAGGAAAGCAGAATGGTTTTGCTTTTGGTTTCATTTCGTTCCTTAAAAATTGGTTTGTTTTCTGAGTGGAAAACCTGATAAAATTAGTGGAAAATATTGTCCCTAGTTGTAGGGATGCTGCATGGCAAAACACTTTTGATTGAGACCAATCCGATTACTCTTGATTTGGCAGTCCTGAGGGGTTGCCAAAACCTTTCTGGTTTCCTGAAACTGAAGTCCCTGAATGTCCCCATGTACCAGGAATGCCAGGACCTCGTGGATGCTGCCAAGTGCATTGGTGCTGTGCTCTTGCCCTGCCAGAGGTAATATTTTCAATTTCAGCGGTAGGGCTGCAATAAACACCATCCTAAAGAGACCCCAATGGGAGAACCTGGGATATTTGCTATCCCTGGCAGAGGATGCAGGGGAGATGGTCCTTCCCCCATCACCCTTTAACTCCATACCCCAAAAGGATGATCCCACAGGCAGGTTTGGCTCTTTTACCTCTTCCTCCCATGGCAGCCATTTCCAGCTTTACACTTTCCTGGAATGATTTCCACCTTCAGCCCTGGGGCAGTGGTTATTCCCAGACGCTCCATCTCCCATCCCAGGAGGTGTCTGACTGCTTTAAGGATTGGAGAGCAACCCTGAGGGCATCTGAGTGACATCCTACAACTCCACAGGAGCGCTGTCACCTTGGGGATCATTCCTGTGCTCCAGCCAGGAGGAAACAGGACCAGCAAAGAGAGGCGGGAAGGATGAGGAGCTTGGAAAGTCTTCCACAGGGGATTGAACAGATCAGGGATGTTTAATTTACTGAGGAGAAGAGTGAGGGTTTCAAAAACCACAGAGGGTTTTTGAAACAGTGAGTGGTGAAGAGAAGGTCGCCAGCTCTTGTATCTTATAGGATGCCTGAAAGAAGGGGTGGACTATTAAATAATAAATATATTAAAATATAAAATATAAACAATAAATACATTATTAAATATTAAATATATTAATACATAGTATTAAATCAAATGTTTAAAATAGGGGGAGGAAAAAAAAAAACAACCAAAAAAAGAGAAGGTTTTTAAGTGCGTCAGTGCTCCCGCTGTCCTTGAGTGATGATGTTAGGACAGATGGTGTCCAGGCTTGGGGAGCAACATTTCTCCATGGTCCACAAGGGATTGCAGAACAATCTTCTGCCTGGCCCCAAGAGGCAGCTGAAATAATTCTCAGTGGATGTGGAAATTCAGCTGAGGTTCTCAGGGTTTAAAGCTGAACCTTTAAAAGATGGTTTAGGAGTTTTTCCTGCCTGAACAACCCATTGGGAAAAAAGACACGGATGAGGAGCCGTGGTTTGCTCTCTAGGAGATACAGTTTGATTTGCTGTGCGAGGCTGGTGTTCCAAAGAGACAAATGAGGTTGGGACGAGCTTTGTCACCAGTTCAGGGGAACCCTGTGATTCCTCTGCCGCTCAGAGCCACTCTGATTTACCCCGGCATTTGCCACGATGGAAGGGGTTTGCTTTGCTGGGATGTAGCAGCAGAGTGGCGATGTGACTGTGCTGGATGCTGGTCTGGTGAGGCTCCTGCAGCTCCGGGATGGAGCTGAAACTCCCGCCGGCTCCTCCTGGAGGCGATGGAGGGAGCGAGAGGGGCTTTCGTGGCTGGGTCACCGGCTTTGGAGGTGGGAGCCGGCGTGTGGTACCTTGTTCTGCTCATGACACGGGGGACCCTCTGCCGTGCTCCTGGCTTTGTTTTAATCTTCAGCAACAGCGAAAGAAAACAACCGGCGTTTTGCTCCCCCCTCAGTCCGAGGATGCTCCTCAGATCGGGGATAAGGGACGGA
Source organism: Cyanoderma ruficeps (assembly GCA_008694505.1). NCBI lineage: Eukaryota > Metazoa > Chordata > Aves > Passeriformes > Timaliidae > Cyanoderma > Cyanoderma ruficeps. The sequence continues at coordinate 661,835 of VZDJ01000161.1, forward strand.
TTTTGTCCAGCCCACGGGGCAAAGCTCACAGCGGCTTTGGTGGGTGTTGCTCTAAGATTCCTATCTCAGGAGCACTCCCAGGGGAGGGATGTGTAAAATGAGTAATCAGGAGCTTGTCTGGGCAGCAGGGCTGGGAGAGGAGCAGGGGAGGAAGGCTGGGAACTGTTTGGCTGCTGTGCTGCGCCATGGCTTGTCTGTCACAGCACCAAAGTGCAGAAGTTAAAAAAAGTCCTTGTGAAAATCCCCTCTCCAGCTCTCTTGGATCCTCTTCGGGCACTGTAAAGGGATCTGAGGTCTCTGGAGCTTTCCCTTCTCCAGGTGAACACTCCCAGCTCTCCCAGCCTGGCTCACCCCAGGCCACCCAGCAAAGCCCAACCCTTAATTCCATGATGAATCCCACAGCTGGGATTCTTTTACAGGGAAAAAAGAATCTTCCCTGTTTCTTTTACAGGGAAACACTCAAGGGCCATTACCAACAGCCAGGGCGATTGCCCACGGGTTTTAGAGAAGCTGCGAGATGGGGCATCCCTCTTCCACGGGGTGCTCAGACCACATCCCTCTCCTTGGACAGTGCAAGGCAGCAGCATGAGAGGGTTTGTGGGGCTATTTTTCAAGTGCAGAACAGCTGTGAAAAGGAAAGTTGGTCAGAAAGTTGGGGGGCTGCTCCCTCCTGCTCTGTGTCGTGTTTGCTGAAACACAAACGGGTGCAGCACACCCTGACTCGCCTTTTGCCAGAGAAAACTCCAATTTCTGTGTAAACTCTGGGGAATCAGCCGTGCCAGGACCGTCCAGGAGGAGTTAAGCTGAGCATGGTACAGCCTGTCAGAGAGTATCTCCTTACAAAAGCCAGGCATGAATCATCTTGATGAACGTGGTTTACCCACCTGGTGCTATCATTCTGTGGCGCGGTTAACATAACACAGGGAGGAAATCATTCAGCTCCATCCAGCAGGAAACTTGGCTCTCTCCCTCCTCCCCACCGAGTTTTGTCAAGAGCAGAGGTGAGACACCAGGACTGTCCGTGCTGCCTGACCGAACAGTGACTGTGGAATCATGGACTCTGTGTTTTGTGGTGCTTCATCTTTTTTCCTCTTTTATTGCCTAGGAAAGGTTGCTTTGGCTCAGAGGATGCTCAGAGCAAAGGATGGGGCTTGGAGCATCCTGGGATAGTGGAAGGTGTCCCTGTCCATGGCAGGGAGTGGGACTGGAGGGGCTTTAAGGTCCCTTCCAAACCCAAACCATTGCACGAAAATTTTATACCCAGAGCCGAGTTACTCCTCTCAGCAGTGCTTGGGATTTATCCCGGGGCAGGTGTTGGCTTTTGGCTCGTCAGTGTCTATCCGCTCATCTTTAATACTAAAATACTAAACTGGATGGAAATATTCCTCCTCCTTACGGTGGCCCAAGTTTTGTTTAAAAACGAGGAGTATGTGCAAAGTGGAATTTGTCATGGTAAAACATTAAAACAAACAAACAAAGTGTAACCGAACCTTTGAAGCCTCAAAGAAGTTGTGGGATTGATTCTAGCAGGAAATGAAAAAATTTCCTTTTCCCTGATATTCTTCTCTTTCCTTTTTAATTTTTTGGTATTATTATTATTTTTCCTAAGACGATGTAATTTCCTGACTCTCCCTGATGTGAGCTGTTTAATCAAAAGGAAGGGAAGACAAACTGGGACAGCTCCTTCCTGCAAGGAAACGATTTCCAATCTTTATTTGAATGCTTTGCAGGCCTTACCCTTCAGATACGGCTGGAAGTATTCTTTGGCAAAGGTCCTGCTTGCAGGGAGAAAGGCTGGGGATGGAGGGAAGAGAGGAAAGACCCAAGAGGGAGAAGAGGCTCCCAAGTAAATTTCCCTGTGTTTTGCAGCACATTCCTACAATCCAAACAGTGCTTTAGGTTTATTTTTTGACATCACACCCTGGCTCGTGTCATCATACCCAAACAAATCCTTTTCTTATCGGATTAATATGAATCCTGGAATGGTTTGGATTGGAAGGGACCTCAAAGTTCATCCCATCCCACCCCCTGCCATGGGCAGGGACACCTTCCACTATTCCAGGTTGCTCCAAGTCCTGTCCGACCTGGCCTGGAACATTCCCAGGGATCCAGGGGCAGCCACAGCTTCTCTGGGCACCCTGTGCCAGGGCCTCCCCACCCTCACAGGGAGAAATGTCTTCCCAATATTTTACTGAAATCTCCCTTTCAGCTCGGCTCTTCCCTTCCAGGCCAAATGCTGGGAGTAATTAAGACCTGCTCCGTTTGCAAATGGGAATATTTTGCATCTTTCAAACCAGCCTGGGACATTAGCAGCAGTTACTGAAAGGGGAGCCAAGCAACTGCAGGAAACTTCCCCCCAAAACCAGATTTTCCAGAAGGATGCAAAGCTTTGTGCCTCGAGCAGTCTCCAAGAAAGGGATGGAAATCTGCCATGGCGTAGTTTGGTCGGGAACGGGGTTTCAGAAAAGCTTGTGACTGTGTTGAACAATGGGCCCAGACTTGATGCTGACAGATTTTGCTAGCGGGACTCGTGATCCAGGACTTGCAGCCATTTTGGGATCAGGAAAACATCGGAAAATCTGTCACTTGCAGCAGTTTCCCAGCCACATCTGAAGCAGCGTTATGGAACGGGCCTGGTTTGGGTTCCCACATCAAAATGGTGGCCACAGCTCCAGGTCTGGGGAGTCTCATCCAAACTGCAGCCCGGTTTTCAAAAGGGTTGGATTTGCAGCTCTGCTTTCAGCCCGCTTGCAATGGGAAAATGGATTTTATTTTGGATGATCCCCAGGAGTTTCTCTATCTTGCAAACTGCTGATTCCCAGATTTGTGCACAGCATAGAGCAGGGGGCTGGAAACCTGATATTTTTTCAAGGCTTATGTGCTTTCTGCATAACCCAGTCGCTTCTGCTTTTGGCTGGGTCGAACTTCCCGCTAGAAAAAAAAGTGGGAAAAGTTGCATGTTCTTTGAAAATAGAAAGAAATTTGCATATGAAGGAAGCCTTGCATCCCTGGAAGTGTCCAAGGCCAGAATGGACAGGGCTTGGAGAAACCTGGGATAGTGGAAGGTGTCCCTGCCCATGGCAGGAGGTGGGATGAGATGAGCTTTAGGATCGTTCTCAACCCCAAGGATTCCATGAAAGCTCAGCTTATAGTCAAACCCTGGTCCTTCATTTCATTTTCAGCCAAAGAAATTTCCCTCTGTTTCAAGAGTTATGGCCCGATCTAAGGAAAAGAAAATGTAATTCTTATGGAACTTCTTAACAACAGGTTGTCTTTGTCATTTACTGGGTGTTTTGTGGTATAAAACTCCTCAGATACTTGGGAAATGTTTCCTTTAATGCCCTTATGGAACCATTCTCTTGCCCCTGGAAAAAGCCAGCAGGAAATCATACACGGAATGGATGATCTTAGAGGTCTAAATGATTCTGTGTTGTTCACTGTTTGAACAGCGTGTTCAGTATCAGTAGATGTTGCAGAAATACAGAAATACGGTGTTTTGGACTAGAATGATTTGACTTGTAAAATTTTAAGAGAATGTTGAAAACCATCCTGGGGCTTGCTAGGGGAAAATGTAGGATTTGGGCCTGTATTGGGATTTTTTTCCTGCTCGTTTCTACAACAAATGGCAGCTTCTAATGCACATATTTGAGACTCCTTGGTATTGATCATGGCCTTATTGAGGGATCATTTTCAGGTCCGTTGAAAAAGCAGGGGGAAAAAATTACAACCTATTAAAATTAAAACTAAAACCGATTTAAAAAAATTAAAACTAAAAGCTTATTTAAATAATTTACATCTATGTAAGTCATAGAATTGTTTAGGTGGGAAAAGTCCTCTAAGACTGTCAAGTCCAAAAATTCCCCCAGCACTGCCAAGGCCTCTCCCCACCCACGAGGCTTTTAAATCCCTCCAGGGATGGGCACTCCACCACTGCCTGGGCAGCCCCTCCCAAGGCCTGACCACCTTTTCCATGAAGATTTTTTTCCTAATATCCAATCTAAACCTCCCCTGGCCCAGCCAGAGGCCGTTCCCTCTCCTCCTGTCCCTGTTCCCTGGGAACAGATCCCGACCCCCCCGGCTGTCCCCTCCTGTCAGGGAGTTGTGCAGAGCCACAAGATCCCCCCAGAGCCTCCTTTTCTCCAGGCTGAGCCCCTTTCCCAGCTCCCTCAGCCTCTCCTGGGGCTCCAGCCCCTTCCCCAGCTCCCTTCTCTTCCCTGGACATGCTCCAACCCCTTGTCTTTATTGAAACAAGAGGGCCAGGGCTGGGCACAGGCTGTGGAAGGAGCTGGGTGTTATTTTGTAATATTTTCCACCAGTTCCACAATTTCTTTTTCCCCCACCGTTTTCCAGCTGCCAGCCCTTCCTCTACACCCAGTTCAGCCTCTTTCCCAGTGGGTGTCTGTAGATGTCATTCGATCAGCTGTAATATCCCAAAAGCTTTATTTGCTCTGTCCCTGGAAAACGAGTCCCTGGGAAGTCTGGAGTTAAGGAAGGAGGTGCACAAAGGCTGATGGTGAGTTTGAAATTAAGGGGAGGCACCTCCAGGCATCTCCTTTCCATGGGAGCAGAGCAGGATGGACTTTGCTGGCCAGAGGACAACACCAGCTCTGGTTTTTTGGGCATCAGGGAACTGCCTGGGTGGTAAAGTGTTTGTGTTTCTCCTCACCAGGACGTGTGCTCTGTGTGAAAGGTCAGAAAACTGACAAAAGGAAAAAAAAAAGTTCACCTAAATGTATCTATCACTTCACATCTGTCATTTTTCCCAGCCTGGAGAAGAGAAGAGAAGAGAAGGCTCTGGGGTTTTCCAGGGCCTGAAGGGAAACCACAAGAAAGATGGAGAGGGACTATTTACAAGGGGTGGAGTGACAGGACAAGGGGCAATGGCTTCCCACTGGCACAGAGAAGGTTTAGGTGGGATACTGGCAAGAAATCCTTCCCTGTGAGGGTGGGGAGGCCCTGGCACAGGTTCCCAGAGAAGCTGTGGCTGTCCCTGGATCCCTGGAAGTGTCCCAAGGCCAGGCTGGATGGGGCTTGGAGCAACCTGGGATAGTGGCATGTGTCCCTGCCCATGGCAGGGGGTGGAATGGGATGAGTTTTGAGGTCCCTCCCACCCCAGGCCACTTTGATTCTGCTTTCAGGACCTTTCCTGACAGACCCAGGGGGTTTTGGAGTTCCTCTCTGCCCTGCAGCAGCACACAGGGAAGGGCATCCCTGCTCCACAATAAATCAGCGCTGCCCAGGGGTCTGCAAGCTTCAGAAAAGAAAACACTGGAAGCTCTTTCTTGCCCAAGATGAATCTCTGTGTATATTTACACACACATATATAATGGATGTGCCTATAAACCCTTAATATATCAGTGAGAAAAGCTTGTCCAGAACCACAGCACGCAGCTTTTCCCTGTCAGCAGCCTCTCCCCCAGGCTGGGCTTCCACGTGGGGACCAGATGTGCCCATCCCAAAAGTTCTGCTCACTCCTGTACACTCTCTTTTAGGGCTTTTTTATTTTTCTTTTTCCACCCCACTGAAGTACAGCACGAGCCAACCCTCCAGCTGAGGCTGAGCAGGAACCAGGAGTGATTGCTCAGAATGCCATAAATAGCTAAAGAGCTGTTTCCAACAGTAAATAGGGATATGTGAATTAGGAACAAACTCTCCCACCAGTCTGTAGACATTCCAGTTGCTTGTTTTAATATCTTCATGTGGCTTTTTTCCCTCCCTCTCCTTCGCTTTTCTTGGTGGGAGGTGACACAGAGAACAATGAGCAAGGGGCCCGCTCTGGTTATCTGAAGCAGAATGAAAAACAAGAGGGAAAANAAAAAAAAAAAAAAAGGCTGGGATTCTTCAAAAGGAGCCTAGGAGAATTAGAGACCTCAGGCATTTTGGGAACTGCGTGCTCAGTTCTTTGAGGGGACCCTGAAAGATCCCATCCTCAAGATGTTGGCAGAGGATGCAAGGATTTGGGGATGCACTGCCAGCTTGGAGCCTTTGGATGAAGTTCCAAAGCTTTCGTGAGCTGTCTCAGCCAGCCTTCCCTTCTTCTTGACAGCAACCAAAGCTGTCCAAAAAAGCGGAATTCTTGTCTCATGGAATGAAATGTCCTCATGGTTTTCTGTTTGCTTTAGTTCCAGATGACGGAGAAAGGTCCAAGTTTTTTCACTGAGTGGAAGTTTTTATGAAATGGAGTCAGAAATACGGGAGTGACCTGACTGAAGTGGAAAATTTAGTGTAAACACCAGGTAAAAGTGACACAAATCATGGGCATCCAGAATGGAAGGAAAGAGCGGAATAACCAATTGGAAAAAGAAGCTTTTGGGTCTGAACTTCAAGATTTTGCTGTCCAGCTCCTTCAAAATCAAAAATCTCCCACAAAGTCAAATGAATTTGGATGAATGGGAATTTACTGCTGGAAAACTGCTGTGGGAATTTCTGTGGTTCGCCTCAAACACAGCCTGCTCTCACATCTGTGCCCATCATTATAACACAGAGCTCATAAGCACATCCAAAATTTGGGATCCAGCTCTGAGTCTGGCCCTGCTTTGAGCAGGAGGTGGGGTTAGAGACCTCCTGAGGTCCCTTTGGACTTTGGTGATGTCCACAGTCCATGGGAAAGAGTAATTTTGCTAAGAGATCAAGAGGGAGGAAGGAGGAGAGAGGAAAAGAACAAGAGAGGAGAATAAAAACAGGGGTAGAGGAACACATCTACCAAAGCCGTGAAGGAAAAACCCTTTCCAGGCCACAGATTTAAAATTCCTTCCATCTTTTCCTCCAAAAATATCTCCAAAGCAATGATTTGGGTTTGAAGGAACTTCAAGCTCGTGTAGTCCAACCTCAAAGCGATGTCCCCCAGCCACCCTATGGAGCTCAGCTCAGTGGTGGAGAAGGGATTTTCCAGGATATCTCTGACTGTGGGGTGCACCCATTAACGGGGAAAGTTCACCAATATAATTAAGAAATATAGGCTCGTTAAGCAATAAGCCATTAACTTTTCCCACTTTGCCTCACAGAGAGGGGAGGAAAAGGCAGCCAGAATTCCCAAATCAGATGGAGGAGGCACTGCATGGATCCAGAGGGAAGAGCAGGCTCTGCACCCCATGGCTGAGGGAGCACTCAACAGATCAAGAGGTTTAGTGAGGAGAGAAGAGGCACTTTGGTGCTCCAGTACTGGTTTTCCCTGGAAATCTTGGAGCTGCACAAAGTCACTTGGTGATTCTCATTGGCCGGTCCTCAGAGAATCGACAACAGAGAGGTTTGGGTCGGGAGGGACCCTGGAAACCATCTCATCCCATGGGCAGGGACACCTGCCACCAAAACAGGTTGTTCCGAGTCCTGTCCAGCCTGGAGCTGGTCTGAGAAGGAAATCAGAGCTGAAAGCCACCCAGCTTGATGGACCAGCAGTGACACTTTGGTGCTGGTGTGGGGCTGAGGGAGAGCGGCCCGTGAGCCCCACGAGGTTCGGTGTCGTAATTCCGAGACGCTGGCTCAGCCCTGCTTTATTCCCAGCCAGCAGGAAGGGCTGACAGGGCGCCAGCACGGCTCTTGCAATCCCTTTGGCTCCCTAATTACTTCTGGCTGCTGTGGAAGCCCCAAGGACTTCAAAGGGATGGTGCTGGGTTTGCACAGGGCTGTGTCTCCCGGATCTCCCGTCCCGGGTTCTCAGCCCATGGTGGTCCATGAGGCTTCGGAAAGGGACCCGCTAAACAACTGCAGAAAACACTAAATATACATTGCAAACGTGCATTCCCACACAGACAAAGACAAGGAAAATGGAGAGGAATCAAAGGGCTCAGTGAACAATGGAAATTCAGCTTTTTTTTGCCTCTTTTTTTCTTTGGCTGTAAATGGAAAAGCGTGTGTGGGAGATGGAGATGGAGATGGCTTCTCCAAAAGGAGAAATGGCTCTTCTCAGGGTAGGTCTAGATGGGATGTTGGGAAGAAATTCCTCCTGGGAGTGCAGTGAGGCCCTGGCACAGGGTGCCCAGAGAAGCTGTGGCTGCCCCTGGGTCCCTGGCAGTGCCCAAGACCAGGCTGGACACTGGGGCTTGGAGCAACCTGGGATGGTGGCAGGTGTCCCTGGCCATGGAATGGGCTGAACTTTAAGGTCCCTCCAACCCAAACCATTCTGGGATGAAAGAGGAGAGATCCTGGTCCAGGCTAAGCAGAAAAAGCACTTTTTGCTCTTGGTGGGGGTGCTGGTGCCAAGAAGAGTGGTGCCAGCTCAGGTGGGATGAGGGAAGGTAGGCTGGGAGTTGATGCTCTCCATATCCCACTGACGGGCAGCAAAAGAAGGCTCTGAAACCAGAGCAGTGAATGTTCCAGGGTTTTTTTTGCTCTTCCCAGAGCACTGGGACCTTCCTGGACCCTTTTGGGCTGGAAAAGTGATATAACCACAGGGTTTCTCTTGTGAGGGCTGTTGGAAATGCTCCTGCACGACTCCACATCCTAAAAGACGAGGAAAGATGGATTTTATCCCACTAGGCATAATCGACCCGTGGCTCTTCTGGGCAGTGGAGAGCAAAGAGTGTGGGGCCTCTTTACCCACAAAGCCTCCATCAGCCCCCACTCCCAGGGGATCATCCCATTTTTTTCAGCTTTTGGGACACAGTGGTGGCAATTTTTCCCCTGTCAAGGGGCCTTGAGCCCCAGAGGGTTGAATAACACGACCCAGAGCTGACTTAACCCTGCCTAGTGTGGAGATGATTTATAAGGAATTGTATAATCACTCAGTGAGCTGGTGGGACAGATCCGGATGGAGCAAACAAATGGCATCATCACACAAATTTAAGTGATTTTGGCAAAACTGTTCTGGCCAAGAGGAATACGGCTTTGCTTGCTGCACTCCTGCTTTTCTCCCATTTCCACCCCGAGGAAAACGGTGATTTCCAGCCAGCCAGGCAGCTCTGCCCGTGCTCATTTGAGCAGCCTTTTAGTCAGCTTCCGAGGCTGGCAATTTGGGGTGGTAAACCCTCTTTATGGGCTGTTATTAACTGTGCTCTGCTCAGAGGCAGCAAAACTCATTATGTGCAGGAACGGCCGCAGCGCTCCCGTCTGTACCCACGCAGGGAACCTTTAATGCTCTCCCTTTTCCGGCTTCCCAGTGATAAAAACACATTACTGGGGAGGAAAAAAAACCAAAAACCTCAGAGCGAGCTGCTGGTTTGCTCAGCATTCAGGCTCCTGTGCTGGAGGTTTTATTTGGCTGCTGACGTCCCGTGGATGGCTGCAGAGCAGGCACTTGGGTTTTTTGGGAAGTGGGCCGGCGTGGTGCGCTCTCTGTTTTTTATTTAGCTGCGCATTAAATGCTCCCCTTTGCCCCAGGTTTTATTAAGGAGAAATTAAAGGGAGCCTCGTTAAGCTGGGGACATGAAAGGGGAGAGCGGGCCGTCCCGCTGGGCCGAAGGAACAACCTTGGGATCAAGGCCGCAATTAGCCCAGATCTCCAGGCCTGGTGTAATGAGGGGTATCACCGTCTGCAAAGGGCATGGGAACAGCAGGAATCCCTCCTGGAGAAAACTGGGGGGAAATAAAGGCCGAGAGGGACTTGGGAGTTCATCAGGATTCCCAGCTGGAGGATGTGGGCGCACGCTGGGTTTGTTGGGTGATGGAGATCCCTGCCTGACCTCTCCCTGTTTTCCCAACGTTTGCCTGTAAAATAGGGCACGTTTTGTACCTCTGGCAAGCAGAAACACCAAAACCCACCAATATCCCAGCCAGCTCTCCTGGCTGTGAGTGACCACCCCAGAAAAACCCCAAAAAGTGCCCCTGTGGAGGAGGCCTTCAAGACAGGAAACATCCAAGGTTTTCCAAAGAGCTTGTTGGCCCATGGAAGGATGTCCTGAGTATTAAGTTCATGTTCCCCACTGCCTTGGCTCCTCCTGTCTCTCCCACTGCTTTGACTTGAACCCCTGGTACCACAATTAGGACTTTATTAGGGCTTGGTGGTGTTTTTCCCCACACCCAAGCCTGTGCTGGAGCCTCTCAGTGGGAGGAAAAGGCCCGAATTAAGTGCTGGGTATTAACTAATACTGAGAGCACCATCTGGTGGGCTGAGGGGCTGGGGAATATGGCCAGCAGAGCCAGGGATGGCCTTCTGAAAGCATCCCAAAAACGCACCTGGCTGGGGCCATCAGAAGGTTGTGGTGCTCCTGCTCTGCCTTCCCACAGCCACCTCCTGACAGCCTCAAGGAGAAGGTGGAAAGAACGGCCAAACATCCCTGAATTCTTCCTGCTTTTGGAAGGATGGAGCTTGATGTGCTCCCTGAAACGTGGAAAAAGCTCTGAGTGGGATGACTAAGCTCCTACCATAAATATCCATCTGCTCCTTCTTCTTTGGACTGCATCGTCCTTGTGGGGTTCTTCCAGCTCAGGGTATTCTTTGGAAATGGATAAAAATCTTAAAATCAGCTTTATTGTGGCCATGGGTTCCACGGATCTGTGAGTGTATATTTAGATATATTTCTCATATATACATATATATCCATTTTCAGCTGGCAAAAATTCAATGTTCCCATCTGTAGCCTTCATCCGTGAGAGAGGGGTTTAGCAGTGCCTGTGTTCCTTGGACCATCCACATTATTCCTGTTCCTCATGGATTTATCCAGAGCCCTGTGAGATCCCATTAACCATCCCACAGACCCTCCAAGTGCTGTGCTGACAGAGCCCGGGGATGGTGACCTCCAAAAAGCAGATGAATCACGTGAAAATTGCGCAGCATTTTTAGAACCTCAATCTTTTTCTTGACATTTCAGGACAGCCCTGGAGTTCTGTGTGTGGTTTGGGGTGGAAAACATTTTCCAAGGATGTTATTTGGCTCTTTCCAGGCAGCTGATCCTCTTTTTACCTTCAGGTCAGAAGATGCTCCTTAGAACTGGAGCTCCTTCCCCTGTCCTGTTTGCTGCTGGCCATGGGGCTGTCTGTCCCTCCTTTAGTCTGCAATAGGGATAAACTATCCCAGGATTTTTTTTTTGTGCTGTTATGATATAAATTTTGATCTATCAAGGCATTTTCTATACATGACCTGTCAGGGAAGGTGTTTTTCTATGTCCTCGAGCACAAAGATTCTTGCTGTGGGTCTGCTGTGCACCTGCAGGAGGTGAAGGAGATGTTGGCAGAGGTTTGACTGGAGAGAGGAGTTGGATGTAAGTGATTATAACCCACAAATCTGTTCTATCTCAACCAGCTGGCACTGCTGAGTGTGTGCTGTGACTCTTTGGGGCCCAGCAGAACGAGCTGGGTGATGTCCCACAAAAGGCTTACAGGGAATTTTGTCATTCCTTGTTGTGTTTCTACATGGCCATCAGATGTTTCATGGAGTCGTAATTCATGTGAATAATTTTATAACTGGGGCAGCTCATGGTATTTTGTCCTTGGCTTCAGAGTCGGGGTTTGATGCAATCAACCTGGGTGGAGCATAAAGAGAAAGAATGAGTGCCAAGGGAATTTGCAGCCGTGCCTCTCCGGGATGCTTTCCCCTGGGCTCTCTGTGCTGGTCAGTTCCCAGGGCTGGCTGTTCCATCCTGCATTTGTGTCCTCTCCCTCTGCACACTCTCCTCGAGGCCGAGGCAGTTGTGGGGCCAGTTCCCACGTCTCCTCAGAAGGAAGAATCCCATAAGAAAACACGTGGCATTTTTTCTCATCGTTTTCACATCCTAGCAGGTGGACAACGTGCAGGCAGGGTGGAATGAAAAAAAGCCAGCTGGGTGCACCCAGCTCTGCTGTCAGTGTCAAAAGCTGCTGGATAGAGGCTCATCCTGGGGAAAAACTCTCTCCAGGGCTCTGCTGCCAACAGCAAACAAGTCAGGCCCCAAAACCACTTGCTAGCAGCAGCCTTGGGCAGGTTTCCTGACCTGGAGGCAGAAGGGGCTTTCCCATCCCTTTGGGCTGAGAGTCCTGGGAAGTGCCAGCAGAGCATGTGGAGGTTTTCACACCTCCTGCACAACAAGAGGATCTGGTGGGGTCCAACCCCTTGCACAACTCGCTGCTCGGTTTGCTTTTGCAACTGTGCCAACTTTGCCTTGGAGGGGAACCAAGGCACTCAAGAAAGCCAGGAGCAAGAGTTTACCTCTCCTCCTTTTCCCAGCCCTGTGCCAGTGGGATTGGGCTGCTGTCACTGTCACTCTGTCCCCGATGGAGGTATGAAAGCTCCACATCCATCTCGTCCCAGCTGAGCTGAACCATCCCTTTGCAGCCATGCTGCTCCCAGCAGCGTTCCCATCCCATTCAGGTGAGCTGGGTGCTGACCCCGCCGTGTTTTGGGATCAGTGGGAGAGCCCAGAGTTGTGCAGCACACCAGGATCTCTGCCACAACCAGCTTGGCATCCTCAGGGATGGCAGGAGGAGGAATCATGGAATATCCTGGGCTGGAGGGGTCCCACAAGGATCAAAGTCCAGCTCCTGGCCCTGCATAGACACTCCAACAATCCCACCCTGTGCATATCTGAGGGCGTTGTCCAAACACTCCTGGAGCTCCGGCAGCCTCGGGGCCGTGCCCATTCCCATTCCCTGGGAGATTTGTGGGAAATGGATGCTTTGATTGACATTGCTGGGTGTCGATGCCATTCTGGTGTGTGTCCATGTGATGCTTCTCCAGCAGCTTCTTCCAGCCCTCCCGGAAGAGCCAACACCGCTGTGCTGCAATTTAGGGAAGCCAAAATCCTCAAAATCCCTCATGCAGATGAGTTTTCCCCTGTGATGTCTCCCTCCCCCCTTTTCCATGGGCTCTGAATCACAGCACCTGCTTGCTTCAGCTGCTCTGGTTAAAAGTGGAGAAGAAAATGATCAGTGAGCCTTGCTTTCTTCTCGCCAAACAATGCCCCAAAACCTCCCCAAACTGGCATGTCCTGTTCAAAAAACCCTCTGCATTGATAAGGCAGCCTTTGGACCCTCAGAAGTGTCTTTTGTGTGGGGTTCTCCCTGCATTTTAATAAGCCTGGCTTTTACAAAGACACCCCCCCCCAAAAAANAAAAAAAAGAGAAAAACAGACACATGCACAAAGCCAAATTTCATTAGGCTCTAATCTCCTCTCTGACAAATACACTCCTGCAGATCTCTAAGCCCTTTCAGCTCAGCAGAGCTTTTTTATTTTACATATAATCTTGTTGTTGTTTCGTTCCCCACCAAAATAAAACTTGTTCCCGGTGAAAAAACGCTGATCCCAGCATGGATAACATCTCTTTTTCCCCCTCCCCTTTCTTAGAGGTGCGAAGTTGTTAATGAGGCGTCTCACGTGGTAGAAATCCCCAGCAAATCCTTTGATTAAAACCAGCCCAAGTGGCAGAGGCTGGATTATTGGTGCCGTGGAGCCTCTGAGGAGGGTGGTGGCAGTGGCTGGGGAGGGAGGAGGGAGAGATGAGGCAGGACACACCCCGGGGACGGCTGGTTTGCTTGGCTTGGCAAAGGAGCTGAAGAGAACGCCAGGAAAAGGGAGAGGGGTGTTAAATGGCATCAGTGTTGTGTCAGCAGAGATGCTGGCAGGAGGATTTGCTGTGAAATCCAGCGTTTTTTGGAGGAGGGGAGCTTTTAATGGGAGATCTTAGGGCACTGACACTCCGATAGTCACACGGAGGAGTTAAGGAGGGCTGAGCTCCTCTTGCTCTCTGCTTTGCATCTCCTCCCCTCCACAGCCCAAACTCTGCAGCTCTGCTGTGCTCTCCCTTGGATCACTGGGAATATCCAGCCATCACATCCCCGTTGGAACTGCAAAGACAGGGTGAGCACCCATGAAACTACCGAGATGCAGAACTGAGGCAAAACCAGCAGGGGAAAAAAGAGAAATTGCAGCAAAAGGAGCAAACCCCCAGTTTGAATTGCCTGTGATGGCACTGCTGGAGGAGTTCACATTTTTGGCTGGGAGCCCACTGGAGCATTCCTGGCATAGCTGCTTTAGATCCAGGCACTTTGGGTGGCTCCTCTGCTCCAAGGGCTCAGGGTGGGGTGAGAGGCCAGGCCGTGGGTGCCTGGGCACTTTGGCTGGATGGGAGATGTTTGGGGATCACGAAGGGCTGAGGGAAATGCCACCCTGGCACCCCAGAGCAGGCACAGCCACATCCCCTGAGGCCATCCACAGGGATGGAGCCAGGGGAATGCAATAAACATCTGCCCAAGATGGGATGAAAACCAGCCCCGTCTGTTCTGGCTTTTGGCTGCCGAGATTCAAACACACTTAGAGAGTCCCTGAGCCTCTGCAGAGCTGTGGAAGGTGCCAGCAGCTGCCTGCACTTGCCTGTTCCCCCTTCCTGCTGCACATCAGGCTGACAAAAGCTTTCCAGGCGGCAGCAGAGGGCTGGCAGGCAGCTGCTCATCCGGCACTTGGATGCTCCGGGGTCCCTTTGGCTCCAGCCCTGGTGGCTCAGCTCCACGGGGATGTATGGCACGGAAAGACTGTCCTGTCAGCCCTCTTTGGAGCCCAGCCAGCCCAAAAAGCAGTCTCCTGGCCTGGGTGGGGACAGGAAACATCTCAGCTGCAGCCCCCAGGAGGGGCAGGTGTCTGTGGTTTGGTGGAAAATGGTTTCCATGCCCTGCAGAAATGCTCGTGGTGAGCCTCCAGCGCCTCCATCACGGAGGTTAAGGCACATCTGTACCCCCTTGGGCCCTTTGTAGCCCCTTCAAATGGAGCCAGAGGTGGCTGCTGGTCACTCCCTGCCCTGATGGAGCTGTTCTCCTGATCACAAGGGCAGAAAGGCCCTTCTGCTCTTTGCTTGGGAAAGCGACCCTCATGGATTCACCTGCTGGAAAGGAACCCCCTGCATGAGGGAGCAGGGTGGCCAAGCTCCCACCACCTCCCCAGGCACTTTACATTCCCTCCAGCCCTGATGGAAAGGTGCAGCCAGACTCTCTCCCACCCTGAATTCCTTCTGGATTGTTTCCATTAAAAAAATAAAGAAAATGCAAAATCCATCCCGGACTGTGAGATTCCCCAGTCCTTGGGGGACAGGTTTGGGGCAGAAGTTTGAGGTTCTCTGCTACTTATTTCTTCCCAAATGCTCTTGGGCATTTGGCAGAAGGGAAGCACAACTGTGGCTCTGAAAGGCTTTCCCAGAGGAAATTTTGGGGCCACCTACACAGAGAGAAACTGGGGAAAATTCTGATAATTTCAAGTATTCAAATATTTGGTTGCCTCAGCGATTTCCTGCACATCATTTGTCTTCTGATTAAATACTCTGGCTTCCTTCTGGAGCCTGGTGCATGCAGCCAGTTTTCTCCTCTGGGTCAGAAAGATGTAAAACCAGCCATGTGCTTCAATATGTTTTTAGATGCCAGCTCAGAGGTGGGTTTCTCACAACTGAAATAAATCAGGGGGTGCAATTAGCGAGATCTTAAAATTTTCCACATTCTCTGCAGCAGAGGCTCCTTCAGGTGTGAGGAGCAGCAAAAATCCCGGTTGGAAATCACTCTGTGTAAAGCTTGAAGGGGAAGAAGGAAACCCCAACCAAGCAAGAGCTTTGGGGGAACAGTCAGACACGAGGTTTGCAGAAGGATTTCTGTGTCTGAAAGCTCCTCTGCTTGTTTTTACCCAGTGAAATCGTCTGGGGTGAAGGGAGATGTGAACACTCAGCTCCTCAGGCTGTGCTAACACTGCTTTAAGCGTGGAAGGGAGCAAAGGCTGCCAAGGAGATCACAGTGCATCTGTTTGAGCGCTCACCCACTGCTTACACACTCTTGAGACATCTCTAAAAAGAGGCAGAAAGCCCTTTTGGATTGGATTTGTTGGATTCCTTCCTCCTCTCCCCGCATCCCAACAACTTTCTCTTCTTCCCGTTGTACAGAACAACAGCAAAATGCAAATTACACGTCAGAGATATTTTGGGAGAAAAACCCCAGCCCCAAACATCTATTCCTGGCCAGAAGGGATAGGTCAGGCTTAGCTGGAGTCCTTCTGCATCCGGCAGCTCTGCACAAGCTCAGCCTTGAGCCAGGCAGATCGTCTTTGCTCTTGGAATTAAACACAGGCAGGAGCCCTGCCAGGATCCGTGTGAAGGGCTCTGAGCTTCAGGAAATGATGGGTTCTGGACCAGACTTGGAAAAATGAATAAATAAACTCCTCCTCTGATGTTTGCCTTTATATTGGAGGTGAAAAAAAAATGTGCAAAAAAATGGCACATTACGTTACTGCAAGGAGAAAATAACTCTCAGTCCCTCCCCAGCCACCAGGCTCGGTGTTAGGGAAAGGATTCCCTGTTGGAGAGATTATTGTGGGATAAACTGGAGCAGCTCCAAGCTTTTTCTTTCCCCATTATCCAGAGCACAGCAGAGATGGGGTACCAGGGGCTCCATCCTGCCTCACCTGAGACAGAGGGTGAAGATGGAGCACAGCAAAATGTGTGTGTGGAGAATTGTAGTGGGAACAGAGGTAAAAAAATTGATCAGGGTTTCCAGCCAGATGGAAGGGAATGATTTACTGGAAAATGGGCCCTGGATGTGAACTTCTCTCCCACTCTCGCTGCCTGTAAATTGATTTATCACATGCTCACCTTTGAGCAGGGTTTTAGGAGAGCCTATCCCAGCTTTCTCCCAAGTCTTTCATGGCAAGGAGAAGGCATCCCTCCCTCCCTCCCTAAGAAACCGGGTGGAGGGAAGAGGAGCAATAATTCTTTGATCTGTGGAGAAGGCAGAGTGGTGCCACACCTTGGCCCCAGCCCTGCTGCATCACCCCTGGGGAGCCCCTTTTTGGGGAGGGCAAGGTCAGATGGGGGAGTCCTGGACCAAGCACCATCCTCAGGTGGATAAATGCCTGTATCTTCGGTGAATTTTCTGCTTTCAAGGATCATTTGGGCCGTGATTCAGGATTTTCTCCATCTCTGCCTGACTGAGACCTGCCAATAAAATTTCTGGGAGGATGCACTTTGCTTTAGGCAGGGCTGAGGTGATTTGGGAGCCACAAAACCAGTGGCCGCTACCAAGAGGGGCTGGTTTCCCTGGGAAATCTGGGGTTGTGCTGTGATCCTTGAGAAATGCGACCTAAATTGGAAGAGGAATAAACTGTGGAAGAACAATAAAAGCCAGGGAATGGAGTGAAGGGTAAACAGAGCAAGAATCGTGTGCAATGTTTCCTTGACTCTGGGGCTGAAAGACATCTAAATATAACAAATACCGAAAGCTTTTATCCCGTCCAGTATAAACAACAACAAAGTACTGCGGGGTTTGTTTCCCCTCTGCCTGGCAGAGAAATAGGAAAAAATTCCTTTTGGATCCCACAGGCAAGCTGAGGACAGGCTGGAGTCCTGCCCCAAAAGCGGTGACATGGCCCTTCTTGACCTTTCAGGCTGCTGCCCTGTTGAGCTCAACTTCCCAGTCCACACTGGCCCATGTGGGATGTTAACTGGGAATTTCTGTGACTGGGAATGTCTGAGAATGTGCCCTTGCCAGCAGGGCCTTGAGGGAGCACGAACCCAAGCCCACCCTACAGCTTTAGCAGCCCCTTTTGGGGCTGAGGCTCCGGGAAGAGTTTTCCCTGTATGGATGGAGCATGGGGCTGAGGAAATTGGAAGAGACAACATCTGGCTGCTCTGAGCAGCTGCAAGATAAAAACTGAACTGTGTGTGGTTTTCCCTGGGAGCTGGAGGGACCCTGCCCCAAACTGTGTCAGCCTGGAGTTGTAACGAGGTGGGGTTCTCATGAATTTTTAGGATAATGGGAGGCAAAACAGGTACCAGGAAGCGCAGTTGAGAGCGTGGAGGGGACAGAGCCCTTCCAGGACAGGCTGGGAATATTAATTTCCCTGGAGAAAGCCTTGCATATCCCCACTGACCTGGCTCAGTGATTTTAGCAGGTCATGGCCTGGCAAAATATCCCTCAGCCTTCATCCTCTTCCTCCTCCTACCAGCCCCAAGCTGTGGAGTAGGAGCTCCTTACCTGGAGAAAATGGGGTGGAATAATAAGTGTTTACACCCCAAAACATTTCCGACTCAGACATTTTTTGGCTTTTGCAGTCGCCTTCCTCCTCTGAGGCCGAGGGTATGTGAAAGAAGGAGCTCTGTGACCTGCTGTGGACTCAGCTGGGTGGAGAAATCCCTGAAACAGGCAGGAATTCGAGGTCTTTCCGTGTCATCTATTTCTGAGGTCCCAGAGCTGGCGGTGGGAATGTCACCTTGATGTTTCCAGCATTCCTGGGGAGGGGAGGGAAGCCCTCAGGAGCAGATGAACTGCAAAACACAGAACACTGCAAATGCGTCAGAACTGTGGTAGTGCAGACGTCAGAGCATCAGTGACACTGGAACTGACAATTGCTGTAAAACTCCTCATTCCAGTGGGATGAATTCAGGCTTGGGCCAATCCTCCAGGCAGAGATGAAGAGCCAACAGCCAAATGTAGGCTGGTCTTGGCCGTGCCATGCCCAGTTAGGCTGGAGATTCTTCCCAAGTTTCAGCAGGTCAGATGCTTAAAATAGATCTGGCTCCTTTGTAGGAGAGGAAATTCCTGCCTGCAGGCCGAAACTGGCGGCAAGATCCTCGGTGGAAATCTTTCTGGAAGAGGGGAGGAAGTCTGTCCCTACCCCAAAAGTGTACATCCCTAAGGTCTGAGTCAGCAGGAGCTGCTGGTGATGGTCAGAGGCACGGGATTAGCAGTGGCACAGTTTGGGGGGGACAAAGGAGCGTGGATGGGTGGCAGAGTGGGAGCTGTTCCATGGACGTGGCCAAGGATAAACAGTGCTAACAAAGCAGTGAATAAACAGAGGATGTCAATATGCCCTGATTGCTGTCAGCATTCACCATTACGGAGGCAGCTCCCTGCCGTGTGCCTGTGGTTTCCTGTTTATCCAGAAGGGAGAGCCTCAACAAAAGCTGGAGCACTTGGTGCCTGTCATTGATTTCTAGAGCTCAAACCAGCCCTCATTTCTGCTGGGGCACTGGAGCTCCTGCTGCCTGCAGTGGCTGAGCACAGGTGACCTGATCCCAGCTCCTGCCACCCAACCAGGTCTTGCTAGGCTCCGAAATCATTCGCTCCATCTAAACAAGGGAGGAAGTGTCACGTGCTTGCAAGGAACAAAGGCGGGGAATTAATTCCCTGTGATTTCGGCTGCTTCTCGTCTGACACCCGATGACAGGCGCCTCTGGAGTCAATCCTGGGAACATGTGTAGCTGCTGGAGGGGAAACTCTGCCTTATCATCTGTCATAATTTATGCTCCCAGGGCTGCCTGCTTATCTTGTGCTGCCTGGTGGGACCACTGTGTGCAAGCTGAGCTTCTGTAATTCACCTTCTCCCATGCTTCCAGTGCCCCCTTTGGTGCTCCCGGTGGAAGAGACCCAGAAGGATCAGTCACTGCTCTCCTGTCCAGGGAATCTGGGCTGGTCTTCCCATTTCCCTGCTGAAAGGAAGGGGAAATCACACGTCATTTTGGCCAAGGAGACCTAAAAGAAAGAAAGAGGAGAGCCTTTGTGGGATTATGGTGATGTGAGGTTGGCGGGACCTTAAAGCCCATCCAGTTCCATGGGCAGGGACATCTCCCACTATCCCAGGTTGCTCCAAGCCTCATCCAACCTGGCCTTGGACACTTCCAGGGATCCAGGGGCAGCCACAGCTGCTCTGGGCACCCTGTGCCAGGGCCTTTTTCTGCTGTTGCTGTCTGGAAACTGAAGGACACAAGTGATGAACCAAAAATGTTGTGGAAAGGGAGCGGTCACAAAAACTTGCTTCAGAAAAAATAATAAGGAGATTGTCTATAAGCCCTTTTCTTGGAAATGAGAGCTGCCCCAAACTTTGGCAAAGCTTTCCTTGAAACAATGGAGGCCAGAATTAGGAAAGATAAATCAACTGTACTTCAAAAGAATGAGATATTTGGTGAGACCTGCAGTAATTTTTATCGTTTTCATACAGTCCATCTTTATTTACCTTCGTGTCAGTCTAGCAAGGGTTTTGACTCTATTTTAGTGCATATAAAGAATTTCCTGTTTGCTCGTATTTTAGGGAACTTGATGAGTATTTCCATATAAAGAAAAAGGTCTGAAAGAGAGGGTTTATCTCAGGAAGGAGAAGGGTCTCCTTTTTCCAGGGTGCCCTGAGATGATGCCATGGAGACCCTGGCTAGTGGATGGGGCTTGGAGCAGCCTGGGATAGTGGAAGGTGTCCCTGCCCATGGCAGGGGGTGGAACGAGATGAATTTTAAGGTCCTTTCCAACCCAAACTGGGATTCTGTGGTGGCCAGACATGAAGGCACACATTCGCCTGCCCACTACAAAGCCAAACCTCATCCCATGCCGAGTGGTGTCATCGACCCACGCCAGGAACAATCGGCGTTGTGGCATCAGCTTGGACAGGGCCACTTCTGGAAGTCTGAACCCAGGGAGAAGAAAGCAGCAGGGCTGTCAAGCCACCCCAGTGCCTGTTTATGTCACAAGAGCCCCAAGGTTTGGGCTTGAACAATGGATCAACTAATATGTTACAGGCACAGAAAGCCCTGGAAAAGGGAAGGAGGAAGAGGTTTCCCTCCCGCCTTCGGAATATGTGACGTAGGGCTGCCAGGCAAGCAAAGGATAGGCAAAAATCACCTTTGCCAAAGAAGGCTTAAAAAAAAATAATTAAGGAGAGCTTGTAGGAAGGCTCAAGGAGAGAAAATAAGAGCTGGAGGGATCCTCAGCTGTTTTGGGAGTCAGGGGTCCCTGCAGCCAGGAGGTCAAAGGGAGTTCAGCAGTTACAGCCTGAGCTCTCCCCGGAGCAGCTCCTTGTTCTGGAGCACATGCTGCCTGATGAGGATAATTCCAGTTTGTTTTCATTCAGCGTAACCACATCGCTCTGAGCAAACAACTGCACCAGTGCTGGAGCTGAGGCAGCTCCGGAGTCCCTGAATCACCCTGATAATCCCTGAATCCCACGGGATGCGCGCGTAGTTTGTGAGGCTCGCTCTGGTTTTTGGGCAAGGATCGCTCTCACTTCCATCCCTGCTCCTGGCCTCTCAGCCAGCATCTCTGCTGTGTTTCACCCCGCTGGGACCAGGTGCAATGGTGAGGACCACTCCAAAAACCAGAGCACCGCTGTGGGTGAGGCTCGGGCTCAGCATCCTCGCAGCAAACGGGGAAGTTCAAAGTTCTCTTCCTTTGTTTCCTGTGTGCTGTTAATTTGTCAAGTTTTATCGATTTCTGCTACCCCAGCTGGCAGCTGCGCTGTGTGTAAAATCCTCCCTGTATCACATGTAAAATGCTCTGCCAGGACTGCTCTGCTTGGACTGGAAAAGCAACAAAAGCAGAGGTCCATTTTTATGTAAATGTTCGGTCGGGGCATAAATGTCTCCCAAGTCTGACTGAAGGCACTTAAATGGGTTTAAAGCCTTGCAGTTCCATGCTTTTGACAGATCCAGCCACAACCAGCTTGTTCTGGCATCTCTGGGCTTGTCACATGAATTTTCACTCTCAAATTAAGCTTTTTTTAATCACTTAACATCAGTTAATAGGCACTTAAGATGAAGTAATTTCCTTTTTGTTTTCTTACTTGGTCTCTGCTGATCAGTGCAGGATGAGATCACCTGAATTTATTGGGGGGGGCAGGGGTCAAAGGGAAAATTGGCAACATCCACCTAGGGCTTATTTTGGTTTTATTTCCCCCTTCTCCTTTGAACAGGGTGGGATCTCTGCAGAACAATTAACATTCATTCGCTAAGTGCTTTTGCAAGCATGTTTACGAGAAATGCAAATACTCCAGGACTGTGGTGGGCTTGTTCTCCCCCTCAGTTTAGCCCCAGACCCTGTGGGGTTTGTGTGTACGTCCAACTCTCATGCTGCAGCACTTGAAAGTTTGCGTGCCTGGAGCTGAGCGTGTCTGCAAACTCCTCTGGGGTGGAGGGGCTGGGATGTGAGAGAGCTCAGGCTGTTGTAGCACAGCTTAAAAAAATCGAGGCTGTTTAGGCCTCTCCAAGTGTCCTGGAAGGGAATTTCAGAGCCTGGAAACCACCATCCCATAAAGAGGGTCCCCGGTGTTCCCCCTGCCCCGAGATAACCCACAGAGGCTGACGCCTCCAGGGCTGTGTTTTTTCACCTCGGAGCCGTCTGCTGGCAGGGCAGAGGAGATAGCAGTGCTGCTGATTTATGTGGTGGTGCCTGAGTTCCCAACCAGGAGCAGCAGAGAGGTTTTCCATCGGAAACGGGACAGCTCCGAGGGGCGGGATCTGCCGGGGGGGGATCCCCGCGGGTGTTGGGCTTCTCCAGCCTGGTGAAAGTCACCCCCAGGTTTGGGGTTTTTCATGTGGATTTGTAGGCACGGAGAGGCAACAAGACCTCTCACCTTCTCTTCGGGCTTTCCAAGGAGTTGGCCTTTCCATTCAGGGATGGGGGGAGGACAGGCAAATCCCTGTATTCTTTCCCTAGGAAAAGAAGCTAAAACCAGAATTCCTTCTTCCCAACCAATTCATGGACTTCAAAGAACAAACCGGCCAAGGGCTGTGGGAAAGACTGGCAAAGGACAGTGAGAAGGGATGAATTTAGCAGGATGGGACAAGGCAACCTGGACATCCTCTCCCACATCACAAATACAGTCCCTTGAGGGCATTCACTGGGAAAGTCTCTGCTTAATTACAGCCTAATTGCTGCTCTGGGAGCAGTTCTCATGCCTTTGGAAGGTGGCTTGAGGCTGGCTGCTGGAAAACTGCTCCCAAACACATCTTTCTAAGATATCGGGCCCAAAGGAAATCTGCCAGGGAGTCGTGGGTATGGTTGGAGCAGGGATGAGAAGAGGCATAGCTTGTTCCCTCAAGTGGGAAGAATTGAGTGCCTGTGAACACGGGGATTGGCAGTCTTGGAATAGTCCTGGGACAGCAGCAGCAGCAAACACAGAGATAATTTATCCTTTTCATCCTTCAAACTTCATAAAAAAGAGACTTCTGCTGCAGACGGGCAGAGGGGTAACACTGGGGGTGGGTAAAGAACGACCTTTATAATATTAAACCCCAGTTGTCTGGAAATTAAATACTACAAGACGATGCAGAAACGTGGGATTTAAAGCAGGGTTTTAAGCCTGACAGGAATTAAAAACTCATCCAAAGAAGAAATTACAGGTGATAAGGATTGTGGTGGGCAACTGCTCCAGGAAATCAGCCAGGGGAGGTGGGTGAAAGATTCTTTGCTTCTTCTCCACCCCTGGAGGTGCCCAAGGAGGGCCTGGATGTGGCACTCAGTGCTCTGGGCTGGGAGACAAGGTGGGGATTGGGCACAGGTTGGACTCAATGGCCTTGGAGGTCTTTCCCAACCTAAATGAGAGTGGGATTCTGTGACCCCCCCCAAAGCACCACGTGGCCCCAGCCGGGACCTAGGATGCTGCACCTGCCACCTTCAAGGTGCCACCTTGGGCTCCAGACTTTTGGAGCATTAATAAAATCACCCTTGTTCAAGGTTATGGCGTGAGTTGATTGCTCCTGATTAGGGATTTGTATTCAGTTGTGACATCCTGCAATTTTTATTACCTTTACGGCAATAATTGCAAATAATAAAATGACAAACTATCGTAATTAAATTTTAATTAATTACAAATCCATTACTTTTAAGTTTATTCATGGTAAGGACAACGGTACTGAAAACAATTCATTAAAGCACTTGATATGTAAATTATGAAGCCTGACATTAATCTCAGGCAGCTCATGTATTCTCCATAGCAGTAGAGAATTTGTTCAAGGAAAGGCAGCTCTGGATGATTTTAACTGCTCACTTGAGGGAGCAGGGAAATACTGGATACTCTCAAGCTGAAATGATTCCCAAAGTCAAGTTCTGCATCCTCCAAAGGAAAGTGCTAAGGAAGCAAAAAGAGATCTCTGGCTGGCCTTCCTGCTATGGGTGGATAATCACTGTAAGAGCATGGATGTGGCAATCCTGCAGGGAGCTGGGCACCAGGGCAGCTCCTGGCTCTCAGCCCAGGGATTTTACTCCTGATGGGTAACTCTGTGTAGGCAGTGCTCAGGGAGAGGCTCTTGGAACACCAGGCAAGGAATGTTTGGGCTGTGAACACCCACCCACCTCCCCAAATCCATGGAATCTTATCCTTATGTTTCTCTGTCAGGGCGGCAAACCTCTCATCCCAGCTCTCCACACTGAAATAATCCCATTTGTGATGGTCTGTTTGCCATCAGCTTTTGCTGACTCAGTTTAATGTACCGAGCCATGCCGGACTTTGCTTCCCCAGATAATGTGAGCCCAGTTCCCTGCACATCCCACGGGAAAATTGGTCCATGTCAGGTACAGGATGAGGATTATTCCTGGTCAGAAAGCCTTGTCCTTGGCCCTGGAAAAACAGTAAAAGTGCCTGGTAAAACAAAGGTCATGTTGGACGGGGCTTGGAGCAACCTGGTCTAGTGGAAGGTGTCCCTGCTCACGGCAAGGGTTGGAATGGGATGAGCTTTAAGGATGTTCCAACCCAAACCACTCCGGGATTCTGTGATCTCCACAGGGTTCTTACCCCTGGCTGTGGGAACAAGTCACTGCTGTTTGACAGCCTGGGGCACTCTGGCCTGAAGGAGGTCGGCACCAAGCTTTTTAATTTTGTTTCTTCCCTCTGACACTGTTTTATATCGGGAAGCACGAGGCTATATTTGCCTTCCGCCGAAGCGAGCTGGCATTTTCCTGCAGCACCCTCTGCGCCCCCAATTGTCTGCAGACCGTGTGTAATCCTACCCAGCCTGGGAGCTTTCCTGCCAAAGGGAATGGAGGGGAGACGTGATCAGACAGAAAGGCACCTCCAGCTCGGACACGGGGAGCCTAAAGCAGGGAGGCACACCCAAGGTTAACAACATGTTGCTCCACCAGCTTCTATCTAATCTTGGAAAACGTCCTCCACCACGAAGAAAAATGGGAAAGTGATTATGTGCCTTGAAATAAGGTCTTGCTCCACTGTCTAGACAGCTTTAAAAAACATCAAGCTGGGGTGTTCCTATTTATGAAAAATGCAGCTGCAGTGCTGCCTTCCGCGGGCGAGGGAAGCGAGAGGTGCACTTGAGGTCATTTGGCTGCTCGCTGAGCCTGTCCATGGGAATTTATTCCTCTCTCCTTCTTGCTTTATTTGTTTTATTCCTTCTGCTTCCAACCTGCCATCCCCAGCCCTCTAGGCTGCTGGGCTGTGTCCTTGGGGGCTGTTGGCAGCGGGACAGCCCGCCGGACTGGGATCCCTGTGAGGGCCTGTGAGCCAGGATGGCTGCTGAGTGCTAATCCAGGCTTTTTCCTTCCCAGATTATTGCCGTAGGGATGACTGCCCGGAGCACAACTGCAGACAGCCCCCAGATCCTTAATAGAGTCTCTTATAACCTCTCCTTTAAGCTGGAAAAATTTCATTTGCCCTAAATGCAACCTCAGCAATTCCCCTCTGCCTTTTTTTTTCCCCTCCATAGTGGGTAGGGTTGGACCTTTTTTCCTGGTGGGATCCAGGCAGGTGGAATCTGGTGCTGAAACAGACTGGGGCAGGATTTGCAGCAGGAGCCACACGGCTCAGCATCCCCTGCTAATTGGACCCAGCACCACATTGCTGCTAAGGCTCAACCTTGGATGGTCTGGGAAAAAAAAAAATCCTAAAAGAAACAACCCTACTGATCATGGGGCTGTGTCCTACAAAAGGGGGAAATGGGTCAGCGGATCTGTTAATCCCAGCTTGATCTAAAGTCTCCGGGACAGGTGGCAACCTTCATTTAATGGAACAATGAGATCATTAGGAATTGGTAATGAACTGTAGTGCAGCCATGAAAGTAGGTCACCCTTACCCCAGGAACTCTTCAGTCTGTCCCCGCTCATGTGCAGCAGCAGAGATGGCCGGGGGCAGGGTGACAGCTCCATCCCGGGATTTGCTAAACCAGATGATTTCAGGAACAGAGCAGGGCAAACACTGTGGACATGAAATGGGTTACATTATCTCAAGTAATAAAATGACTTTAAAACAGGCTGGTTCAGGTTTAGATGTTGAGTCCCGCTGGCCACAGGCTGCCCATGATTTGTGAGGAGGGTGGCGTTGGAAGACCTCAGGCCAGGAACAGCGATGACCCAGCAGGAAAAGGGAAGAGATCCTTTCCTAATCCTCATGGGAGGATTTGCCCCCCTTGAGCATCATACAGATCCCTATTTCTACAACCTGAGGGCCTCCCGGGGGTGTCTCCTCCCTGCAGCACTCTAAGCTGGAGGTGGTACTTTCATCCCTGAGCTTTTCCTTTCCGATGCTTTCCCTGTTGCCTTCAGGTGCTTTGGGCTGAAGCAATCCTGGACACCTTTAGCCCTGCCCAAGCTCCCAAGCCCTGCACCTCAAATATGATTCATATCATTCACATTCACAAATCTGAATTTTTTTCTTCTCCCACTCACCCCTCATGGATATAACCCAAGTGCTCGTGGTTAAGACTACACATTTGAAAAGCTCCTGTTGTTCCCTCCACCTTCATTTGCTCCCAAATCTTGACATTCCTACAGCCCTCTGTAACTTTCTGAACCACCAAGCAGGCAGCCTGCTGCCCTGCAGGAGGATTGAGGTTTGCTCAGCCAGTGAGGGCCCGAGGGCTGAAGATAGGAAAGGTTAAAAAAATATTTTGCTCAAGATGCAATAAGCACTAGTGGGGTTTGGAAGGTTATTTCATTTTACCTTTTTTTTTTTTTTAAGGGTATTCAAGCAAGCATTTTATAAATATTTATAGACAAGGGACTGGGCTAAAATAACACTTGAGGGCTGGTTTGAACTCCTCAAGGAAACTGAGGCGGTGCGTGGTCCCCCCATGTGGCTCTCGTGTGTTGTTAGTGAGGATCCTCCTGCTCTGCATTTCCAGGGACAGCCTTCAGCTCTTGTCCATATTAACTGCAACTTTTGCATTTTATCTCCACGGATGTGTGATTCCAGGGTGTTCTGGAGGAGTGACCAGTCTCCCCCAGCTCTGCCTGCTGTGCCTTGAGGTGTCTGTCCCATAAATTCAGCAGGAGGCCCCCATAGTCTTGACCCTCAACCCCACCAAAGTCTTTTTGAACCCAACCCATCCCATCCCATTGATGATTGCCATTACTCCCCATGAGCACATCAGGGGACCAGGAGTGCCATCACTGGCCACCAGGCCAAAGGAACGAGTCTCTTTTTGTCCCCCTTCACCGGGTCAAGCTCCACAAACCCTCCCTTCCCTCCACAGCTGGAGGTGGATGTCCATGTCCTCTCCTCCTGGGCATAGGTGGTGTAGTCTTCACCAACACTTAAAAACTTCAGGAAGGGAGGGATCCTTCCTCTCCCTTCCTGCTTTTCCTCTTCTTGTTGATGTTTCCTGTGCTTTTCTTCATCTGCCCACAGCTCCAGGCCTTCTTTCCATCCGTGTTCCTGTGGTGTCTGAGCTGCTGCATGAGGAATTTCTGTCCATGTCCTGCTGGATGGAATCTGCACATCATTTGCTGAAGGAATGGGAAAGAAACCAGAAAATGCTCCAGGTTGTCTCCTCCCTCACCTGATTTCCTGCCAAAAACAGCTTTAGAGGACGGGGAGGAACGTGAAGATCCTGGTGGAGCTTGGAGAGGAGAAGGATTGGAGCACTGGTGGCACCTTTGGCGCAGCCAGCTGGGCTCTCCCATCTCGTGTGAGCTGGGGGCAAAAGGGACAGTGGCTTGGGGAGACAAATGGAACAACCTGGGAACTGTCAAAGGGAGAGGGATGCAATTCCCCTCATAATAAGGGCTGATTTCTTTGTATTACTCAGAAAGGGGCAGCCTAGATAGTCTGAGCTGCTGAAAAATACGTTTTTCAACTCTTGGGGAAGACTGGAGAGTGCCCTGTGTGTGTGTGTGNGTGTGTGCCCTGGGCTGTGACCAGGCTCTGGCAATGCCAGTCCCTTGGCACCAGTCCCTCCTCAGCTCCTTCCTCTCAGTTGTGAGGATTAAATAAAGTGGAATATCCATCTTGCTCTGTAATGCAAACATTGCAGCGGGCCAGGCAGCTGATAAGGAATCACTTCTTGGTTTAATGAGGAGGCTTGACATAAACTCAAGAGTGTGCAGGAAAAAGGAAAACATTTCAGAGGGTGCCTGCAATGGAATGTTTCTGGCACTTAAGAAAAGCACAAAGCAAGCACGGTTCACGTCAGTAAACATTTTCAGCTTCCTTTCAATGAAAATGCAATAACCGATAAATTTAAACCGGATAACAAAAGCTTTCTGTAAATGCACAGTGAGCAGTTTGGTCCAGAAAATTTTTCACCCCCTCTAAGAGCAAAGAAACCTCATCCAGGTGGGTTTTGGGGGTTGTTTTTTATTTTCTCCTCGTGGCTCAACATTACATGAGTGATTAAAAGCAGCAAGAACCCAGGAGCGTTTCACCTGGTCCAGTGACATTGCAGTAACTCTTTGAGGTCCAGCCAAAAAATCAGGTTTGCTGGACACTGGCTGTGCTTCCAGGCAAATATTGAATTCTTGGATTCTATCCCAGTGTTCTCAGCCAACTGTGTGCCCAGATGGAAGGATGGTGGTGTTGGATTCCTTAGGGATCTCCTTTTCAACCTCTGATGTCTAAATGGAGGACAAGAAGAGGCGGAGAGGGACCGTGTGGTGACAGGGGAATGGCTTCAAACTGGCAAGGGGCAGGGTTAGGTTGGATATTGGGAGAAAATTCCTGACTGTGAGGGTGGAACAGGCTGCCCAGAGAAGTTGTGGCTGCCCCATCCCTGGAAATGCTCAAGGCTGGGTTGGATGGAGCTCCAGTGGGAGGTATCCCTGTCCCAGATAGGTGGGTGGAACTGGGTGATAGTTAAGGTCCCTTTCAACCCAAACCATCCTGGCATTCACGATTTTTTATGGAGAGGATCAGGGTCAGCCTGGAGCAGGGGTGACCAACCCTTGGCCACGAGGCCCGAGATCCTCCTCAGAGGCTCTTGAGTGTATGAGGAGCTTGCAGCTAAAAGCAGCAGAAGGATGCCAGGGTGCTGATCTTGGCTTGAAAACAGTTTGTTTGGAAAGGAAACACAACCAGAGGGTATTTTTACAACTGTAATGAATACCCAGAGTTGATTCTGCTTCCAGAGCACATATCCAGGAGGGCAACACTGATTGTTTGTCTCAGGGAATTGGCAGGTTGCTGATACTGGTGCTGAAGTGTTTCCTCTTCACGTGCACCCAGAGACTCTGAGCGATGGTTTTGTCCCTTCTCTGGAGCCCTGGCAGTGCTGCTGCCAACTCAGCCCCTTCAGAAAGAGAAAATTTGGCAGCTTGTCCGATGCTGTGGGGGTTCAGGGGTGTGTTCTCTTATCTCTGCCTCCAAGTGTAGTCTGTAATCACTTACACTCCCCTCTGAGCCGGGAGGGCGCTGGGTTGTGCCTGTGTTCCTTGATTTAAATGGTTTTTTATAATTCATCATTAAGGCTGATATCAGCTGTGAGCAAAGCCCCCTCTTGATGGGGAAAACTGTGGGAGGTGTTGGCAGAGTTTCGCTGGAGAGATGGATTGGGTGGGATACCTGGCTAGGTGGCCAAGCCCAAATGGAATTTCCTTGGTGTCTTTGCAGGAAAAGGAGAAAGTCCAAAACCTGTCCTTGAAATAGGTGATCAAGCTTTCTGTCCCACCTGGAATACACAATTCCCTTTTGATATTAATATTATTTAGTCCCCGGAAGTTTTATTTTGATAGTACATCGGTTTGGGAAGGAAAAGGCCATTTGGAATAAAAAACCCAAACAACCTAAACTCGATGTTTCCACTCCCTCAGGAATGTCTTTCCCTTTACAACAAACAACTGGTTGACAATTTCAACTCAAATGCTCAAATAGATTCCATCTCCCAAGCAGAATTTTCCAACTTTTTTCTGGAAATAGGCTGCCTTACGCCTGATTTTTTTTTTTTTTTTTGCAAATGCCATGGATTTCTGAACCTAGCTTCTCCACTTCTCAGTTTCACCAGATAATTGAGCAGTGGAACCTGGTTATATCTCCACACAGAGACCAGTGAAATTCAAACATAAATTTAAAATTTATAGGACACACGTGGGACATTTTTGTGGTTTATCACATTTGATGTCTATGGGAGTTCCTTCTCCATGGGCATTCTCAAGGAAAACTTTAAAACACTGGGAAAAAAAAACAAAAAGTGTGTTATTAAATGTTTACATATGGGGACACGTAGTCAAATGTAGCAGAGATGCTTTTTTATTAACCAGATGGTAACTTCTTATTTACATTTCCCATATAAATCCATCTGTGCTTGAACTGGGGAGATGCTCCAGTTGGGAGTTTGGCTGCAGGGGGTGGATTTGCTACATCCAATTTTCTCCTCTCATCAGAGCTGAATATGTAACACTTGTTTTACTTAACCTTGCTTTAATTACAGGGTTACAAAAGTGCGGTTGGCTCTCCCATGCAGTAGCTGGCACCACTCTGGATTTTCCTGCTTTTAGACAAAACTGAGATTTCTTGCCTGGTCTCCCCTTGATGCCGAACTTGCTTCCTCAGTTTCCATCCCATGGTTCCCTCATCCAGCCTTCTCCACCACCAAATTCCCCTTTCTTGGTGTGAAATCCCGGCCCTGCTGAAGTCTATGGAAGTCCTGACATCAGCTCCAGCGAGGTCAGGATTTCTCCCTGGGTGTTTATTTTCTTTAATCACTCCCAGTCTGTTGTTCTGTCCAACTTTTCCCAGAGCCAAGTTCAACACTTCCCTCTCCACTGTCTCTGTCACTCTTCTATGAACTCCCTCCAAATTAAAATGTTTGGTGCCCAGAGTGCTCAGTGCTGTTTCAGGTGTTGTCTAAGCAGTAACCTCATGGAAATACTTTTTTTTTTTCCCCTGTCAGCTTTGCTGGGTTGTTTGCTTTTCTTTTTTTCCCCCCCTTGTTTTGTTGGCGTATTACGCTGCATTTTCATGCCATTAATAAAGATGGACAAAAGTACCAGACCTAAGAGTGACCTCCCGATGGAATCCACCAGCCCTGCCAACTCTGTGCTCTGCTGGTTGCCTTTTTTTGCTTTTCCTCCCATCCAGTTCTCGTCCTTCATGGGCCATTTCCATCCAGGCCAATTTGAAGTCATCCCGTGTGATCTGAGGAGACACCGAACTGGAGGCTTCATCCTGGTAAGAATCCCACCCATGTGGGAACCAGATGTTGTCATCTGTGTAAATTTTTGTGATTCAAAAAAGAATTTAGAGGAAAATCTGTTTCCCTTACATGTCAAAAATTAAATTTGACCAAAAAGGGATTTAAAAAGAAAAACCACTGATAAAAATTGTCCGAATCACATTTCTGATGTTAATTTGAGTTACCTAACCTTGTGCAAAACTGAAATGAAAAAGACAGACTAGTTGGATAAAATCAAGCCTGTAAACACAGATAAAATCAAGCTGGTCTGACACGACACTCTCAAAAATTAAGGTAACTCCACAGAACATAATTTCACAGTAGAAAACTTCCTGATGAGACCAGTTATGGCTAAGAGAAGTAGCCTAAATATGTGGGTTTTTTCCCCCCCAACTTCACAAATGCCTCTCATTTCCTGGAAAAAAAAAACCCCACACTTTCAGAGTTGTGTAGCATTTCTCATCTTAAGGGTTTTATTCTTTCCAAGACTGCTACAGAAAATAAGACTGTGCTCAGGGAGGAGGGGCTACAAACCGGGCTGCAACTGTCTAACACTCAGCATGGAGCATCCTTTCCCGGGGCTTTCCCATCTCCTGGACTTTATTGGTATTCAGGGATAACTGGGGGCTGGCTGTGGCCTGCTTGAGGAGGGTTGTGCTGGGAATCTCAGGCAGGGTCAAAGCTTCCCGTTTGCTTTGGCACGTGTGGTCTGAGTGTAGTGGGATGAGCCACTGGCCACCACCTTCACTCCGTGTCCTGGCCATTTTCCTTGGATGCTGGCCAGCAGTTCCCGCTGGACTTGTATTCCAGGGCTGTGTTTGAACTCCCCTCCGTCATCCCCAGCATCCAGATGTGACAGATCCGTAGCACCACGCTGCAGATGCTGGATATTGGCTGCAGCTGGGATAAATATTATTCCTACATCCCAACGAGGGTGAAATAACATCTCCAGAGGATTTGGAGGAGAGACGGAGGAGACTCAGTTTGTCACGGGCTGCCCTTGGGCTCCTTTTCTATCCTCCTCCCCTTTTCAGGAAGGGAAAAACCCAGCCTGCTAGGAAGGGGATTTCAGCTCTCCCTTGGATGCTGGTCAGGAAAACAGAGCACTTTGTTTGTGATGGCAGCCTCCACCAAAATGGCTCAGGGGCCAAATTAGGGCTGAGGAGGAAATTCATCCTCTCCAAAGATGAAAGGTCTGCTTCATTTCTTCCCTTGCCTCCACTGGTTCCCATGCATGCCTCCCTCCGCTTGATGGATGAAGAATGAGAATCATGGAATTGCAGAATGTCCCGAGCTGGAAAGGACCCACAAGGATCATGGAATCCAGCTCCTGGCCCTGCACAGACACCCCAACAGTCCCACCCTGGGCATCCCTGGCAGCGCTGTCCAAACCCTCCTGGAGCTCTGGCAGCCTTGGAGCTGTGCCCATTCCCTGGGAAGCCTGGGCAGTGCCCAGCACCCTCTGGGGAAGAACCTTTCCCTGATCTCCAGCCTGACCCTGCCCTGGCACAGCTCCAGCCCTTCCCTGTGGTGCTATTCTGGCACTCCAGAAGGTTCTGGGATCCCTTGGGAGGATATGGGACTACAGACACCCCTTAAATGAGAGGCTGTTGGCTACCTGTGTGCTGAACCCCCTGGCCTCCCACCCAGCTGTTAATCCCATAGCTCCAAACTGGGATAACATTTCCCTTCTCTTACTTTTTCCTTGCCTTCACTCTCAGGGGGTTTCCTGGCTCCCTCCCCACCTCCAAAGCAGAGCCTGACAACGGCCTGGAAGGGAGAGCAGGAAAGTAGGGACTCATTGAATTGAAAGAAAGAATTGAAAGAATTAAAAACTTTTCCTTGAATGAATGTCTGGGAAGGCTTTTCCATACTATTTTCCAGGAGTGGCAGCTTTGGGAAGGAAGCTTTTATTTGGAGATTTTTCTCTTCTAGCCAGATTAGGGTTTTGTGATGAGCTGGCAAACCCCAAAATGCTGTGCACTCACACAGGTGAGTAAGCAGTGCTCAGTGGGACCCTCTACCACCCTCTCTTGTTTGTGGCCTGATGTTCATATTTTATTTGAAAATATTCCTGTTCGGATAAGTTTTCAAAAATTTTTTTTAAATTATTATTTTTTCAGTTGGAACGCACAAGTTTTGAAACAGGTCAAAAAGCAGATAGAAAACTGAGCTGGAAAACCCCATTTTGGGCAGATCTGGTTCCCAGCTTGTTTAGTAGAGTTAATAACATATTCCTAAAATCTCGGGCAATTTGAGATACTGTGTTCCAGCATGAATCCGAAATGGAAATCGCTGGGCACTTCTCTTTGAAATAAGAATCATTTCAGCAGAATCATTTCACTGCTGGAATCATTTCACTGCTGGAATCGTTTCACTGCTGGAATCACTTCACTGTCATCATTTTCTGCTTGTAAATGTTGTCTTACCCCCTTTGGGGTCCCATTCCCTCTCTGTTCCTGCAGGGACAGGTAGTACAGCCTGTCATCCTTGAAGCGAACATCCCAAGGACTTAAAATCCCTTCCCTGGGCTGTGCAGCTTGGACATTGCTCCCAGACAGAGGCAGTTTCACTTTCCATCACTCAGCACAGGCAGAAATCCCTGTCCTAAAATCCAGCCCTCCCCAGTCTGTGTTTGATCTGGTGCCTGCCAGGCTCTCGTGACTGTGGGGTTTGTGTCCCTGGAGGTCCTGGGGACTGCCACCACCTCCTGCCCTGAGGAGCCACTAGAGCCACCCCCAGCCCTGAAATCAGGAGTTTTGCTGCCATCCAGCACTGACTCAGCTCCTGGGCCTTATTTATAGCCAGGACACGACATCCAAAGCAAATAACGCCTGGGGTCCCTCTCCCCATTCCCTGCACGGGGCTCCAGATGGGGAGAACCTGAATTCCCAGGGGTTCCAGATGATGATGGATCACCTGGAGGGGTGATGGCTCTCAGCCAAGTCCTACCCTGTTTAGTCTGATGGGCAAAGCGACCTCAAACAATTGGCAGCTCAGCTTTGAACACCGGGAGTGAGGCATCCCCCGTACCCCTCCACAAATAAATCACAGTTCAAAGCAGCTGGGGCTGTGGCAGGGGGGACATCTGACCATGGGAGAGTGTGTTTTCAGCTCTCAGCCCTCATAAAACTCCAGAGAGGGGCAGAGAAGCCATCAAAAGTGGGTCTCAGTTGGGGTGGGTGTAGGGCTGGGCTAACCTGGCACCTGTGGGTGGAGGGAAGGTGAGAACAGGAAAAACTACGGGATCCCAACTCCAGCTGATCGTTCTTTAAGTGGCAAATCTATCCCAAAGGGCCACTTCGTGGATTTCATTTATGGCTGTTGCTGCCCTACATCATCTCTGAGAAGAGAAGTGCCACTTTGGGTTTGTATATCTTTCACTGACATGTATATTTAGCACTCATTAACCACTTACCTTGGGCTAATAATTCAACTTTTGTTCCAAATTTCCTCTTTCCCGTGAGTTCTTGGAGCCAGAGACCACTCCTGACAGATTCATTTCAGCTCTGTCTGCTATAGCATTTTAGCTGATTTGAGCAATATTTGCCGTGCTATTTTTTTAAATGATTAGTCAGAGTCAAGCCATCTCATTGCATTAAACCTGCAAATGATTCTTGCCCATTTCAGCTAAAAGCAAATGCAGAACATTTGTTGATTTTTACAAGGGAAAAAAATTAATTAATTCATTTCATCTTGGTGCTTTAGCCAAGCTGGTTGCAATTAACTTTGTTGTTCCTGTCCAAATTTTTTCTGCTCTTGTTTCTGAGTGTTTTCATTGTTTTGTTTCATCTTCAATGGGCCTGATGGTTTATTTTCCATCTATTTAACCTTTGTCAGCACATAAACTCCCAGGACTGACAGGACCTGGAGTGTGTAGTCCTCACACAGTGTCTTTTTTGGTCGGTGTTTTAACTCAAATGTCCTTTTTTTGGTTGGTGTTTTAACTCAAATGCACTTAAGCCCATGCTTAAACCTGACTTCAGCATGATCTAAGCCTGTGTCAAATAAATTTAGGCAGGACTGGGGCTGTTTCCTACGAAAGCACCTGAGGCAGGAGGGGTTCTGAGCCTGGCACAGCCGTGGCAGGAAATACCCAGCTCTGCCTCTCTGTGATTTCCTGTCCACATAAAACTGAAATTGCTGCGATGAGTCAAATCCAATATAGACTGAACCACTGGGTTTTTCCCCCCTTAAATGAAAACTGAACTCTCGGAGGATGAGGCTGGCAGCTAAACTCAAACCAGAATCAAATTCGAGGCACAGTGCTTAAAGAGTTCAAATTCTTTGCAGTGCCCAGATCTGGGGCAGTCCCTCCGACACGTGGGGTTCCCAGAAGGGGGGTTTGGCATCTCCCCTCCTTGGCTGCTGGGCAGGAACCTGCCTGGGCTGTCAAAGTTTCCTCATCCCACCTTGGGGAATGTTTTGATTTCAGCAGATCAGCAAATGTTCTTCAAGAAGGGCTTTGCTGTTGGGTTTAGTGGTTTGTAGGGGTTTTTTATCCTTGTTATTTCCGCTGCTCCGCTGTGGGATATGAGGGATGTTGCACATGCACAAGGAATCCTCCACGGACGGCAGGAAAGCAATAAACAGCCCAGGCTGAGGAGGAAGTGGATGGAAACCCAACCCAGGAAAATAAGAAGTGAAGGATTCAGCTTTGGCTTGACTCTGTGCCCAGAGATGCTGAGAGCTGTGCTGTCACTGTCTGCAGCAGGCTTAGGCTTTGGAGAAACCTGGTCCTAGAGCAATGCGGGGTTTATTCAAGCCCATTCCCAATTTTTTTCCCATGAACTCTGTTTTTTTCCCCAGGTAATTTGCACTCATATGTCACAAAAGTCCTGTTTTTTATTTATGGCAGTGCCTTCAACCAAGGGCTTCTCTTTCAATCCAAAGGTTTTGTGTTCATTCTCCAGGAGCTCTGTAGCAGGCAAGGACATCCAAAAGGCAACTTCAGACTCAATAAAAATAAGGGAAATACTGGGTTTTTAACTTTTTTTTTCCTTGTCTATTCAGCAGTGGAACAAAACCCAGTGAAGGAGGAGGGAAGATTTCTCCCTCTGCTTTTGGTTATTTCCTTGGGCAGAGCTGCCACGGTGGCAGAGAAAATCTGGAAGTAGAAGTCCCCAAGCTCTGGAAGTGGAGAAATCAGCCCTGCTGGGCTGCTCAGCTCCAGAGCCTGCTGCAAAGCTCCCCCCGAGGCTGCAGGAATATCGCTGGCACCAGGATCCATCTGTGGAGACTGTTCTTAAGTCTTGTTTAGCTAATTTGTGGTTTTCAGGAGAAAGTGTTGGAAAAGAGAGTAGTGTTAGGAACTCGAGCCAGACTTGCTCGTTTTGGCTGGTTGTCCCTTTTCTATATTCCAACTGCTGCTGGATTTTTGGTATTTCTACTTCAAATCAAGGAAATAAGAGAAACATGAATTATATTAGGAAGACTTCCATTCACTTCTCTGACTCAATAGAAGTCAGCTTTGCAAAACTCTGAATCCCCCTGCTCCTTGTTTTGCTGATTCTAAAACATATTTCACAGTGATACTGAATTCTAAAAATTGAACCTAAGACACCTCCACATTTAAGTCAAATTAACCCCAAGAGTAGTTCTGCATTTTGCAGCCTTCCAGTTCCTAAAAGGGCTCCAAAGTGATGCAGAGGGATTTTGGACAAGCATGGAGTGACAGCGCGGGGGGAATGGTTTCCCACTGCAAGAGGGCAGGGTTAGATGGGATATGGGGAAGGAATTCCTCCCTTTGAGGGTGGGCAGGCCCTGGCACAGGGTGCCCAGAGAAGCTGTGGCTGCCGCTGGATCCCTGGAAGTGTCCAAGGCCAGGCTGGATGGTACTTGGAGCAACCTGGGATCAGTGGAAGGTGTCCCTGCCCATGGCAGGGGATGGAATGAAGTGACCTTTAAGGTCCCTTCCAGCCCAAACCATCCTGTGATTCTCTAATTTTGGTGCTGACGCAGCCCCCAAGAAGCAGAATTAAAACATTTCCCGTAAGCTTTGAGGCGTTTGTGAGAGCAGGGGAGCTTGCACTCAACCCGTCCTATTTTTGTGCACAAACCCACTGATTTTGGTGCAGACTCAGAGGCAAAGTTTCCCTTGCCTGGAGCAAGGAAGGGTGAGGGAAGGATGTCCCAGGTGTTGGTCACCTTGGCCCAGCCGTGGCGGGTGGAGGCACCTCAGACACAAAAGTGCTGCACAAACCCAGCAGCTGAGCCCAGCATCTGCTGGGCTCAAGGTCGAGGCCACATCTGCTGAGGGATTTAAGGAGTGGATAAAGAACGCAGGGAGATGGCAGGAATATCAAATCTGTTTGCTCAGGGAAGGGAAGGGAAGGGTCATTTTCCACAACACTTGCTTGTTATTGTCCTCTGCTCAGCGTGGAGTCCTCTTCCAGCCTTGTGTTGAGGGAGCTTGGCTGGGCTGCCAAGAAAAACAGAGGAATCACTCTTTTATGAGCCATCCCTTCCTCCCTTTCATGTTGTTAGGAATTTCCCTGTGCGTCTCTCCCAAACAAATTCCTTTTAATTACGTTGCATCCAAGCGAAAGGAATCCATCCCAGTTTGGCTTCTCCAGCGCTGGGAAATGGAGCGCTCACTCTGCTCCTCCTCTCCTGTGTCCTTTTTTCGGGGTTTCCAGGACATCAGTCCAATGGCCTGAAGAAGGAAAATTATCTCAGGTGAGGGCCAGTTATCACCACTGCCTGTTCTGGCTGGGAGGAAATGTTCACCTGGAATTCCAGGGAGTTGTGGGGTTTGGATGAGGATAGAGCACCATGTCTGCTGAGCACACAAGGAAAAGGTGGGGCATGTGTTGCTGATCCTCTTCATGGCTGTAGCCATGGGAGATAAGGGGTGAGATAAGGGGTCAGCACACCAGTGATTTGGAATTATAATCCTTGGAATTACAGCACTGTGTTCCCGCTGCCTCTGAGATTCCACTAAACACAAATATGAGGAAAACAAAAAGTGCTCGAATGCTCCCCAAGGGATGGTTATTGTTTTCCGAGGGAATGATTATTGCTTTTTTTTTTTTTTAACCCCTGTGGGAAACTCCCCTTTGTCCAAATGAAAACTTTCCAGGAGGGAAAAAAAAAAAAAAGCAAACGTAAAAAATCCACTTGCAAAGATTCTGATCGAGCCTTTCATTTGTTTGTTTCCAAATGTCATTTTAATGAAGTCGAGGAGCTGCATCAGATTTTGTCAAAGCCAGAATGGAAACAAGATGTGTCCATAAAAAACAGGGCTGGAAAAAGAGTTTAGACCATTCCCCTGTGCTAAAATGGGATTGAGTATTTTCAGGATGCAGATAAAACACCAAGAATTGTTGATGTTACTACTTTGTCTTTGCTTTCATCCCTTTCCCCAAAATGCTACCTCCCTTTTCCCATGGCTTTGCTACCACACCTTGAACGCTCCCTTCTCCCTCTGGATTGAGGCTGACCTAAATTAGGAATGCCCAATTAGAAACCTTCACTAGAGTATCCCATCCTACAGCAGCCCCTTGCATGGGTGCATGGGTGGTGTTCCCCTGTTCATTCATTTAATGAATCCAAATATTTTGGGAGAATGTATCAATTCCACCTGCAGTTTCAACAGGAAATTAGGGAAACATTCCCATCCCATAGAGCCCAATTTTTCCCTGCCTTACCTTTTTTTTCCTACCATAACTATAACACGCAGAGCAGTTGCTGTTCAGATTTCTATCTTGACTTCTTTTAGCACAAAAGTCAAACCAACCCAAACATTTCAGCTTCATTGGTAATTTGCTTCCATTTGTATTTGGAAAAAAAAAATAGAAAATCACATATTCATACGCTCCCTTCCCTCCAGAAAAATGCTTTAGAGAATGCTTTTCCCTGACTTTTGTGCTCAAAAGTGTCAAGGAAATCTGAGTAAAGAATAAATGGGCTTCTCAAGCCCTTGGGCTGTGTTGGAATCTCAGCCAGAGGCCCCTATTAATAACCCAGCGAGTTCTTGTATGACACTTTCTTATCCTCATCTCACAGATGGGAATGTGGCTCTCCAAGGTCACCCAACTTTGGAGTCACAGCTGGAGCCCAGGCTTCTCCTGCTGCCCACTGACCTACTTGAACTGGAGAAAATGCATCACCCTTTTACACAGCAGCTCTTCCAGTAGTGCACACCAGAAAACTATGGATGTCTTCACGGAAATTTCCATGGGAAACGTTCCTTTTCTTG
Source organism: Cyanoderma ruficeps (assembly GCA_008694505.1). Taxonomy (NCBI): domain Eukaryota; kingdom Metazoa; phylum Chordata; class Aves; order Passeriformes; family Timaliidae; genus Cyanoderma; species Cyanoderma ruficeps. The sequence continues at coordinate 701,004 of VZDJ01000161.1, forward strand.
GTCAGAAATGTCTGTCTTGGGGAAATTCTGCTTTTTCTGTGGGGAAGATTCAGAATGCCAGGAAGAGGGGATTGCCTTTTGCCTTCCCTTCCGGTTCTCCTCTTCCCCTACATTTCCCATTTGGAGAGGATATCTGTGCAAACAGAGCCAACCATGCAGCTCCAGTGGTTTGATTCCTGAAAATACGTGACCTGAGATTTATCCTCACACCAGTCTCTTGGTGGCCATGGAAAGACTTTGTTGCATGGCGCAGAACATCAAAAAAGCACCAAAAAGACACAAGTCCAAAGGAGGTCACGGAGATGTTCCAAGGGCTGGAGCTCCTCTGCTCTGGAGCCAGGCTGGGGGTACTCACCTGGAGAACAGAAGGCTCCAGGGAGAGCTCAGAGCCCCTTCCAGAGGGTAAAGGTGCTCCAGAAGAGCTGGAGAGGGATTTAGAAACAAGAGCCTGCAGGGCTTTTGTCTCCTGCATTTGGGATATGAGAGGGAGAGCATTTTTCCTGTGTTTTAGAGACTTAGACCTGAGTGTGACAGGGAAACCAGCAGGGATTAAAATATCCTGAGGTGGGATATTCCCTTCTTCTGGTGCTGGGCACCCAGGGGTGCTCCCTGGGATATGAAAAATGTTTTCCTTTTCAAAAGTAGACATCTATTCTCTGTTTTGCTGTAGCCAACTCAGACCACTCCTATGAGTGGAGTCCCAGAGGGGGTTGCTCATTCCAGGATGGAAATAGAGATATATTTTCAGCTCCTACAAACTGAGACCATCTGCATGAAAATAGGGCTTTGTAAACCAGGATAAAATTGTCCTTGTGGGAAGTCACACCAGTACATGCAGATAACCAGGAATTCATGTCCTACATTCACTGACCTCATCCATGCAGACAGGGATGGGAGTGGGGTGGAACTTAAAGGACACCTTCCACTATCCCAGTTTGCTCCAAGCCCCATCCAACCTGGCCTTGAACCCCTCCAGGGATGGGACATCCACAGCTTCTTTATATCCTTACATATCATTTAGCAATTAGGGAATTGGATGCCTAAGGTTGTTGTAGCAGACATGGGGGTGCAAATCTGACTAAATATTCCCTATTCCTCAAATTCCTGGGATATGCTATGCTTCTCCTGATTCACAAGGACCCCAGGTAGAGGCTGGGGAATTTATCACGGGAAATGAACCCAGCTTGTGAATGGCACCACAGCAACATTTTTGCAGATCCTGGTGAATGCTGAATGGATCTCAGCTCCACTTCCCAAACTGCAGGGTTTTCATCCCAAAGAAACTGAACTGAAATGGTTGTTTGGCTTTTGAGGTGCTTTTCTTTGTTGTTTGGTCCCAAGAGACAATGGAGCCTCCAAAAGGGTTGCCTGGAGAAAACTCTGAGTGTTCGGAGATTGCATTTGCCTCACCAAAGGAGATATTTTTGGGGAGGATTCCCCATCCAGCTCTGAAGCTCATTTATTTGGGTATGAGCCTATGTAGAGATACTGGGGATGTAGCTCAGCTAAGTTAACTGCAGAACATGATCTCTCGAATATTTATCTTTAATAGAAACAGAACCATGAAGAGACTCAGTGGTTATTTATGCTTTGGACAACTCCCTGCTCTTGTTTTGTGGACACCATCGTTGTTCCTGTATGCCCAAGGCATGATTTCTTTAGAAGCCTTTCAATCTGATGACTACCGTGAAATAATAAATGGAGGTGGCAGGATCACACAGAATCACAGAATCTTTTCCTTTGGAAAAGCTTTCCCAGGCCATCGAGTCCAAGCTGTGCCTGATGCCCACCTTGTCACCCAGCCCAGAGCACTGAGTGCTACATCCCCAGGCCTTCCTCGGGCATTTCCAGGGATGGGACTCCCCCACAGCCTGGGCATGGTCCTGTAGCCACACTATTGCTGATACAAGCCAGGTGCCCTTGGCCTTCTTGGCCACCTGGCTTACTTTCAGCCAGCAGGAGCCATATCCATGCCTTACAAACCCTCTCCTCGCTGCTGGGGTGAGGGGGGCACCCACAGGCACCCACCAGTGTGGTCCAGGCGTTTCTCCTGCCCCCTGCCTCCACCTCTCCCCAAATTCCCCTGCCATGACATTCCTGCAGCTATTTCCACTCCTGTAAATCACCCCAGCCCCGTGAGGCGATGCTGTTAATTATGTCATGCAGAGACAAATTTACAGTCTGGAGCAACAGTAAAAAATAATCCCGCTTGAAATGATGGGAGATCTACATTCCATGGGCCCTCCGTAAATCACAGCCAGCTCCGTGTGCCAGGCTGATGGGCTCTTCCCACCCACTGGCAGAGCTGGTGGATATTGGTGCTGACAGCCCCAAAGAAGGAAGTGCTGAAAAACAATCTGCATCACTCCAAGTGGGTGAAAAAAAATGCTCATTTTAGGTGTCCAAGTGTTGAGTACCTGATTTTCTATGTGGTGGCACCATAGTTTCTGGGGAAGAAAACTTACGTTCTCCGAGCACCTGAAAACCTGGCTTTTCCAGGAGGAAATCTGCCCAAAATGTGTTGGCTGCCCAAAATGGGAACATGTGCACGTCAGGTAGGAGAAAAGCAAGAACACAGTTTCCAGATGTCCAATAGTTGTGCTACCCTTGTCTCCAATTAAGGAAACCCAAGTTCAGCTGCCCAGGAGCTTCAAGACACTCAGTGTGGGCTTGAAATTTGGGAACATCTTCAGCCCTTTCCGTGAAGATGTTCTGCAATAAATCTGAGCTGGGTGCCAGGGAAGGAAAGCCAACACCTCATCAATCACCATTTTAAACAGCCAATTAGTGAAATGCCCACCTTGGCACACAGTCATTTTCCCACTTCCTGGTTTCCAAGGCTGTTCCTGTGTAAATCCACAGAGCAAACATCTCACATGGCCAGCCACTTGCTCACTGCATGGTGTGTCTCTCTGTCTGGACATCTATCCAGGTGCTTCCATCTCCCTGCCAGGTCCAAATATTTATGGCAGTTCGTCTCCTGGCTCTATTTAGTGTAGTCCAATGTTTTTCTTGGAAGAGGGAAGCACATCTGTGACACCTGCAGGCAGCGCACACCAGTGGATTGAAGACATCAGTGATCAGTCAAGGGGAAACGGTTTCAAACTGCACCGTGGAGGTTCAGGTTGGATATTAGGAAAAATTCCTTCACTGAAAGAGTGGCTGAGCATTGGAACTGCCCAGGGAAGTGGTGAAGTCACCAAGTGTCCAAGGAACTGAGCAGACATGGAACTTAGTGGGATGGTTTAGTGGGGATGCTGGACACGATATCCTGAAGGTCTTTTCCAACCCAGTGATTGACTGGTACATTTTGTAGCTGGAAACCTCTGGCACAGGAGGGCTCCCACGGCTTCCCCAGAGCAGGACAAGTTTGGGGATTGGTCACAGCCCTCATCCCACCTTAAAAGTTGCCCTGACAGCCCCAGGACATCCAGGGAAATGCCTGGTGCCAAGGCGGGAGGACCTGGCATGTCCCAAGTCCTCATCTACACTCCATTTCTCTGCTTTGCCAGGGTGTGGCATCCCCAAAATTCGAGCTGTCTGACATCAGGGTGTCCATGGTGGGCTCATGTGACTGTCCCCTTTCTTGTGCTGCTGATGAGACAGCCCCAGCTAAAATCTCTCTGCTTTAATGCCTCAGGGCTTTTTAGTTTTTGACACTGCATGTGGAAGGCAGCTGTCAATTAGCAGCTGAAAAAACAGCCTGCGGTGCTAATGAGAGCAAGTCTAACAGAGACCTTTTCCAAATCATCTCCATCCATTTTCCAGGGCTTTTAATTGCTGTCATATTACGAGGAGGATGGCAGATGGAAAACACAGGGGGAAAAGCCTCATTCGGAGGTAGATTCCTCTCTGCCAGGGCTGACGTAGTGGCAGCCTTCTTCCCGGGATTTTATTTACCCTAGGATTAAGTTTCTCAAGTTGTTTCTGAAATAACTAGCCCTGGACAGTTCCAGTAACCACTTTTCCCCCCAGGACTGGCGTGTTCTGTCAGCTGCCACAGCTGGACTGAGGGGACAGATGTTCTCTCCCATCCATCTTCATTGATAGATTCTGACATTTTTTGATATAAAACAGTCAATAATATAGGAATACGGTAAAAAAAAATTATGTACAGAGACAGCAGTGCTAAAATGCTTAATATTTCTAAATGCTTACCAAAGAAAAGGCTTCCTAATTATTTTGTTGGTACAGGCAGTGCTGGAGCCTCATCATGAGGCAACAGGAAGCGAGAGGAAAACAAGGGAATGAGTGAACAGGCTTGGAGCAACTGGGATAGTGGAAAGTGTCCCTGCCCATGGCAGGGGGTGGGAATGAGATGGGCTTGAAGGTCCTTTCAAACACAGACCATTCTGGGATTTCGTGAAATACAATAAAATCTTGAAGCAAAAGGTAGATTGTGTGAGAGGGTTAAGGGCCAGCCTGCCCAGCATTCCCCAAAGCACATTACAAATGACCTGGAAGGGTTGGGATGGCAGCCCTGGCACCGGGAGCTTCCTGCTGCCTGCGGCTGATAAGGAAACCCCGAGCAAACAAACTGATGTCCTTGCCAGTGTCAGGAGTGCCATGACCCTGCGGGGTCTCAGCCGCCCCAGGGTCATCGGTGGACTCCGGGCCCCAGGGTGGGGCGTGTTTTGCTCCCTGTGAATCATCCCTGGGGAAGGGAGGGGATGCTGCTTCCCGATGCGCTGGGATCGAGTTACACGAATTAAATCCCGACACGTGATTTTAACTCGCGGGCTGGTGCCAGGGGTTGAAATCCCGCCCGGGAGGCTGCCATCCTTTCCAGGGAGCTGGGGTGAATCCATGGGCGGCTGTGCCGGGTGCTGGGATTGTTGCTGGGATGAGGGTGATGAGTGTGGGTGATGCAGCAACCCCCGGGGCAATGGGGCAGCGAATCTTTTTGGGCCTCACTAACAAAACAAAC
>VZDJ01000161.1:705975-730169 GCA_008694505.1 Cyanoderma ruficeps
TGCCTTCCTTAACCTTGGGACAGTAGCAGTTTAGCAAAATAAATTTTCCCCAGCTGCACAGGTCTGGAAACAATCCTGCTCAGCTGCTTCCTGGGCCTGCCTCGGGAATCTGGGCCAGACTGGGACAAACTGGGGATGGCCCTGACCCAGGGAACATGCCGTTCAGGGAATGTCAGCTCCTGCCTCCCGTGGCCTGGGGGTGAGCCACAGGGAGAGCAAGGTCAGTGGCTTTGTCCCAGCGCACCTGCCCAGAGAGGGTCAGGCTGGGAAGCCCTGGACATCTGGCCTGAGGATGGATCTGTGCCTGGCTGCTGTGGGATTGCTGCAGGACAACAAGCTCAACAGTGAAGGGAGAATGGAAGAGGAATCCAGAGGAGCTCCCCATCCATGAACCTGTTGCCTTCTGGGACCACCACAATACCTTCATCTCCTCTGTCATTTCTGGAGACACTTCCAGTGCTTGGACACTGATGACATTTGGTGCAGGCGAAAAACACTTCCCCTGAAGCTTTTGCCTTCACATAAAGCTGCAGTGTGGTGGTGGCTGGATGCTTCACCTGGTAACATGAAACACTTTTTCCCCTTCAGATTTGCAGATTTCCAAGTGCTCGGCCGCCACACGTGAGGCCTTTACTGCATCCACCCCTCCATCCACCCCTCCATCCATCCATCCCTCCCTCCTGTTTTCCCCAGACTGTGTTTACCCAGACCATCTGCGAGGTTGTGAACCACAAGCCCACGTGCTGGGGGGACAGTGGGGACAGAGTGGTCCGAGCTCGGAGCCAGCCATCTGTTCCATGGAATGCCACGTGTGCTCCCTGTTTGGAAAAGGGAACGAGGCAAAACAACGCCTTGTGAGGCAAGGGCTTGCAAAGTCCTAAGGAGTCAGGTCCTTCTCTTCTGCCTGTCTGGTTGGGGTTGGAGGTCAGCTCTGCATGGGGAAGGAGAGCTGGGCAGACAAAAAGGGGCTCTGTTTGTCTTTCCAGTACAGGATGAGAAGGGAAACAGCAGGAGAGAACTCCAGGCTTTATTTATGCTCATTAAGTGCCGAGGAGGAGCAGGGAAAAGAAACCCAGGGATGGGGTTGGTTCAGGTAGGCAGCACTCAGGGACAGGGAGGGGAGACTCAGAGGAACCTTAGGAGGCAGCTTGGAGTGGAAAAAATGTTTTTGGGGTTTATTTGCTTATGGTTACGGGGGTTTTTTCCAACTGTTTCAGCCGTTTGCTTTGTGGTGTTTTTTACCTACGCAGGGTCAGAGTTTAAGGTGGACTTGGGGCACCAACGAGGTAGAGAAGGGGGAGCATTGTCCCTTGGTGCCAGTACGGAGGGGGACAGATTTGGGGACAGCAGGACCATTCCCTGGTGCAAAGAGGATGCCAGGGACATGTCATCCCAAAGGGCATTCCTCACCTGGACTCAAGCACTGTGTGGATACGCCCCAATTTTCATGGAGATCCAAGACTGTAGCAGGAGGGTTTGGGTCTGTCTCTCCATCTTCCAAAGGAGCTGGGGTGTCAGGCCTCTTAAGGACTCACCACTGAACTATTTTTCCTCCCTCTCCTCTGATGGAGAAGGGTTTGTATTTAGGGGTGAGGTGAGGGCTCCTCACTCCTGTAAACACCGAGTCTAAATTCCTTGATTTCTCAAACTGAGATGGAACATTTTCTTCTGCTGAGATCTTGGCAGCTTTCCTGGGGGCAGCTGGTCAGAGGCATCAGTGTCAGCCCTGCCTTTACACCAGGGACTGACATCAGGGTCAAAACATGCCGTGGTTGGTGCAATCCGGGACATTCCTGCAATGCTCGGAGTCTGACGCAGCCTGGAGGCAAGGGAGAGCCAGCACCATCGGGGATTGTTCATTGATACTTAAACGAATTCCCATCTTCTCCCTTTTCCTCCTGAGGATTTTTGTGTGCCTAAATCAGTGTCTAAATCAGCCTTGGGCTTGGACTTAGCCTAACCCAGCCCTTGTCTGCAGGCTGAGCTCCTGAGGGCCCAATAAACCTGGATAAAGTTCGATGGTAAACGCAGAGGAACGGGCAACTTTCTCCCGGAGGAGTCAACTGAGGCACTTCTGGTCCCCTGCAAAATCAAGGATCTCATTTCAGGCAAATGAGGTTTTGGAGTGAGAGGAACCCCAGGTGGGTGAGCTGTCTCTCAGATTTGTAGCAGGGGTGTTGCTGGTCCCACTAGAGCAGCCCCATTGTCATCACAGTCATCACCTGGGTGTCCCTGCACATGGCAGGGGGTTGGAACTGGATGAGCTTTAAGGTCCCTTTCAAACCAAACTGTTCCAGGATTCTATGTTATTTCAGGAGACACATGGGACTGATCTCTCCTTTCCTGCTGGAAAGAAATGTAAAAGTTTGGAAATGCTAATTTTAAGCTCATTTTATTCCACCTCCTCACCTCCCCTTAAAGTTTTGTTTAAAGAATCTATCTGGAAATTATTTTTAAGGTCACAGTGCCTGTGAGTAATTCACCCTGGCTAGCTGGAAAACCTGCGGTGTCATTTATCATTTTTTCTCTTTTTTTAAACTACAGAACAGATTATAGAAGTGCATCCAGAGCTGAGGGCTACCTCAAAATCAATGAGTTTGTGCCAGTTTACACCCACAGAGAAGGCGAGGGAGATGATGATGATAATGATAAGGGAAAGTTTAGATTTAATATTGGGAAGAAATTCTTCCCTCTGATGGTGGGGAGGCCCTGGCACAGGGTGCCCAGAGAAGCTGTGGCTGCCCCTGGATCCCTGGAAGTGTCCAAGGCCAGGCTGGACAGTACTTGGAGCAACCTGGGATAGTAGAATGTGACAGGGGGTGGGACTGGATGGGCTTTTAGGTCCCTCCAACCCAAACTACCCCGGGATTCTGTGATCTCCCATCATCCCTAAGACCTTCCTGTGCTTTTTAAGATTATTCTCCAAAGAGTTCTGCTCCATGTCAGCCTCAGGTAGTTTCAGAGGTGAGGGAGAAGATGGTAAAAAGACCTGCCCGTACCTTAAGCCCGTGGCTGAAATTACGACGTGCTGGAGAGACACCTGCACAGGGAGAACGACTTGTTGGGAGATGGCTGTGCTGGAATCTCAGGCACACTCCATCCTCTCTCCACCTGGGAATGGCACAAGGTGTCCATGCCCCGACCTGGCCTCCAGGCTGAAGCCTCTGCAGGTGTTAAAGACATCAACTGCCCACCCTCCTCCTGGTGTTTTTCCATCTGCCTGTGTTTAGCAGCTCATATTTTTTGAGCTGCAGGATGGGTGTGAAGAGTAATGGGGCATTGCTGGGGCACACAGGGACCTCAGTAACCCAGCACTGGGGTGGAGCTGGCTCTGGGGCTGTGCAGTGCTGGAATCTTCCGAGGTATGGGCTTGGAAGTGACAACTCCAATGAAATACAGGGGGAAATACACAGCAAACCCTCCAGGCTTATGTCAGTGGAGCAGCAGGAGAAATAGTGATTCCTTCCAAGAAACCTTCAGTCCAAAATACTTTCTGTGCCTCTTTGCTCAAGTGCAGATTGGCATTCTCCAGGGAAAATGGTGTTCCTCTCAAAACCCACAGAGGTTTCACAGGGAAGGGAGAGGGGTGGGTGTCAGGTTTTGGGGGTGTTTGTGAAGAGGCAAATATGCCGTTGTGCTTTATTAAAGGTTGGGCATGTGCTTAAATCCAGGTGATTTGCATCTCCTGCTGTGCCCTTTCCCTGCAGATAAAGGCTCATTGTGCCAATGAATCCTTTGGAAAACCTGTTGGGGTTGTGTAATAGAATCCCAGAATGGTTTGGGTTGGAAGGGACCTCAAAGCTCATCTTGTTCCATGGGCAGAGACACTTTCTACTAGATCAGGTTGCTCCAAGCCCTGTCCAACCTGGCCTGGAACACTTCCAGAGGTGGAAAGAGCAGGATGAGATGGCAATAATCAATATATATTCCCTATGAGGGCTTCCAAAAGCCATCAGTGCACTCCAGCTTTCCAAGGGTGTTTCCCAGCCCTTTTGAGGGAAGCTGGAGCAGACACAAGGGCTGTGAAAACCCAGCTCTAGAAATGTGCTCCATCGGGACAAAGCAAAACTTAATTAGGGCTGGCTGGAAGAGCTTTTTTCTCTGCAAAAGCTGCTCTCGTGCAAAACAGATCTTTCATCAGAATGGGAATATCATCAGGAATTTTAGAAACGAGGTGGATGCTGTCATCTGAAATGTGCTCTTTGAAAAAAAAATGCTCCTTTGGGGGCTTTGAAGTGATGCGGTCATTTATTCGTTCGGATGTCAACAGAACACTTTTTTTTCCCAGAGAACTGCTCTAGGAATGGAGCCTTTCCAGGCGTGGTGGGGTGATGGATGGATGTCTTGTACGAAAATCACTGCAAATTTGGAGATAAATTTAAATTGGAGACCTCAAGTGCTGGCACAGCAGTTGATCAATTCACCCTCGTGCTTTCAACCCAACAACCTCCGGTAACCTAATCAAGATAAATTTTAAACATACATTGGATATATTTTAAATGTATATTTGCTGGTTCTATGTAATTTAACAAATATATTCCTCCTGCTCCTTTGCCTTCCTTCCCACAGACGACGTTTTAACAGCTTGAGTGATGTTGCTTTTATGATGCACAAGTCATTTTCCTAAACAGCAGGATAAAAGTTTGTTCAGGCAGGAATTTCATTAACTTTGGGGTCCTTGTTGCACTTAGCAGCATCAGGCTTGCCATGTGGGAATAATGGGTTCCAGGACCTGGAATTGCCATTATTTTCCATCCAGTTTATTTAAAAATCATTGGATGGATTATAAAAGACCACAAAACAATGAAAGTATCGTTGTTTCGTATTGTTTGCTGCTGCATCCATATGTTTGGTGTTCCAGGGTTCCCCTAGGAGACCTTTGGGGTGCCACAGAGGGAAATGCATCTCGTAAAACATCTTGCTTTGTCCTCATAAAAGAAAATTACGAGTCTTTGTGGATGAGATGAAACAGTGAGAAGTTTCTGATGGTGCTGATGGTATTGGTGAGGATTTTTGTCTGCAGAGCTCCGTGCAAACCAGGAGCATTTGCAGAGGGGGAAACTGAGTCACGGCACACTTGGTGTCCTGCAGTGCCAAACCAACCCAAACATGGGATCAACCCTTTATTTCCAACCCCAAGCCAATGTTTTTTTTCCATGTGCCTTCACCCAGATCCCTCCTGAGGGATGCCCATTGCTGAGGGATACCTGCACCTCTTCGCCCCCAGCTCTGCACACCCCACGGAAAGAAGGTGATGGGGACCAGTGGTTGGCTCTGTGCCTCCCAGCTGGCTCCCGCCCATGGGATGTTCCTTAAAAAAAGGATCCCTCCTGGAACAGATGTGCTCCCAGTCCATGTTTATAGGGAGGGAGGCACAAGACCTTACAAAGGCTGCATTGCCAGAGCCCTCTTGCTGGCTCTGCTCTGCTCCTCAGCCTTTTTAGGGATCACTCCTCCATGGTTAGCGTAAATTACACCAGGCTCCAAAAGAAATAGCCTTGTCCTATGGTCTGCAGCATTCCTGAGGTGGGGAATTCCTCGTACTGTAAATAACTGGCTAATAAAAGCACAGTGTTCTTACAGAATAAACAGCTCTGCTGTTTAAATTCAATAGGGATGTGAAATATGGAGGTGATGGGTGCATCCCAAAATATCCCCCTGGAGAAGAGCTCCCAGAGGGGACCCTCTAAGCAGCAGGACTGCTGTGACCTCCTCCCACAGCCCTCTGGGAAGGATGGAAGCGCTTGCAAGGCAGTTTCAGCTCAGCTTTGGATGAAAAAAAATCCCTGTTCAGAGCATTAAAGTACTGGGAACTGCAAAAGAAAGGGTGAGAAGAGGGAGGAGAGTGGGATGGGGATTCACCTTTAAATGTGGACAGTGTGTACGAGCAATCCTAATTGCCTGGCAAGCGTTTGCTCAGTGTTCCAGGGATTTTTTCCAGCTGGCTCTGTCCTGTGTTATCCTTTCTGAGACACAGGCAGATGTGCAAGGGGAATTACTCACAGTGCCCCTTGCCCAGCTGTCTGCAAACAGCTCCTGAGAGATGTCCTGCACCCACAGCAGGCTCAAATCTGTCTAATGATGAAAACCCCACCCTTAGACCTTTATTTAATCTCCTTCTAAATCCCTTTGCTCCTCATCCTCATCTTAGTCCATTCATGCATCTGATGATGCTCAGTCCCTATATGAACTGTGCAGAATGGAGATTATTAAATGGATTACTGATTATTAAAATTATACAATAAATAACAATTCTATAATATGTAATTAATAATATAATTATGTAATATATAATAATTATTTATAATTATATTTATTAATAATTATATAGTTCAATGCCACAAAATCCTGCAAAAAAACTAAGATCTGGAGAAAAATGTCGGAAGGAACTGGAGGGATGGCCGTGTGTTGTTGGATGCTTCCACATCAATGGGTGTTCCCACAGTCTCAGCAACTTCATGGAATACCAGACTGGTTTAGATTGGAAGGGAACTTAATGATCACCCAGTGCCACCCCTGCCATGGGCAGGGACACCTTCCACTATCCCAGGCTGCTCCAAGCCCTGTCCAACCTGGCCTTGGACGCTTCCAGGCATCCAGGAGCAGCCACAGTTTCTCTGGGAATTCCATTCCAGGGCCTCCCCACCTTCATAGGGAACAATTCCTTCCCAATATCCCACCTAACCCTGCTTTCAGGCAGTGGGAAGCCATTCTGCCTTGCCCGAGTGCTCCACGCTTGTAGAATCACATCCTGGCTCTGCCAGAGGGTCTGCCCAGCTCATGGACTCTCTGTCTGTGCCCTTTCCTTTTGCTCTCCTTCATCTTTTTCTTTCCTGAGAAAACATAATTTTCCATAAAATCATGGTCTCACTCAGGGCCAACTGGCCATCCCGTCTTTTGCAGGAGAAATTATTAAGGAATGAAACCTGGTTGTGCTGGAGATGAAGGTGCATCCAAAATATTTCTAGGCTTCGAGGGCCAGATCTGCACTTGCCTGAGACGTTGCAAAAGATATTGCAGAAAACAAGGAAAAAATCCCAGCTGAGCACACAAAACACAACCCCGAAGAGCTGAGCAGGCCAGGAGGATTTTTGTCTCACACCCCATCCCTCTTAACAGGCAAAGATCTGCTGTGCTTGATAGAAAAGTTGCTTTTCAGCTAAACAAAATCTCTTCCAGAGTGAGTTTTCACTCCCTGAGATACAAAATACTTATAAAAATGTATGAAGCTTGTTATGAATCTGAAACTTCTCTAATGAAAAACTTTTGCTCTCCTCCCACAGCCAGCAAGGACCATCGCCCCAGGCAAGGGAGGATGGCTGGGATGTGTCAGGAAGAGATCCCACCCTTCTGGACCCAGGAGGCCAGTGAAAATCCTGCTGGATTATAGTGAAAAACATGTTTTTTTCCCATTAGTGGAAGGTGTCTTTCCCTTTCTTTCTTGGATTTCCTTTCTTCTGGGTTTTTCTGTGGAAATAAAACAAGGGGGAAAAGAGAATAGTTTTGAGGGGTTTACCTGGGAAATGACGTCTGGAGCGAATTTTGGAGACCCAACTGAGACATGAGAAAGGGTGATCCAGATCCTGGCGGCCACAACCCTTCTCCTGTCCATTGTTTTGTCCCCATCCCAATCTTCCCCTGGAGGTGACAGACCCCCACCAGCAAGGGAACAGAGTAGGACCCTCTCATGGCCAGCAGGAATAACAGGACCTCCCACCAAGCACAACCAGGCTGGAAGAAAAGATTATGCAAAATTATGGTCCCCAAGGGGTGTGGGCTCTTTGACACTGCCTTGGGGAGTGGGGCACTGGGAGCATCGTCTCCTCCCAACTTAGGAAGCCACCAAGCAATGGGAAGCGACCTCTCCATCCCAAGGGCTGGGATAGCCTGGGGTGTGCCTGCCTGTGTGATGAAATATTTATTCTGTGTGGCATCCTTGATTGATTTTCCAACTTTTTTTTTTTCCCCTTCTTGTTTTATATCCACCTCTTTTCCTTTTCAGACCCACCTTATTCTGGGAATTATGGGAAAAGTGTGGCAAAAATCCGGAAGGGGTTTTTAGCTTTGTTTTAAGAAGTACTTCCTCCCTTGCCATCCTGCTGACAAAGACCCTCTTAGAATTCTGCGATTCTGTGAAAAATTACAGCAAACTGTGGGGTGCAGCGTCGCACTGGCTCCTTCCAAGTTCAGAGAGATCCAGGATCTGGTCTAATGACTCCTACAGCCCCTGGGAGTTATTCTGGATTTTTCTGGCTTATACCATGCAGAGCTGAGCCAATCCTTGGAAATCAAAGAGCAAACAAGCAACACATTTCCTCTCCCAGGCTTAACAAAGCAGCTCCTCAGAAGGAGCTTCACAGAATCATTTAGGCTGGAAGAGTCCAACCTGTGTCCAATCTCCATCCTGTCACCCAGCCCAGAGCACTGAGTGCCACATCCAGGCCTTCCTTGGACACCTCCAGGGATGGGCACTCCAACACCTCCCTGGGCAGTCCCTTCCAATGCCTGACCACCCTTTCCATTACGATATTCCTCCTGATGTCCAACCTGAACCTCCTCTGGAACAGCTCGAGGCCCTTTCCTGTTGTCTTGTCACTGGTTACCCGGAGAAGAGGCCAAGCCCAACTGGCTACAACCCTCAGCCTCTTCTGAGCCAGGATCCTTGTGTGGGATGTAGAGAGGATGGCACAGGGACTCTTCACCTCACATAGAACTCGGAATGTCCCCTCTTTGGAGTCCCCAGGGCCGCACACAGGGGGTCCCGTGCTGCATCCCGGCTCCCTCTCCTGCATCCCGGCACAGCTGGATGGAGAGCCCAGCTGTTGGCAGGCAGGGCTGGCGGAACAAAGAGGCCATTGCGACGGCGACTTTGAGTGATGGAGAGCAAAGCCCGGCGGCTCCCCCGCAAGCGTCGGGGCCGTGAAATCCGATTCGTGCCCCTCGGCGGCAGCGCTGGGGAAGGGACCGGGAAGGGAGCCCGGCGGCAGGGACGGGAGCGCGCTGGGGCGGCGAGGAGGGACAGGTGGCCGCGGGCTGGGAAGAAGGACCGTAACGAGGCGCCGCGGACACAAGATCCTCTTTGTTCGGATGTTACTGAAGTAGAAGAGTGGCTGCCGCAGAGGTCTCGGCACAGCTGCCTGAACTCCTTTCCCTCCCGGAGATCAAAGCCCGCCTTTCTAATTGCGGCTTTTATTGCACTCGCCCGAAACACTCGCCCGCTGTCCCGGTGGCTTTGGCGGGGGACAGGTGTTTTTTAACACGCGTGCCATCACGGGAGATTAGCGGATTTAAAAGCGTGCCCCGGGAGACACGGCGATGCATCCCGCTCCTGCTAAAAGGAGGGATGCTGAACCGCGCGGGAGGTTTCTGCAGGAGCGTCTGCCTTCCTGGCACAGGAGAGGCATCCCCCCCGGCAGCCCCAGCACAAACTGGGAGGCCAGAGGAGGAAGCCCCTGGGTTCACAATGTGAGCCCTGTGCATCCCGTCCTGCTGAAAAGGGCATTGGTTGGAGAAGGGCTCCTGCACAGGGATGCTCCATCCTGCCCCAGCTGGACCAGGGATCACTCACTCCATGCCCCAAATGCTCCCCACCGCACTAAGGACCCTCCCCAGTTCCATCCCTGTTGGACCAGGGACCCACCTGCTCCATTCCTCAAATGCCTCAGCTGGAGCAGGGACCCTCCATCCCCCAATCACCCCGTGCTTGACCTGGGATTGTCCCACTCCATATCCAGAAATATCCCATGCTGGATGCTTGATCCCCTCCAAACACCCTACAATGGACCAGGAATCCCCACGCTCTCTTTATCCCCTGGAATCTGGGGGCTTTCAGAGATTTCCAAGTGAGGGAACACAGCGTGTTGGGGGAACAGTCATGAGAAGAGCTGCTACATTGCTCAAAGGTACCAAAGCTTTTCGCCATAGAGGATTAAAATATGTGGAGACCAAGAACTGCTGGCCCAGGAGTCAGGGAGGGGACAGAAACTTGGCTGAGGATCCCGGAGAACAAAGCAGAAACAGGAAAATGAACAGACAAGCCTGGAAAGTCATAAAAACAAAGTTTAGGTTAAATACACAGAGGGTCTCTTATCCCCTTGGCAGGTTAAGAAAGGGCAACCTTTGCCTCCAGAGCCTCTGGCAGAAGCCATCGCTCCTGGTTATTCACAGGGAAGACAATAGGAGGGGGATGGAGCCATCCAGGGTGGACAGAAAAGAACTCAGCCACCCCCAAATTTCAGCTCTAGGGGAGATTTGCTCCAGAGCAGCAGCAGAAGGACACAGAGCCCCATGGGCAAGGACAGCTGGGTGGACAACCCTCAGTGCTTCCTGTCACCCTGGTCACTTTGTGGTCTCCTACACCTCCTCAGCCTCTCTGGTTTAGGATTATTTTTTACCTTTACCTCATAGAATTACAGAATTATAGGATGGTTTCGGAGGGACCTTAAAGCTCATCCAGTTCCACCCCCTGCCATGGGCAGGTACACCTTCCATTACCCCAGGTTGCTCCAAGCCACATCCAAATGTGACCTTGGACACTTCCAGGAATGAGGCAGCCACGGTTTTCTCTGGGCACCCTGTGCCAGATATTTGTACCACCGTGCTGGAGTATAAACCTGTAAAAATGAGACGTTGGGTTTGAGCTGAAAAATCAAGGATGAGGACAGCAAAAAAAAAGTAAAAAGGGAAAATGTAATATCCCAAATATCCCAGACAGCTTCTTGTTTATTGGAGTTTAAACCAACGCCCCTACAGCAATGCAATAGATTAAAAAGCTTGTTTGGGGAAAAAGCAGCAATCAGCCCATCGGCCGCTGGCAGTTTCCTTTCATGGGTGCAGCTTCTAAAATAGAGGCGCTGTTCCCTTTGATGTCGTGGAAGGAAATAATGTGTTTGGATCCAGCTTTTTCTCAGATCAGCCCAGCCAGTGCCAATCAGGCTGTTGAGGGAATGGGAAGGGTGGGGAGAGGTTCAGCTTGACCCTTTAGCACCGTTTTCTTTAGCCTTCACATTAAATTACTGTCCTATTGTTCCATATCGCCCCATTGCATCTTAATTTCCCCATCACGAGTCTTTTGTTCCCCTATGAAGCTTTGGAAGCAGATGAGAAAGGGAAACCACTTGCAATCATCTTTCCAGAGGGTACCTCCAGATCACAGGCAGCAGCACATGGAAACGACTGGGAAAATGAAGGCCTGTCACGAAATCTCTGCTAATTTTTCTTGGAAATGCCTCGGTATTGCTTTGAAAGCTACTTGGGACTGTCCAGGATGGCAGAACTGGGATCCATTTCCTTCCTTGCTTTAAAATTCATGCAAGGCACAAACGAGTTGCTGAGATTTTCCTGCCATCATCACCAGGAGCTGAATAAAACTCACATTAAATTTACTTTACACTTCTGCAGCAGCTGGCGGCCACGTCTTTAAGTGCTTTTTGAGCCTGTGGGCCAAAGAAAAATCAGGATGCTGTCAAGTCAAGGAGCCTTCCCGTTAATTTAACGTGGTTAGCTTTGCCAGTGGGATAGGTTTTCCAACGTGCTCAGCTGTTTTATGAGTTTGGCCTCTTCTTTTGGTGTCTGAACTGAGGAGAAACTCCTGAGTGAAATAAATGACCCTGTGATTTTCTGGGATGCTGGTTCAGGCAGTCTCCATCACTGTCCAGAGGTCCTGGATGATGTCACCATACTGAGGCCAAGCTCCAAACAACCCCGGGAACATCTTCTGAACCTCCCAGATTTATAACAACCCTGAAAACGCATCAAATTTGCTGTATTTTATCTTGGTGACTCAAAAAAGAAGTGTATTCTCTTCTGGCATGTTTCCTCCCTGAAAATGCTACCACGGCCTTAAACAGCTTGGGAAAAAGGGGGGGAAAGAGAGAGGAGAGGATGCAGCATATGCCTGCAAAAGGGTAGGTTCTGGCTGATTCCGTGCCAAGGAATTGCTTCCAGAGAGGGGCTGTTGGATTTGAGAGGCTCGGCTCAGCACAGTGGGAAGCAACACTTCCTCGGTTGTTCCAAAAGAAAAACGAAAAGCAAAACGATTTTTTTTTCCAAAAAGCTGAATTTCCCCCAAATAGAAAGAGTCTCTTCTGTGGAAAGGACAGTGAGATGTTCGGGTGTCCAGTTTCCTTGGATTTTTAGGCAGTTTCCCTTGCAGCTAGTGCCCTCTTGAGGAAAACTCTCCTCTATTCCNTCCATTTTTACAGGGTTTTTTTCCCCCTAAACGAAATGATCTCCCGGCAGGGAGCAGGAGCATAGACAGGGGCTGCTGTTTTGCTCCGGCCCAACACAGCCAGCGGTACCGGGGACCGGCTCATGCCTTCCCACCTGGACCCACCAGGAAAGAGGATGGCACTGGGATGTGGGATTGCAGCGCCTGACATCCCCCCAGGAGACGAATCCTTCCCAAATCAACGTGTTCCCGGTGGCAATCCGGGACGCTGTGACCCCAGCCCTGAGGGAAGGTCCCCCACCGGCATCATCACAAGCTGCCGCCCGCTTTGCTCCCCTCCTCGCCTCCCGAAAACACGAGATAATTGGGAATGGGAGCAAAAGGTGAGGACAGTGCTCCTCTCAGATGTCCAGATGTCAAAGCGACGCTGGCACAGAGCTGGCGGCAACAAAGGGCCGTCGGGATCGATGCGGCTGGCGGGGACGGGAGCGGGATGAGACGTTGTTTCCCGGGAAAAGTGATGCCTGAGCCGGCGGAGCAGCAGTGCCATCGCCTGGAGCCCTCCTCCAAGATGCTGCGCCTCGGGCGAATCCCAAAACGAACACAAACACGCGCTAATTCTGTTTTTCCACAGCCAAAACCTCTCCCCCTGGAGCACGGGGACTCCATGGCAAAGGGACTCCATGGCAAAGGGATCAGGATTTATGCCACTCTTCCTTTCTTTTCACTCCAAAAGTGTGGAGAACACATGAATTTTGCAGCGAGGTGGTGCAGCTCTTGAGCACGGCTTGGGAAAACTCCCTGCATGAAGAATAAACGATTTGGGGAATGATTTTTAGGGCAGTGCTGGGGATGGAAGATGGTGGGAAGTGCTGGGATCAGGCTTTGTTCAAGGAGTATGGGGCAGAAGATGATGGTGGAAAGCAAATCTGTTGTATCAGAAAGCAAAGTTTTGCAGAAAATGAGCCCCTCAGGTTGATTTTACTCTAAAAATATGAATTTACGTCTGTGGCCCCAGTAATTACACATATTTGGAGACAATCTTGTCATTTCTCATTATTTCCTATGTCTCAAACTGGGCTGCAAACACACCCAACCCCACTCCAAGCCATAAACAGGGCTCCTGAGCCTAATTCTGGGGAAAAGGCAAGCGGGGCTGGGAGTCCTGGTGCTGGATAGAACAAGGAGATGGGATGGGACCACCACTGGGGATGGGGAGCCATGGAAAGGCCACGGCCAAGGGGTGGTTCCGCCTCTAAAATAGCACCTGTGCTGTCAAATGCCATTTTAGTGTATTGTGGGATCTTTTGTAGAATAGAAGCACTGACACAGATGCTTCCTTGTATATACAGTGAATATTTATTTGGTATACATTGGAGCTGTGTCAGGGGAGGTTTAGGCTGGATGTTGGGGAAAGGGTGAACTCTGAACAGGTTCCCTGGGGAATGGTGACATTCCTGAGGCTGCCAGAACTCAAGGAATGTATGGACAACGCTCTCAGGGTGGGATTGTTGGGGTGCCTGTGCAGGTCTAGGGGTTGAACTTGATGATCTTTGTGGGTCAGCTCAGGAAATTCCATGATCCTATGACCCGTCTCCAGCAGTGCTGTTTTCTCTCAAAGCAGGGGATTTCATAGGGAACAAAGATAAAGAAGCCCAGCTGAACTGGGCAAAACTACTTTTAAAACCCACCAGAAACAGGCACAAAGCTGGAAAACCACTTCCTATGCCTTGAGAATATCCCTCCAGGCACATGCAACGTGCAATAAGGGACGGAGGGCGCCCGTCTCACGCATTCCGTAACACAAACACGGAGGCAAAACCGAACGTGGATCTCCGTGTTGCACGCCAAGCACACTCAGTTCTTTTTATGGCGTGGAAACTTTGCTTATTACACAGAAAATAAAGGGATTTAAAAGGGCTTTAATCATCTCAAAAAGCCGCGCGCCGCCCTCATCCCCTCACGGGATTTGGCCACGCCCCCGGGATTGGCCACGCCCCCAGCCCCTCACGGGCCTTGACCACGCCCCTGCATTGGCCACGCCCCCGGTCCTCCAGGATCACTGAGAGGCGGGCGGAAGGTGCTGGGGTGGGGCGGGCTGGCGACGGAAGTGACGTCAGAGCGCGGGCGCCTGATGCGGGCGGGCGGCGCCGTGAGGGGAAGATGCCGGTGGCGGTGATGGCCGAGAGCTCCGTGAGCTTCAGGCGGCTCCTGGAGCAGTGCGAGACGCAGGAGCTGGAGGTGCCGCGGGGCATGGGGGGTCTGTGTGTGCGCCTGTGAGGCGGGGAGGGTGCGTGGGGGTGTGTGTGACCGGGGGAAGGTTCAGTGTTTGAACTCGTCCCTTGCGCTCGCCAGAGAGCCCTTGAGAAACTCGCAGCCTGTAGATAAATGGGTATTTCCGTATAATTATTCGCGTCGTCTCAGAGAGGGGTATTTCGTGTGTTTCCGTCATTCTCGGGGCTGAGAAAAGGAAAATACTGATCAGGGAAGTGGAGCTCTGAGCCGGGCTTGGGAATTACTCTTAGATCGAGTCTTATTGTGGCAGCTTTCGCTGGAAGCTCCCTCCGTTCTGTTGTCCCTTGCCTGAAGCCTTATTGGAAGTCTTTTTAACTTTCAGGTTATTGCAGGCTTTCAGAATTTTTACAGCTTTTTTAAATCACTCGTTTGTTTTTTCCTTGAGAAATTAGTGAGCTCTGCTGAAGTGTGGCCGGGGCCGAGGCTTAGCCTGGGGTTTTTGGGAGGGGCAGAGGGGTTGTCGGTGCGATGGTGTGGCCTGAGCTGAAGTTCAGCTGAAGGCAAACGAAGTCGGGGTGATTTCATTTCACTTTGAACAGCTGCCACTCTCATGAGCATGGGAAAAGAGCAATGGAAGATGTAGCTTTCCTTTATTCCCCCCAAAAAGTGCACAGGCCTATTACGTGATGTGAGTAAAAAAAGACGAAACTCAGCTGTTTTGGAGTGTTCAGTTTATACAAAACTTGGCTCCCTGGTGTGTTCTGTATCACACTCCTCTTTAAAACCTGTAACTGAAGGATCTGTGTTTGTTCTCAGGCCCCTGGAGGAATTGCCACGCCCCTGGTCTATGGGCAGCTGCTGGCTCTGTACCTGCTGCACAACGACATGTAAGCGGCTTGTCCCAGCCTGTGACACTGGGTTTGCCACCAGCGTGTTGGGAGTGGGCTGTGTGACTAATAAAAACTCTGTGTTTACAAAGAAAAGCAATAATAACATTCCTGGGAGTAAGTCTCTTTCACCCCTTGGTCTGACAGGAAAACTATTTTCCTTTCCTCACTCTTCCCCACCCTTTTGAACTGTGGGAAAAATTTGGGAATAAAGTCTCTTAAGTGGTGAAATTGGCTCCTCTGTGAAGTGTTTAACATTGCAGTGCTTTGCTTTGTAGCTGTTCAGGGCTGCAGCTGTTCTGGGTTGGATTTGAGGCAGTTCCTTGTGTTTAAATTCCAGCAGGATAACACTGGCCCATCCGTGTTAAAAATGAGGGATACCGGTGGCTTGAAGGAGCTGAACCTGCAGGAAGCAGGGATCCTGGAATTTGGTCTGGAGGGTTATTCCATGTCCCTGTGTGCACTTGATGCACTAAACTTGGGGTTTTTAGGGAGAAATTGCTTTCCCAAACTGGTGTTAAATGAGGCAATTAATGCACTGTTGCGTTATGACAGTGTTGTCTGCTGGAGAGCAGCTCTGTTGTCCCACTTCAGTATCCCTTATTCCTTCCTAGGAGGAATATTTTCAAGCCCTGAGGGTGTTCAGTTCAGCATCTGGACAAACCTTGTGGTGTCTCGTCAGGTGACTGAAGGGCGTTTTTATCTTTTGTTTTCAGGAATAACGCACGTTATCTCTGGAAGAGGATCCCTCCTGCCATCAAATCCGTGAGTTCCGGGCCAAACTTGGCTCAGGAATCTGCTGGTTTTGTTGCACAGCAACATTCTCTGCAGACCTGGGGGTGGAAATGGGTTTGTACCTATGGTCAGTGTAGAGGATTTTCTTCTGGGTTAACACTGGGGTTTGGTTTGGGGTTTTATTTTGTCCCAACAGGCAAATGCTGAGCTTGGTGCAGTTTGGTCCGTGGGCCAAAGGATCTGGCAGAGGGACTTCCCGGGAATCTATGCAGCAATCGGTGCACATCAGTGGTCTGAGACTATCCAGCCAATCATGGAAGCACTCAGAGGTACAAGCTGAGCAGGAAATTGCCTGGGATTATTTATGTTTGCTCCCACACAGACAGACAAACAGTTAATTGTGAAAAATCAGAAGTGGTCAGGAAAACTGTTGCCAGGTTTTTGTAGGTGTTACTACAAGGTTTCCGGGTGTAAACAAAAAGCTCATCACAAAACCTTGTAGAAACAAGTAAATTTGTTTTAGTAGGATTTTGTTTCTGTATATTCTTTGACACTGGAATTTCGCAAACCACGTGGTTTGCTCTGTAAGAGCAAAACAGACCATTAATTACCCAGCTCCATCAGACTTCTAACCAGGGATTCAGGGAACTTGGCATTTCAGAGCCTGGTAGGACTTACAAGAAGGTTTTTCTGTGAAATGTTTTCCAGCCTGTGTAATGGTATCATGCAAATTCTTGCTCCTAGAGGGCAGTGCAGACTGCTAAAAAGAGGTGCTTTGCAAGATCCAGTTCTCTGTACCTTGAGGAACAACTGCTTTTTAGGTGCCATTAATAATTAACTAATTGCTGGCATGCTGCAAACAGAGAATGCCATCAGATGCAGAGTTCCCTGGAGTGCTGCAGGCTGCATCTGGAGGGTCAGTGTGGGCTCCCAGCGGGATTGTCCTGGCAGAGAACAACAACTTGGCTCTTGCTACTGCCTGTGAACTGTGGGAAGGGAGGGGGAACTCCTGAAGTGCTCGCTTGAAGGCTGGCAGTGATTTTCCAAAGGTGATGGGATTGAGGAAACGTTCTCAGATTTCCCAGCTCTGGAGATGAGTCTCTTGTGTCCCGTGTTCCTCTCTCCCTAGATGCAACCAGGAGACGAGCCTTTGGACTGGTTTCCCAGGCTTACACATCAATAGTTGCAGATGATTTTGCAGCTTTTGTGGGCCTTCCTGTGGAAGAAGCTGTGAAAGGTACTTGGCATTATTCCCTGAGTAATTTTTATACAGATGATGAGCTCAGGGAGCTCCAAGTGATGATTAATAAAAATGTTTCTACAAATTCTGAGGCTGTTTAGTGATTGGGCGGTGATTAGAGAAAAAAAAAATCTTGGTTCTGGATAATGGTTTGATTTTTTTAGATATTATTTGCCATTAATTATAATTGTTTGTTCTCCCCTTCTGTATCCTACAAATGCCTTTCCAGGTGTGCTAGAACAGGGCTGGCAAGCAGACTTTGCAACTCGCATGGTGATGCCCAAGAAGCCGGGTAGGTGGAGCTGTTACTGCAAGAAACATTCAGCATTTCCCAGGAATTAGGTGTTAAGTGTTTCATTACAGCTCTGCACACGATTATGTTAGATACTTTTTAGACACTCGTGCTGCTTGTCAACACGGGGCGTGTCTAAAACGTGAGGAAGTACAAAGTGGTGGGTTTGGTTTGGCCTTACAAGTAGTTGGGATTAAGCTACATCCTCACGTGAACTTGTTTAAAGAAAAGCAGACAGGATGTGCTGGGATTGCTCCCTCTCCTCTGCTGCTGGCTCTGCCTCTGTGCAGCATAAACTGCATGACCTCAAATAACATGTCTTAACCTAATAAAGATGAGTGAAAAATAGACCATCTCAAACATGAGATTTTATGTGGTTTTTCCCTTCAGGAGAATTGGAACTTCTTTAGGCAGGGATTTAGTGAATCTTTGTGTTTTGAGGAGCTCCAGTTGTTGGTATAATTTCCTTTGCTTTTAAAATTTAAATCTTGTCTTCTGTCTTCACTCTCAAGGTGTTGATAACAAAATGTCTTTTCCTGCAAAGCTTGGTCTGCAGAAACACTTGGCTTTTTTTTTTTTCCTAAAGCTGTATCTGGGGCTGGCTGAGGCAAAAATAAATGTTAAACTATAAAAGCAGGATGAAACAACTGCTCTTAAACTTCTCTGTGCAGCTCTGGCAGAAGGAGCCAAATTACAGCATATCCAAAAGGGCAAGATCTGTTGGACTAAGAAATGTCACTGTTTGTATGGGCAGAGTTTTGGGGTGTTCAGAGCCCGTAATAAACAGGTGCCAGGTGTTGAAATTCACCCCCAAGGGGCACAAAGCCAACCAGAGCCCTGAGATTTTACATATGACCAGGTGGGGGTTTTATGAACCGGTTGCAAAATGTGCAGAGCTTAAAAAGACTGGGAATTACTTACATATGTGCTTTTTCCAGAAGTGAGTGTAAGGACTACTGTTCAGTCAAAAGAAAGAGGCTCTTTTGAAGCAGCTAAGCCTTGGGCATTCTGCTTTTTAGTTATTAAGTCAAGTGTGATGAATAAACAGGTTTAACTTTAATTAGCTTTTGATCCATGTTTTGTTGCATAGAACTGTTTAAAACTGTTCCACTGGGCTAATTTCATATGTTTTTCTCCAGGTGTGCTGGAAGCTTCCTTCAACAGATTTATTCCTTCATCAGGTATTTTTGTTTATATATAATGGATTTAGCTAAACTTGCATAACCAGTGTCACCAGCACCACTGAGTGGGAATTCAGTCCTAGATAAGTGAATGTTCTCACTGGCCCCTCCAAAATAAAAAACAACAGCCCACCTCAATCAGGTGCTATGTAAATGTGCTTCTCCCTCTGCCTTCTCACTCCCTCATGTTTTAAACAGTGCCTGAGATTCCTGAGGTTCCCACTTCCATAGCAGAGCTCCTGTGTGTTCTGTTGGTCCAGGAGCTTTTTTCTCAGGCTACTGTCAGCCCTCATTGCTCAGACTCCAGAGTGTGCAAAGAAATTCTGGAGGCTGCTGACAAGTGGAACTTGTTGCAGCAGTTTTTGTGGTTAGTAGCTCTTGGACTACTGAACAGTGCAGATAACAGGAATTATGTCAGCTGGAGCTGTACAGGGAGAGCTGCAGTTAAGATCTGCTCCCAGAAGGCTGTTGAAAGTCAGATGCATTTAATTTTTTTCCCCATTACTCTTATGATGGATGGTACTGCTGATGGATTTGCTTTCTAAGTTTCATTAATGTTCCATTTGTTTTATCTTTATAGAACCTGCTCCAGTCCCACCGATTCCCAATGAACAGCAGTTGGCCAGATTGACTGACTATGTGGCTTTCCTGGAAAACTGATCACCCTGCTCCCGTGTTCAGAACAACTTGGGAATCCTGTGTACTGACAGTCTTAGATCTAAGATTTATTTTAGTCCATGTCTGTTAAATGTTGCAGCGTTCCCCCACTCAAAAGTGTGAAGTATCCAGTGTATGTCAGCCCCACTCCTGTTTTGCCAAAGCCCAGCTAGCAGAGAAACAATCCTTTAACTCCTGCAATATTTATTCAGCAGGTACACAGCATACACAGCAGTATTACATAGTACGTTTTTTGGAGTTGACTCAAAGCAGAACCTTTTTCAGGTGTGTTAGAAATGGAGAAGAAACAATTCTCTGGTGAGTACTGCAGTGCTTGTGACAGATCTGTCGCATGTTGAACTAGAGGACAGAGAGTGGAAGACTGCCCAGCCTGTACAGAGAGAAAATATTTTGATGAAAGTGAAAGAAAACAATTTTGCAGTAGCTCTCTTGCAAATATATCTCTGGCATATTTATAATTGATTTTTTTTTTCATGTTCTTTCTGGATTGTTAAATCTTCTTGTTCTGATGTGAGAAATTTCACATCAGGCGTATTTTTACAGCAGAATACTTATTTAACAAAGACAAATTACGCTTTGAGGAAGTATTTTGACTTTTGGAAGGTTTTATTTGAGTGACATAGGACACCAGATGTTTTCCTGGGTAACCCTACGTCTTGGGACCTGTCACCTCTTGCTCCATTTCAGTACACTGCGCCAGGGTCTGCAAGAAATAACAATTCTTACCTGTCTTTAAGCTTTCTGGCTTTTGCCGTGATGGGAGAGGAACTTCAAGGTTAGAGTAGGAGCAGAGCCCAGCTGGGAGGGGGGTGATGCATTGTGCTGCAGTGTCAGTTTGAAGAATAATTCTGTCAGAGCAGTGCTCTGTTAGTCTTTGAGCTGAGAGTGGATTCTGGAAGCAAACATGAGTTCTCTTGCCATTTGTGTCATGTTGGTGAAAAGGCTGTGGAGAAAGAGTGGTGCTTTAAAGGGCAGTGCATGTCTCCATTCACTTCTCCACCCCTTTCTAAAATCCTGTCCAGAGGTTCCAAGGAAGCTGGTGAGTGTGCCCTTGTGTTGTGATTGTTTTTCCAGTGTGCACTGCCTACTGTACATTCTCTTGGTGAGGGGGTGTTAGCAGGGAGGAATTACAAACTGTGCTCTGCTGCCTTGAGAGCTCCCTTGATATGTAAACACTTTCTCAAAATGATTATTTATTTGAAACCCACCTAAGACTTGGATTGCTAAATTTATCTTCAGTGATATTAAAGAACATGTTTACACTGACCTCGTGCACTTGACTTTTATTTAAATTTTCTGCAGAATGGATGTCTGGTTTGGTGAGTTTTTTAAATGAATTCTTACTGGCCTAATTTGGATAGGGCTAGTTAAGGATTACTGCAATGTTTTATGCCTCGACAGCTTCGTGTGCAGCAATTGTACGGTACTGTATTAAAAAAAACCCACTGGTACCCCTCAGATGTCTTAAAATAATTCCGTGGTGTAAAGTGTTTGCACAGCTGAGGGAAAATTTCCCTTCTGTCTTTGTTTTGTGCATGCCTGAACTTGCAGGTAGCACACAACCCTGCCTGGAGAAATGAAACTTAGACATAATTAAAGGATTATTACGTACTCAGTGAATGGTAATGGGAGAGGAGCAATGTGGACATTGGCAGTCTGTGTCTGTCTCAAATCTAGTATCAATCTATGTCAAATACAGTAAGTTTGACCTTGTCAAAGAAGCTGATAAATTTGTGATTGCTGGTCTGCTGTAAAATTTAAGTTATTTTTTAGTTTTGGGTGAGGCTTTAACTTATAACTTGCCTCAAGTACTGTATTTCCAGCCACTTTTTGCCTCGTGCTGCTTTGGAATCTGAGCTATTTCACATGGATTTCATCCTCATTGCCCTTTTCCTGGTTTTTGATTCACAAATACCTATCCAGGTGAGCAGCTTTGTGCTTCCCTCTCCAGAGCCCTACCTTGGGAAACATTGTGTGAAATATTTCCTGAAGTGACATCTTCAGGCATTTGAATCCTTACCCGGCCTGCACTAACCCTGTGCTTTCAGCTCAACAAAGAGGAAGTATTTTTGTGCTTGTATTTGATGTTTTAATTGAAGCAATTGGTGTGGGTTTTGGAGTTCTTCCAAGTACAGTGTTGAGTATGGGAGGACCTTTGAGTTAAGAAACCATTAGAAGTTCAGTTGGGAACAGAGGTTCATGAAGGATTTGGAAAAAAGGAACTCAATTTCAGTTTCAGTTTTCCATTTCATCTGCATCCCACAGGTAATGGAACATCGTTTCTTGGCATTTTATTATCTTCTCCTGTATGGGCCAGCAGTGCTCATTCACCCACAGTTCCAGTCTCTGTAGGGAAAGCCACCTGAGGTGCAAGGTGGTTAAAACAGGAGAAACTGTGTGGCGAAGCAGGAGGGCTGAGTATCCCTCCCTGCTGAAGATCCACGTGGAAACCTGTGGGCTTTAATAAAAAATCCTGACGGACTTTCCAGTATCTCATTGGAGCTGCCAGTAATGCAGTGAAGAAAATGAAAGCAGAATGCGCCTGTACAAACAAAGTCTCAGCAGGCATTGCAGGAGAGCAGTCTGGATGTTGCTGTAAGTCTGTGTTTCAGCCTGGGGTATGTGCAAGAAGGCCTGTGTAACACAGTAGGGACATCTGGAAGAAGTTCTTGAGTGAGTGGTTGGTTTTCCCTGTGTCCTACCCTACAGGAGTTGGCTGGACCATCCAGACAGCGCGTTGGTGTTTTCTTCTCCTAGGAAGGGCTGTCTGGGCTGAGTGGCTTGGCAAAAAAGCCAAAATGACTCCAAACAAACCCAAAAGACAAGCTTTTCTGTTTAGTGTCAATTTTTTTGTAATTGACTCTCAACGGACCATGTGAAGGCAAAAGAATTGCTGTTTTGAGATGGGAAGCAGATTTCCAAACGTTTTATGTTCTCGGGTCATGCGAATTGACTTGAGAAGTTTGTAACTTTATTTTTAACTACTTGTGTTGAGCAAAGGGAAGTAGTGTGCATCCCTGGTTTCCTGAATTTAGGGCTATTAAATGCCAGATTCTTCTGTGCCTTCACCACAAAGAACCTCAGGTTTGGGATGCCCAGGTTGTGTGGCACAACTGGGTGTAAATAAAGTCAGAGAACAGGTTAAGCTTTAGGAATCAGGATGCTCCCAATCAATTCCAAAGGAGGAAATGTGGATACTTCTCTTTTGAATGTGTTCTCATGTAATCAAAATACAAGACTGAAGGAAGGGGGGTTTTTTAGTAGTAGGAACCCAATTTGGTTTTGCAATGTGAGCCTTTTGTTACACAAGGATAAATGATAGAAACAAACTGTGCTGAATTGTGACCAGCATCTTCTTTAAAGCCCGTCAAAGCTGAGGTTAGTGTAAAAATATGCAATGGGAATCCACATGATGTGACAAGACTGTTAGATCAGTGACTGCACCGAGACCCAGATTTGGCCTCTGATCCACAAGGAAGGACACAGTTGTGACTCAGCTGTTTGAGATCTGAGAGATATTTGAGGTATGAAAAATGTTTTATTGCTTTGTCTTTTTAAGCAGCATTGAGCCTGTGTCAGGTAGCACATACCAGCTCTGAGGGCTATCCTGAGCTTTACAAAGTGAGGATGGTGATGACAACACACCATGCTTTCCTATGCCAACTGGGATCTGTGTTTAGACTGAGTTTATGAAGTAACATCTGGGGCTGAAGTACCACACGAAATAAGTCACTCCTTAAGTCACACCTGCAGCAAAACAAAGGGAACTGTATTTAGTTCAAACATTTTACCAGATTCCAACTTATGTGTGTTGCACTTTAAGCCTGGCACTGCAGCTGATACAAGGTAAATTAAGTACTCGGCCTGCCTTGCCTTAAAAGAGTTAATACAAGGAAACAACTGGCACCTTTAGTATTTATACTTTTTAAAAATTAGTTGGCTGCATAAGTATTAATTGCTTCCAGGTATTTAATACTTAATGCTGTTTCTGTGGTAAATCACTGCAGCGAATGGGTTCAGCCTTGATCTGATGGGTAAGCAGTGCTGAAGAAGTAGCAGATGCTGAGTAAAAGTAGGGACTCCTGTGGCTGAGGTTCAGAGGTGGAGGGAAGCCCTTTGGTGTCTGCTGAGGAGATGGCCCAGTTCACAGCCTCAGGCGTTAGTCCTAGAAGATACTGCTTTGCTCTTGCTGGAGGCCGTTGCCTACCAATGCATGGCCCTCTCTTGTTCGTGGGTCAAGTCCGGTGGACCTGTGGCAACAAATCTGTCCCAGGTCCATCACACAGCAGAAAAGGGCAGGACATGTCTGCTTCCAGCACTTGTCCTGGCTGCTCTTCAGGGTGCGGGCACCATCAGCAGAGACACAGAACAGTTTCTCCTCCCAGAGTTATCCCTATCCTCTGCACTTCCCCACGTGTCTGCCTTGATGTTCACCAGGGAACCTCCCTGTGTGTGGCTGTCCATTGCTGTGCTCGGCAGGGATGCAGTTGTGTTTGGACCTGAGCTGCCACAGCCAGACACACAGAACTGGAGTGTAGAATATCAAAGGCTGGGCTGATGGTTTTTTCCAGAAAGCAAGAAGAACAGGCAAAAGAACATGAGGAAACTTAACAGTGTCTCTGCAGGAGATGGACACCAGTATTGCCCAACCACATATGGGAGTGGCAAATTTGCATCAGTGGGGACTCTGCCACACCTGCCGATTTCAGTGCTCCCCTGGCCCCAGGGCTCAGAGCAGCATTCGTGCCCTGGCCCACACATTCCTCCTCTGTGTCAC
>VZDJ01000162.1:0-10113 GCA_008694505.1 Cyanoderma ruficeps
CGGGGAGGGGACACTGCCCCTCTGTCCCCTCCCTGTCCCTTCTGTGTCCCCTCTGTCCCCTCCCTGTCCCTCTGAGTGTGCTGGGGGGGCTCAGAGAGGGGACACCGCCCTTGCTGTCCCCTCTGTCCCCTCCCTGTCCCCCCTGTGTCCCCTCCCTGTCCCTCTGAGCATGCTGGGGGGCTCAGAGAGGGGACACCACCCCTGCTGTCCCCTCTGTGTCCCCTCTGTCCCTCAGAGAGGGCTAGGGGTGGCACAGGGAGGTGCCACCACCCCTGCTGTCCCCTCTGCTGTCCCTGCTGTCCCCTGTGAGCGCGGGGGGGGCCCGGGGGGGGCAGGGGAGGTGTCCCCCCCCCTCAGAACTCCACCTTGCAGGCGGGGAAGGTGACACAGGTGACACAGGTGACACGGGGAGGTGACACTGCCCCTTGTGTCCCCTCAGAACTCCACCTTGCAGGCGGGGAAGGTGACACAGGTGACACAGGTGACACAGGTGACACGGGGAGGTGACACCATCCCGCTGTCCCCTCAGAACTCCACCTTGCAGGCGGGGAAGGTCTCGTCCTGCATGGCCACGGTGCTGTTGCTGCCCAGCACGGTGATGCCCAGCTCCTGCTGCCGCTCGTGCGTCTCCTGGTACCACTCGTGCATCACCAGCGACTCGAAGGTGGGGATCAGGGTCACCTGGGGGGACACCCGGGACACTCTGTCACCTCCCAAATATCAGAAAGGGACACCCGGGACACCCTGTCACCCCCTAAACACCACAAAGGGACACCCAGGGCACTCTGTCACCACCCAAATATCAGAAAAGGGCACCCAGGACACGTTGTCACCCTCTAAACACCAGAAAGGGACACCCAGGGCACTCTGTCACCTCCCAAATATCAGAAAAGGGCACCCAGGACACGTTGTCACCCTCTAAACACCAGAAAGGGACACCCAGGGCACTTTGTCACTCCCCCAGGAACAAAAAAAGGACACCCAGGACAGTCTGTCACCCTCTAAACATCAGGAAGGGACACCCAGGGCATTTGGTCACCTCTTCAGGCACTGGGAAGGGACACCAAGGACACTCTGTCACTCCCCCAGGAATACAAAAAGGACACCCGGGTCACTTTGTCACCCCCCAGGAACACAAAAAGGACACCCNNACAAAAAGGACACCCGGGTCACTTTGTCACCCCCCAGGAACACAAAAAGGACACCCAGGACAGTCTGTCACCCTCTAAACACCAGAAAGGGACACCCAGGTCACTCTGTCACTCTCCCAGGAACACAAAAAGGACACCCGGGTCACTTTGTCACCCCGAGAGGACCGAGCCCAGCCCTGCGCAGCCCGGGCCGGGCACTGACCTGGATGTCCGTTCCCCAGTGGTGCTTGGCGGCCAGCAGCGCGTCCAGCAGCGGCCGCAGCACTCCCTCCTTCAGGTGGTCATCGCCGCTGACCACGTAGCACAGCGCCCGCACCCGCCGGAAGAACTCCTCGTCCACCGTGCGGGCGCTCCACGAGCCGGGCAGGTAGGCCAGGTCCACGTACACCGGGGGGCCCTGGGGGGCTGCGGCCCTCGTGCCTGCGGGGACACGGTGACGCGGGTCACGGCAGCGTCCCCAGAGACACGGCAGTGTCACCCCCCTGTCCCCACTGTCCCCACAGCCGTCCGTACCTGCTGGTGATGCCCGGCCCGCTCCGGCCGCTCCGGCCGGCGGCCGAGCCCCGGCGCTGCGGGCGTTGCCGCCGCCGGACGAGCCCTTCTTGTCCCCGAGGGGCGGCCTGGCTTTGTCCCCGGCAGGCTTGGCCTTGGTGGCCGAGGTGGGGAGGCGAGGGGGGTCGGCTTTGGGGGCCGAGCCCAGGCGGGACGGGGTCCTCTTCACCCCCCTGGGGCCCGCGGGGGGCTCCCTGCGGCCGGGGGGCAGCGCCTCGGGGTCCACCATGCAGATGCCGGGCTGGGCAGGGAGGGGACACGGGTCCTTCAGGGGGGCTGGCAGAGGGTCGCAAGCTCTGGCCACGCCTCGGGGTGGCCGCTCCGAGTCCTCGTCCGACTCCAGCCCGTCGGCCAGCACGGACGGGCAGTCCTCGGCGGCCGCAGGGATGTCCGAGTCGGACAGGGTGGGCAGAGATTCGCTGACCGACGTGGGAGGGGTCTCTCCCGGCCGGCCCCGGGGCGGTGCCAGCTCCTGGGACGGGTCACTGTCCGACGGCTCCCGCGGGCTGGCGGCGGCCGAGGGCGAGCGCTCGGATTTGGGGTGCTCGAACTCGCACGGGGACACCAGGCACAGATCCACGTCGTGGGGCGAGTCCGAGCGGCGGCCGGGCCGCGCGGCCGCGTCGCCGTCGGCCCACGGAGGGTGGTGACACGGCCGCAGCGGCAGCGACAGCCCCCCTTTGGTGGCCTCGGGCTCGTCCCCGGAGCCGCGGGAGCGCGGCCCGTCCTCCTGCGGGGGAGACTCGCTGACCGGCGGCAGCACCTGCTCGAAGGACACCGACAGCGACTCGTCCACCTCGGTGGAGTGAGGAGAGCCCACCTCGGCCGGCAGCGAGGGCGTGGTGATGGTGGGGGACACGTCGGGGACATCATCCTTGAAGGGGCTGAGGGACAGGCAGCCCGCCTGCTTGTCCGGCACGGCGCCGTCCCTGTCGCGGCCCGCTCCGGCCGCCGGCCACGCCGCGCTCTGCTGCCGCCCGGCGCCCGCCTCCTCCGCGCCCTCCTCCACCGGCGACTGGTGGAAGGGCGTGTGGCCGGCGCTGGCCGGCCCCGAGCTGGCCGGGGACATCATCTCCAGCGTCTTCTCCTCGGAGCTGCCGCAGGGATCCTCGGCCCCCTCGGCGGCGCCGTGGTTGAGCAGCCCGGTGGGGGTCAGGTCGAAGTTGACGCTGTGGTCGCTCTTGGGGGTCTTGGCCGCGGGGGACGGGGGGCACGCGGCTCGCAGGGGGCTGCCCTGGGGGTGACGCGAGCGCTGGGGGCTCTCGGGGTCTTCCAGGCTGTTCTCCGGGCGGGACGGATCCGCCGGGCGCCGGTTCCCCCCGTTCTCCAGGGATAAAGGCTCCAGCTCGCTGTCGGCCGTGGCGATGCCTTCATCCGTGGATTCCTCCTTCCTCCTCCTCCCGCCCTCCCGCTCGGCCTCGGGCAGCATCTCCTCGGGGGAGGAGGATTTGGAGCCGTCTGAGGTCCCCGGCTCCTTCCGGGCCGTTTTAGCCTTGGGTTTTTCCGGCTCTTTCTTGAGCAGGGACTTCTTGACGCCGCCGGCCTTGGCCGGGGCTTTGCGGCTCTCCGGGACCGGCGTTTTCCTGGCCGGAGCCTTGGCCGGAGTCTTGGCCTCTGCCTTGCTGTCCTTCGAGTCCTTCCTCAGCATCTCGGCCTTGGCCTCCTTCTTCACCACCTTCACCTCCTTCTTGGCTTCCACGCCCTCGTCCTTCTTCGGTGGCTTCTTCTCCTCCTTCCTGCCCGTCGGCTCCTTCTTGGGCGCCGCCTTTTCCTTGTTGGGCTTCGCCTTCGGATCCGCCTTGGCCTTCTCGGCCGCCGGCTCCGGCCTGGCTCGAGCATCCTTGGCTTTCTCCTCTTCTGACCCCGTCCTGGCCGCATCCCCCAGGGATTTCGGCTTCTCCTTGGTCCCGGCTTTCCCCTCCTTCCTCTCCACCTTGGCAGCCTTCTCCTTGGGCGCCGGCGCCGCCTCCACCAAGCTCAGCTTGGAGCCCGACTTGAGGCTCTCCTTGCTCTCCGCCCTCCTCTGCTTCAGCGGCGGCTTCTCCGCCGGCGCCGTCCCCTTCAGGTCGTTCTTGGTGACCACGGGGTGCTTGAGGAACTCCAGGTGCTTCACCTTCTCCAGCCCTTCCAGGATCCTGGCCTGGGGCGTGCAGCCGGGGAACAGCACGCGGATGATCTTCTCGGAGCGGCTGACGGGGTGCCACACCAGCAGCACGCACAGCGACGTCAGGCACTGCAGGGGCAGCTCCTGCTCCTTGGGGAAGCCGTTCCCCGCCCAGTGCTGCAGCAGGAACTCCAGCTCCTTGGTGCCCCTCACGGGGTTCAGCACGTACATGTCCAACCTGCCCACTCCCATCTTCTGGAAGAGCACGGTGGGCTCGGCGCGGGGGCCGCCGTCGCGGGCCAGCGGGTTGGGCTGGATGCCCAGCTTCTCCAGGTAGTGCAGGGTCAGGGCGGCCTCGTCGCAGCTCTTGAGCACCTTGGAGTCGCCCTCGATGTCCTTCAGCTTCTCGGAGGCGTTGAGGAAGACGACGCCCAGCTCGGGCGAGATGAGGTTCTTGGCCCAGTCGCCGTTGTTGCCCTGGGAGCTCTGGGATGGATCCTCCTCCATCTCGGCCAGCTTCCTCTGCAGCAGGCTGTTGATGCCGGGCAGGCTGTCCGTGCCCGCGTGCGTCACCAGGATGGAGTCGATGCGGTCCAGGTGCCTCACCAGCTTCCAGAAGGACGATTTGGGGTTGGAGCCGCCGTTCACCAACACGTTGAAGCCGTTGACGGCGAAGAAAGCCGAGTCCCCTCTCCCGCCGGGGAAGATGTAGCAGCAAGGCTTGGAGAGCTTCAGGAAGCCCACCATGGTGGGGGGCTCCAGGAGGTCGAAGGGGGATTGGGGCTCCAGAGACTCCGACAGGTACTCCATGAACTCCTCCAGCCCCTCCATCTCCGGCAGGACGCAGCCCGGGTTGTAGCGCAGCTCGATGAAGTCCTGCAGGTTGTGGTGCTCCAGGCCCGAGTCCCTCCACTCCCCGAAGTCGGGGCAGCTGATGGTCAGCCTGGCCTTGGCCAAGGGGTCTGCAGAGCTCAGGATCTCCCCCACCTGCATGGAGGGGCTTTGGGTGGGACGGGGCACTGGGGTCACCCCGTGTCCCCCAGCGGGATGGGGCTGGATGGACCCACGGGGGTGGGACACACGAAACCATTGGATCCACACCTGCTGCCTGCTTTTTTGGGGGGTTTTGGGGGGTTTCCCTGATCCCCCCAACCCCCAGCTGCAGCTGTGGGCCCCCAGGCCTGGCAGGTGAGGAGCTGCACCCCTAAATCCCCAGGATTTGCACCCCAAAATTCCCAGAATCTGCACCCTCAAATCGCCAGGATCTGCCCCTGAACTCACAGGATCTGCCTCACTAAACTCCCAGGATCTGCCCCACTAAACTCCCAGGATCTGCCCCACTAAACTCCCAGGATCTGCCCCACTAAACTCCCAGGATCTGCCCCATTAAACTCCCAGGATCTGCCCCCTAAATCCCCCAGGATTTTCCCCTTTTCCTGCCGCAGACCCCCAGAATTTTCCCCACACCTTCCAGGAACCCCCCTGCGAGGAGCAGGACCTGACACCACCCCCGAGGATCTGCCCAAGCTGCTCCAGCCTCCAAAAAAAACCCCTCAACGTGCTCAGCCACCACCTCCAGCCCCACAAAACCCCACCCCGGGCTTCCTCCCGCAGGTCCCGTGCCCCCACACCTCCTTATCCGTGAAGATCTGGATGAAATCCCTCAGGGAGAAGCAGCCCGTCTGCAGCATCAGCTCCCCGGTGTCCTCCACGCAGGGCCCCGCAAACACCAGCAGCTTGTGCTGGGACACGTCCGTGATGAGGTTCCTCAGCTTGGGGGGGACACACAGCAGGGTTGGGGACACGTCAGGGACACGAGGGGACACGGTGGGGACGATCCCTGGGCTCCCAGGGCAGCGGCTCACCTCGTCGCAAAGGGATTTGTCCGAAGGGTTCAGCAGCACCAGGGTCTCCAGCACGTCCCCGCGGTGGTGGAGGGTCCTCTGACCTGTGTGGGGACACCCAGGGGGTGACAGCCGCTCCCTCCCCACCCCAAATCTGTCCCCGTGGGGGTGGCGAGGCCGGGCAGTGCCAGGTTTTCCGGAGGAAGAGGGACGGGCACCGTCCTGGTCACCACGAGGGTCAAGGGACACATTTCCCGTGTCCTTCCTGCCACGGGGAGGGGAGGGAAAAGGGGGAGATTCCCCCAAAACGCACCCCAAGGGTGGGGTTTTGGGGTTTTGTTTCCCTTTCTAAGCAAGGAAACCCTCAGCCAAGGGAGGGATGTCAGGAGGGAAAAGGCCCCAGAGCAGCTGCAGCTCCATCTTCCCCATTTCCCATGGAAAATCCCATCCCGGGCTGGGAGAAGGAAGCGGCTCCTCACGTGGAGGGATCACGGGGTTTGGCTGACTGGGGTGGGGCACAAAGCCAGGCCTGTTCCCACAAATTCTGGGAGGAGGGAATGGGGAGGGGGGCGGCCCTGATCACCACCCCACCCATCCCACCACTCCCATCTTTTGGGAGCAATTTTCCCTCCCTTTTCCCCCCGTTTTTTCATCCCGATTTTGACCTTTCACAATGCTGGAGAAGGTGGCCGAGTGCCTGGACACGAAGAGCTTCAGCTGCTCGTCCAGGTTGCAGGAGGTGAGGTCGATGTCCCAGGAGCGAATCCCTGAGGAGAAAAACAACAAAAAAAAACCTCCACGGAATAAAACTCTGGGATTTGGGGGCTCAGAACCCACCAGCACCAGCCCCAAAACCCCCTCAGTGCCGGCTGGGGCTGACCCCATAAAATCCCCCATAAAATCTGCCCCTCCTGAGGTGTTTTTGGGGCGTCCCCAAACCCACCAGTGCCAACACCTGCCCGGCAGGTGAGCTCCTCCTGCCAGTGACTCACCTGCCAAATCCCAAAATGCCAAACCCCCGGGGCAGGGAACAGCTCTGCCAACACCTCCTCAAAGGTGCTCATTAAGGAATTAAAAAGATTTGGAGCTACCTGTCAGCACCGGGGACAGGTGCGCAGCCCCAAAAAACAGCCCTTGGGGAGTTCCCAGAAGGGATTTTTTAGTTTATTCCTAAAAATTTGGGTGGCTCTGGGTGCTCCTGGTAACGGCTGGAGAGAGGGTGGGGGATGGCGTAACCGCCCCGGGGGTTGCACAAGGGTTTGGGGCCGTTTTTGGGGTGGTTTTGGTGAGGTTTGGGACAGCACGTCCCTCCCAGCGTGGTTTTGGGATTTGTTCCCACTGGGATGTCCTGAGACCCCCTCCCCAAATGTGGGCACGGCTCAGGGGGAGGAGGGAAGAACCTACAACATGTGGGGGAAATCCTGGGGCAGGAAAAAAGGGAAATCCTGGGAATTTAGGGGACAGATCCCGGAGATGTGGGAGGACAAATCCTGAGAACCCCGGGGGCAGATCCTGGGAGTTTGGGGAGCAAATCCCGGGGGAGTTGGGGGGAAGATCCCGGGGGGCTGAGGGGCAGGGAAAGGGGAAAATCCTGGGGATTTAGGGGGGCAGATCCTGGGAGTTTAGGGGTGCAGATCCTGGGAGTTTAGGGGTGCAGATCCTGGGAGTTTAGGGGGGCAAATCCTGGGAATTTAGGGGTGAAAATCCTGGGAGTTTAGGGGTGAAAATCCTGGGAGTTTAGGGGGGCAGATTCTGGGGACTTATAGGGCAGATCCTGGGAGTTTAGGGGTGAAAATCCTGGGAGTTTAGGGGTGCAGACTCTGAAAATTTAGAAGTGCAGATCCTGGGAATTTAGGGGTGCAGATCCTGAGGATTTAGGGGGGGTAGATCCTGGGAATTTAGGGGTGCAGATTCTGGTAATTTAGGGGGGCAAACCCTGAGCATTTAGGGGTGCAGATCCCTGGAATTTAGGGGGACATATCCTGGGAATTTAGATGTGCAGATCTTAGGGATTTGGAGGTGCAAGTCATGGGAATTTAGGGGTGCAGATCTTGGGATTTAACGGGGCAGATCCTGGGGATGTAGGTGTGTAGACCCTGAGGATTTAGGCAAGCAGGTTCTGGGGATTTAGGGGTGCTGATCCTGGGGATTTAGGGGTGCTGATCCTGGGGATTTAGGGGGGCAGATTTCGGGCATTTAAGGGTGCAGATCCTGGGGATTTACGGGGGCAGGGAAAGAGGCAGATCCTGGGGAGTCAAATCCAGGGGGAGCAAATCCTGGAGATCTCGGGAGAGGAAAAACCTTGAGGGTTCAGATCCCTGAGGATTTTAGGGCAGGAAAAAAAGGGGGGCAGATGGAGGGATTTTAGAGGGGCAAACCCGGGGATTTTGGGGCAGATCCCGGGATTTTAGGGGGCAAACCCAGGGATTTTGGGGCAGATCCCGGGATTTTAGAGGGGCAAACCCGGGGATTTTGGGGCAGGAGAGGGCGCAGATCCCGGGGGGCGGGGGCACAAAATAGGACAAAACCCCGGGAATTTCAGGGCGCAAACCCCGGGACCCCAAAAGGCCAGGGGAAAGACACATCCCGGCGGGGCTGGAGCAGGACGGGGCAGCCCGAGAGGGGCGAGCACCCCCCGGCCTCTGAGGGACCGAACGCGGCATCCCCGGAGGGAGGGGGGGAGTGTGGGCGGGCGGCTCCGGGAGGATCCCCCGGAGCATCACGCGGTCTCACCTCGCTCCAGCTGCTGCAGGGCGGCGGCCCTGAGGCCGGGCCGGTGGCAGCCGCCGCCCACGATGGCGAGCAGCGAGAAGCGGCGCGGCCCCGCGGCCGGAGGGGCCGGAGCCGCCGCAGCCACCGGAGCCGCCGCCATCTTCGGCGCCCCCCGCCCGCCCCGCCGGCCACGCCCCCCCTGCGTCACCGCCCTGTATGTCACGCCCATGATGTCACCGCCAGCCAATGGGAGGCGCCAGAGGGGGGTGGGTGGGCGGAGCGGAGGCGGGAGAGAGGGGTCTTAAAAGGGCAACGCGCGGGGTGGGGCAGCGGGTGGGGTCCGCGCGGGTGGTGCGGGGTTCTGGGTGGGGATTTGGGGTCGCGGATGGGGAATTTGGGATTTTGGATGGGGATCCCGGATTCTGGACAGGGATCTGGGATTCGGAATAGGGACGAGGCATCCTGGGTGGGGATTTGGGATCCTCGATGGGAATTTGGGATCGTGGATGGGGACTTGGGATTTTGAATGGGGATCAGGGATTTTGAATGGGGATTTGGGATCGTGGATGTGGATCCGGGATTCTGGATAGGGACCTGGGATTCTAGATGGGGATCTGGGATTCTGGATGGGATTTGGGGTCGTGGATGGGGATCCCAGATTCTGGATGGGGATGAGGGGTTCTGAATGGGGATGAGGAATCTTGGGTGAGGATTTGGGATTCTCGATGGGAATTTGGCATCGTGGATGAGGATTCGTTGTTCTGGATGAGGATGGGGGATTTGGGATTCCGGATGGGGCCGGGCCGGGCTGTACGAGCCCCCCCCGCTGCCCGCGGACCCTCCCTCCATCCGCCTCCAGCGGCCCGGGAGCCGCGGGGCCGCGCCCGCGGGGGGATCCGGGACTCCGCTCCCGGCCCGTCCCATTCCCGCTGCCCCTGTCCCGGCCGGCCCCAGGGCGGGATGAAATTCCCACCCCCTGCCCCAACCTCAGATTCCCGACGTGAACCCACAGCGGGATGAGACCCCCGCTCCCCTCAGGGCCCTTCCCAGCGGCAGAGCAGGCGGGGGACCCCAAAATCCCAAAACAAAGCCGGCGGCAGGCGTGGATCCGATGGTTTAATGTGTCCCCGGACACCCCCAGCCCCACGGGACGAGGCTCCGGGGGTGCCGTGCGGGTCCATCCCGGTGCGGGGAGGGCGCTGGGGCCTCCCGGGGCGCAGGAAGGTGTCCCCCGGTGTCCCCCGGTGTCCCCGGCGCCTCAGGAGCACTTGAGGATGAGGAGGTTGCAGGAGGTGCCGCGGGGGCAGCTGCAGAGTTTCCCGATGCGCGCCCCGCGCCGGACCGCGCACGGCTCCCGGGGCTCGCACTGCGGGACGGCACCGTCAGCACCGGCAGCACCGGCAGCACGGGCAGCACCGGCGGGTTTGGGGGCCCCCGGAACCCCCCGAGCCACCCCCGCCGCCCCCCGGCCCCGCCGTACCCCGGGCACCCGGCTCAGCCTCTTCTCCAGCGCCGGCGGCTCCGGCTCGTCCAGCAGCTCCCGGAGCGTCTCCAGCTGGGGGACGGCACCGGGACACCCCGATACCGGGACACCCCGATACCAGGACACCCCGATACCGGGACAC
The DNA here is from genome assembly GCA_008694505.1 of Cyanoderma ruficeps. NCBI lineage: Eukaryota > Metazoa > Chordata > Aves > Passeriformes > Timaliidae > Cyanoderma > Cyanoderma ruficeps. The sequence goes on from VZDJ01000162.1 coordinate 9,989, forward strand.
CCCGATACCGGGACACCCCAATTCCCGGATACCCCAATACCGGGACACCCCAATTCCCGGACACCCCAATTCCGGGACACCCCGGGGTTTAGGGGTGCAGATCCTGGGGATTTAGGGGTGCAGAT
>VZDJ01000162.1:62355-74800 GCA_008694505.1 Cyanoderma ruficeps
GAATTTGTCCTGGGAGAATTTGGGCAGGGAGAATTTGGCCTGGGAGAATTTGGCCTGGGAGAATTTGGCCTGGGAGAATTTGGCCTGGGAGAATTTGGGCAGGGAGAATTTGGGCTGGGAGAATTTGGGCAGGGGGAATTTGGCCTGGGAGAATTTGGCCTGGGAGAATTTGGGCAGGGAGAATTTGGGCTGGGAGAATTTGGGCAGGGAGAATTTGGCCTGGGAGAATTTGTCCTGGGAGAATTCCAGGAGGGCTGGAATTGGGGGAAGCAGCTCAGCCCCCCCCGAAATGTGAATTCATTTCCTGCCCAGCTTTGTTCGGCCGCCCATAAAAACTTCCCGTGCCTCCCCCGACCTTCCCCTGGCCAAAAGCTCCCTCTGACAATCCCTGGCCAGCTTTTTTCCCTAAAAAATTCACCTCCAAACCTCCAAATTTTAACCACAGGCAGCTCTGGGATTCTCCCAAGTTTTCCTGAACCATTGGAAAAACGTGGATTTGATTTATTTTTTAAATTTTCTTTTTTCCTGTCCCTCCACCGACCTTCCCTGACAGTTTTTCCCTCTTTCCCTCCCCAGGCTGCCAAAACTTCTCTCTGACAATCCCTTTGGGAATCAGCTTCTTTCCCCAAAATATTTTACCTCCAAACCTCCAAATTTTAACCAAAGGCACCTCTGGGATTCTCCCAAGTTTTCCTGAACCGCTGGAAAAACGTGGATTTGATTTTTTTTTTAATTTTCTTTCTTAATTTTTCTTTTCCTGCCCTTCCACTGATCTTCCCCATGCCGAGCCTGCCAAAAGCTCCCTCTGACAATCCCTTTGGGAATCAGCTTCTTTCCCCAAAATATTTTACCACCAAACCTCCAAATTTTAACCAAAGGCAGCTCTGGGATTCTCCCAAGTTTTCCTGAACCGCTGGAAAAACGTGGATTTTTTTTTTCCTGTCCCTCCACTGACCTTCCCTGAGAGTTTTTCCCTCTTTCCCTGCCCAGGCTGCCAAAAGCTCCCTCTGACAATCCCTTTGGGAATCAGCTTTTTCCCCAAAATATTTTACCTCCAAACCACCAAATTTTAACCACAGGCAGCTCTGGGATTCTCCCAAGTTTTCCTGAACCGTTGGAAAAACATGGATTTGATTTATTTTTTTAATTTTCTTTTTTCCTGTCCCTCCACCGACCTTCCCCGAGAGTTTTTCCCTCCCCAGGCTGCCAAAACTTCTCTCTGACAATCCCTTTGGGAATCAGCTTTTTTCCCTACAAAATTCTCCTCCAAACCACCAAATTTTAACCAAAGGCAGCTCTGGGATTCTCCCAAGTTTTCCTGAACCGCTGGAAAAACGTGGATTTGATTTTTTTTTTTAATTTTCTTTTTCCTGCCCCTCCACTGACCTTCCCTGAGAGTTTTCCTTCCTCAGCCTGCCAAAAGCTCCCTCTGACAATCCCTTTGGGAATCAGCTTCTTTCCCCAAAATATTTTACCTCCAAACCTCCAAATTTTAACCACAGGCAGCTCTGGGATTCTCCCAAGTTTTCCTGAACTGCTGGAAAAACATGGATTTGATTTATTTTTTTAATTTTCTTTTTTCCTGTCCCTCCACCGACCTTCCCTGACAGTTTTTCCCTCCCCAGGCTGCCAAAACCTCTCTCTGACAATCCCTTTGGGAATCAGCTTCTTTCCCTACAAAATTCACCCCCAAACCACCAAATTTTAACCAAAGGCAGCTCTGGGATTCTCCCAAGTTTTCCTGAACCGCTGGAAAACCGTGGAATTTTATTTTTTTCCCATTATTTTTTTCCTCCCTGGCAGCAGGAGGTGCACACAATGCCTCTCCTCTGGTGGCTGACAAGCCCTCTTCTATTTCAGGGCTGCTCATCCGCAGGTGGAATTGGATTTTTCTGTTCCCGTGACTGACAACACAACTCCGAGCCCGGCCTGTGGCAGCTGCTGCTATTTTCAGCCCTCTGCCTCTCTCCAGTATTATTCCAGAGGTGAGAACTATTTCCAGACAACACCAGAACAGCGTTTTTTTCGCACCTTAACAGGGAAAAAANNNAAAAAAAAAAAAAAAGGGAAAAAAAATAAAATTTTGGAAGTTTTTTTGCCCCAAGGCGAAGAAGTGTCTGCAGCAAAGAGCATTAATGAGCTGGTGGAGCCACTCCACCAGCTAAAACGGGATTGAAATTAAAATGGAATTGAAATTAAAATGGAATTAAAATGAAAATGGAATTAAAATCCCTGTTGGGATGGGGAAAAGAGCCTTAAAGTGGGCTGCCATGAGGATATTCCTCACCAGCAGGCAGGGAAACGCTGATTTCCTCCATCCTGGCAATGCAGGGGTGGGGATTGGCTGCAGGAACGGCCATAAATCCCAAAAAAATAAAAGGAAAATGGGATGGGACTGAGTCGGTGTCGGAGGAATCCCTAAAAAAGGGTGGAAGTGGAGGGTGGGGTTTGGGTTCCCAGCAGAAATGGTGCTCAGAGAGCAGCAATTCCCCACCCGGGGGGGAGCTGAGGCTCCTCGGGAAAGGCTCCCAGGGTGGGATAATGAGGCAGGGAATGTTAATTAGCAATTAGAGAGAGAGAGAGAGATCAGGGAGCAGCACCGGCTGCTCACACTCTGCGCTGACCCGCTCCCGGCTCATCCCGACATTCCCAAGGTTTGGGAATCACAGCAGCTCCACTCCCCCCCCCTCTGCAATTCCCCAAAATTCCCTTCCCGGGCCCAACAAGGCCGGGATGGATCCAATCCCGCTCCTCTCTGCACAGCCCCCACCAACATTCCCGAAGGAATTCCTGCCCTGGAGGCACTTGGGGCCAAAATCCCAAAATCCTGAAATCCCAAAGTCTCCCCTGGAGGCACTTGGGGCCAAAATCCCAAAATCCCGAAATCCCAAAGTCTCCCCTGGAGGCACTTTGGGCCAAAATCCCAAAATCCCGAAATCCCAAAGTCTCCCCTCGAGGCACCGATCCCAATTAAACCTGACACCGGAGGGGTTCTGTGGGTGCTCCCAGAGCGCTGAGGGATCACAGGAAAAACGATCCCCAAAACCTCCCCCAGGGGCCTGGAGCTCCTTGGGAACGCTGCCAGATCCTCGGGATCCCTGCCAGATCCTCGGGATCCCTGCCAGATCCTCGGGATCCCTGGAAATGCAGCACCTGCAGCTTCCTGCCCCACCCAAAAATCCACTCAGGGACACGATTCCCGAGCTGGAAACACAACCAGGAATCCTCAGCCTTACCAAAAGGTCTCGCTGAGATTTTATTAAAAAAATGGAACTAAAGAGTCTCTCCCCAGGCCTTTCGTTCCTCCCTGATAGAAAAGTTGGACGAAATTCCCAACGTTTGTTTGGGAATGGCACCACAACTCGCTCCGAGGAGCAGCCGGGCCACGTCAGGATTTATGGGGCGTAAACACCCAGCCCTGGCCGGCAACAAAAGAATAAAAAGAGAGAAGTCACTCAGAGTGGAGGAAACGAGAAACAAAAAGCCACAAAAAGCCTCCCGAAAGCAGCTCCTGCAGCACATCCAGGGAAATCCTCCTGCAGCTCCCGAGCTCGGGATGAGCTCTGGAAGCTCAAACCCCACCAGGAATGTTTAAATCTTGGGCGTTTTTAAATCTCCTGCCTCTTTCTAACAGCAGAAACCAGGCAGAAATGGACAAAATGCCTCCCAGGGGCTGAAAAAATAACAATAATTTAAAAAAAACTTTCCAAACTATTCTATAGATTTCAAAATAAATTTGGGTTTTTATTCCCAGAGGGGACAAGTCGGGAATAAACCAAAAAAAAGCTTTTTTTGGGGGGAACGTCCATCCTCGGTTGTCACCTGAGGGGGAATCTCCTTCCCTCAGGGGTCAGGGCCCCTTCTCCTGCTCCTGCACCCCCAGATTATTCTCAGATAAATCCCTTTTCCAGCTCGCTTTCTGAAACACGACAACAGAGCAGGAGCTGCCGAGGTCTCGGGGCTTTTGCAGCTTCTGAAAAGTCACCAAAAATCCACCTCTGAGCGGAAATCGGGGAACGTTTCCAGCCCCACACACCCCACCCAGCCCGAGGGAGTTTTCAAACCCTTCCTCGTCCGTCAGGAGGGGGAAAAAACCACACGAAAAACGATGAAAAAGCACAACCCTGAACGAGATTTCCTGTTTTGTGCCTGGGTGTTAACAGCGTGCCCGGGTTTCCTCTTTTTTTCTTTTTTTGTTTTGTTTTGTCCTTAACGTCACAGCCAAGCCCGAGCCACCCATTCCACACCGACCCTGAACTCCTGCAGATTCCAACCCCCGTGGAATGGGAACGAGCAGCTGAACCCAGAGCTCATTCCCGGCAAAAATCCAGCTCTTTTTGTTTTTTTAAAACAAAACTCAAACCTCCCACCGACGAGAACTCACCCAATTAAATAAATTTACCCCCGCGACCGCTTTGGGTTGGGTTTTTATGGGGTTTTTTTTAATGAATCGGCGACTGCTCAGGTATTTCGGAGGAGGAAAAAGGTGTTTTTGGACCAAGAAACGTTCCAGAAGCTTTTTTTTTTGGTGGGAGGGAAGATTTGAGGGCGAGTTTCACTTTCAGAACCTCCGAATGCCACCGTGCTGCTGCGGGGCACAATGGCTCGTTTGTGCCCGGGGTTGTTCTTCCAGGCCCTTTTTGGCACAACCAAAAGCAGCAGCAGCAGCAGATGATGATAACGGGGAGGGGACCAAAAACGAGGCCTGAGCTCTGCCAGTTCCCTGAATCCCAGCAACTCATTGTCCAGCACAAATTAAAAGTGGGGAAATCTCGGAGTAATTAATGTTTGAGACAAAGCTCCCTCTCTCTCTCTCTCTCTCTCTCTCAGAGCTTTGCTGGTTTATTTTTGTCTGAACTGGGTTGATGGGTTTAGCTCTGTGCCTTTCCCAGTTTGTGGAAAACCAGAGGAGGGGGAAGATGAAGTGAAAAAACAAAAATCACCTGGCAACAGGTGAGGAGGACGGAGAGAGCCTGAGCAGAGCTGGGAGATGCTGCAGCGGGGAAACCCAAAATCTGCCTCCACACAGAGGATTCCTGTGGCTGAACCACCTCAGGAACTCCAGGATACTGGAATTAGGGGTTACCATCCCTTCAGGAATTCCAGGATACTGGAATTAGGGGTTTAGATCCCTTCAGGAACTCCAGGATACAGGAATTAGAGGTTTCCATCCCTTCAGGAATTCCAGGATATTGGAATTAGAGGTTCCCATCCCTTCAGGAACTCCAGGATATTGGAATTAGAGGTTTAGATACCTTCAGGAACTCCAGGATACTGGAATTAGGGGTTTAGATCCCTTCAGGAACTCCAGGATATTGGAATTAGAGGTTTAGAACCCTTCAGGAATTCCAGGATACTGGAATTAGGGGTTTAGATACCTTCAGGAACTCCAGGATATTGGAATTAGAGGTTTCCATCCCCTCAGGAATTCCAGGATACTGGAATTAGGGGTTTAGATCCCTTCAGGAACTCCAGGATACTGGAATTAGAGGTTCCCATCCCCTCAGGAACTCCAGGATATTGGAATTAGAGGTTTAGATCCCTTCAGGAACTCCAGGATATTGGAAATAGGGGTTTAGATCCCTTCAGGAACTCCAGGATACTGGAATTAGAGGTTCCCATCCCCTCAGGAACTCCAGGATATTGGAATTAGAGGTTCCCATCCCTTCAGGAACTCCAGGATACTGGAATTAGAGGTTTAGATCCCTTCAGGAACTCCAGGATATTGGAAATAGGGGTTTAGATCCCTTCAGGAACTCCAGGATACTGGAATTAGAGGTTCCCATCCCCTCAGGAACTCCAGGATATTGGAATTAGAGGTTCCCATCCCTTCAGGAACTCCAGGATACTGGAATTAGAGGTTTAGATCCCTTCAGGAACTCCAGGATATTGGAAATAGGGGTTTAGATCCCTTCAGGAACTCCAGGATACTGGAATTAGAGGTTCCCATCCCCTCAGGAACTCCAGGATATTGGAATTAGAGGTTCCCATCCCTTCAGGAACTCCAGGATACTGGAATTAGAGGTTTAGATCCCTTCAGGAACTCCAGGATATTGGAATTAGAGGTTTAGATCCCTTTAGGAATTCCAGGATATTGGAATTAGAGGTTTCCATCCCTTCAGGAATTTCAGGATATTGGAACTAGCGGTTTAGAATTCCAGGATATTGGAATTGGAGGTTCCCATCCCTTCAGGAACTCCCGGGCCTTGGAGCAATCAGAGGTTTCCCCCTCAAGGCTGAACTGTGAGGTCTCTCCACGAATCCCAGGCTGGAATTCCGGGCCTGGGGCAGCCCTGGGAAACGTCCCAGCCCGTGACTGGGTGGGCTCTAAGATCCCCCCAACCCAAACCCCCCAGGAATTTTGGGGACCCCAACTCCTCTGATTTCCCACAAAAATGAGGAAAAGGACACTGCACCTACAGCCTCCAGCAGGTCCCTCACCCATCCCACATCAGCACAGACTCCCTATTCTATAAATCCCTTTTTTTCCCCCCCACTCTCTTTTTACAGGCACAAGAACCCCCAAACAACCACAACATTCCCCCTGCAGCTTTTCCAGGTTTTTTGGGTCACTCACAACATTCCCCCTGCTGCTTTTCCAGGTTTTTTTGGGTCACTCACCCCCTTTTCCCACCCCTCTGCTGCTCCCTCAGACTCTGCAAACTCACCCAGAGCTGCGCTGGGGGTTACAGACCCAACCCAACCGTCCCACCTTTCCGCCCTGAGCTCATTTCTAGGGCTGAAAAAAGCAAGAAAATTAATTTTTTTTTATGAAGTGCCAGTTCCTGGTGCTCACCTCCTCCTGAGGGTGGCCAAACTGCTTCCCCTGGCCACTGGACAAGTGGCCACTTGGAGCTTTCCATGAGGCACAGCGTTCCCAGGGTGATTATTCCGGAGCTGGAGCTCGTCCAGCCCCGGCTCCAACGGGGCAGGGACGGCCACGAGCCCCCAGCAGCCCGGGAACGGCCAGGAAATAAATCAGGGAACAGCCAGGAAATCAGGGAACGGCCAGGAAATCAGGGAACTGCCAGGAAATAAATCAGGGAACGGCCAGGAAATCAGGGAACTGCCAGGAAATAAATCAGGGAAACTGCCAGGAAATCAGGGAACTGCCAGGAAATCAATCAGGGAACTGCCAGGAAATCAATCAGGAAACTGCCAGGAAATCAGGGAACCGCCACAAAACCAGCTTTTCCCAAGGGACGCAGTGTCCAGTTCCTCTGGAGTCAAGGGCAGGGATGACAAGTGGGGTCCCTTGTTAGGGCAACGGGCTGCAGGGCTGGGTGACAGCCCCCAGCCCCAGGTGACAGCCCCCAGCTCCAGGTGACAGCCCCCAGCCCCAGGGCACGGTGGCAGCCCCCAGCTCCAGGTGACAACCCTCAGCTCCAGGGCTCGGTGACAATCCCGAGCTCCAGGGCATGGGGACAACCCCAGCAGGACACGGGGACAACCCCCAGCTCCAGGGCACAGTGACAACCCTGGGAGGGCACAGTGACAACCTCCAGCTCCAGGTGACAATCCCCAGCTCCAGGGCTCAGTGACAACCCCAGCAGGACACAGCAACAACCCTGAGCTCCAGGACACAGTGACAACCCTGAGCTTCAGGTGACAACCCCAGCAGGGCTGTGACAACCCTGGGAGGGCACGGTGACAATCCCCAGCCCCAGGGCACGGTGACCATCCCGGCAGGGCTCAGTGACAACCCTGGCAGGGCTCGGTGACAATGCCCAGCCCCAGGGCACGGTGACAATCCCAGCAGGGCTTGGTGACAATCCCCAGCCCCAGGGCACGGTGACAACCCCGGGAGGGCTCGGTGACAATGCCCAGCCCCAGGGCACGGTGACAATCCCGGCAGGGCTCGGTGACAATGCCCAGCCCCAGGGCAGATAAGGCGGTGACAATGCCCAGCCCCAGGGCAGATAAGGCGGGCGGGCAGATAAGGCGGGCGGGCCGGGAAGGGGATGCGCAGGGGACAGGGCTGTCGGTGTCGCCTGTCACACGCTCCCCTCCGGGCTCGGATCCCGCCGCTCCCCCCTCCAGAGCGGGACCGGCTCGGGGGCAGCGCCGGATCCATTAATCCCCTCCCGCGGGCACAGCCAGGGATGAGCCGGGAAAACGGGAATGGGCACCAAAACTGTGTCAACCCCCCCGGCAGCCACACAAAGAGCCATTTCCATCCGTGCCACAGGAGCAAACCTCTGGGACAACCAGCTCCCTTCCACCCCATCGATCCAGCTTTTTTTGGGGGGAGGGAGGGCGCGTTTTTTCCCCGTGAAAGAACGGGATAAACGGTGGCTGCAGAGCCACAGATCCCCAGGAGGGATTTATTTGTTTGATGGAGCTGAAGGCTCAAGGCTGTGCTCACCTGCCTGTGGATATCCCACAGGGCACGGAGACAAAGACCTGTGGAACCTCCCGGGGATGGAGGCCTGAGCTCAGCCCCGAGAAGCCACCGGGCTCTGAAAAGCTGGAGAAAACCAAACAACCGCCTAAAAGGCCTCGAGTTTACTCGGATTAAACACGGAGTTGCTGACTCCCGTGCCCTGTCACACACCAGGTTTCCCCCTGGCCGGAATCACCCCCATGGGATGTCCCCAGGGCAGCGTCACCAAGAGCTCACAAAGCCGGAGGGTGCCAGTTTTCCCAAAAAAAACTCTCTATTTAGCCACAATAACTTCCTCCAAGCAGCAGCAGAGGTGTCTCAGAGCACACACAGCTCCAGCCCAGCCCGTTTGGCTTTGGTTTCAGGCCACACCTGATGGCCACAAGCCCGGGACGGAGGCAAATATCAGATTTGTACCCACAGCTCCAACCCCTGCTTCCCTGCACTTCCCCAACTCCTCAAGGACTCAGCCCAGCTCCCCATTCCACACCTCTGACTGCGAGTGAGGAGCAGGAGACAGATTTCTCTCTCTCTCTCTCTCTCTGCCTTTGTCTGAGGCACCCACTTACCTCCTCTACACCTCAATAACACAAAACCCAGATCCCGCAGCCACCCCTCCTTTATGTAACCCACACAATTCCCCGAATCCTGCCTGGATCCTGCCCGGATCCGGCGGGATCCCAGCGCTGTCCCCGGCCAGCCAGAGGCTCCTCTGCACACCAACCCAACCCTCAACTCTCGGCCGGGAAACAAACAGGTGAATTGTGCCATGTTGGGGGATTCTGCCGAGCTCCCGACCTCCTTCTTCCCCCCAAAACAGGCTCTGCTTCACCATTAAAGTCAGCCGGCCCCCCAAGCAGAGCCGTGCCCCTCATCCATTCCTGTCCCCTGTCACCTCGCCCACCCCACGATGCCCCTCGCCATCCCACCCCTCCCTCAGCCCCCCACCCACTCAATTCCCTCACCCCAAAACTGGAGANACCCCGGCCCGCTCCCGCTCCCCACGCCGCGACCTCCCTCCTGGCGCCCCCCGCCCCTCTCCCCATGCCCAGACCCCCCTCACCCTCCCCGGAGCCCCCTCAAGCCTCTCCCGGCCCGGCCCCGCCGCCCCCCCGGCCGGAGAGGGGCCCCGGGCAGGGCCGCGCCGGGGCGGGGGCTCCGCTAAGCCGCGGTCTGAGCGAGCCGGGCGTCCCCTCCCGCTGTCCCCGGCCGTCCCGCCCCGTTCGCGGCGGTTCCTCACCGGTACCGGCGGCAGCGGGCGCGGCGGGCGCGGAGCGGAGCCGCCGCCTCAGACACCGCGCGGCGCAACGCACCCTGCTGGCCCGCGGGCGGTGCCGGCCCCGCCCCCCGCGCCTGACGGACAGCGCTCGCAGCCAATGGGAGAGGGCGGAGTGCGGCGCTCGGGGGGAGGTCCGCCTGGGGGGCGGGACCGGGAGCGGCCGCCAAGTTCGGTTGCGGCGGCGGCGCGGTGGGAGGGCGGGAAGGGGGCGGGGGCAGCGGAGGAGCGGCGGGAGAAACGACCAATCAGCGCGCGGGGCGGGAAAGGGGGCGTGGTAATGTTAATATCTCATTAATATCAATGAGGTGGGGCACGTGGCGGCCGGGGCGCGAGGCGCCGGGAAGGGACACCCCGCGACCCCCGGGGATCCCCCAGTGTGTGGTGTCCCCCCGTTCCCCCCAGGGATCCCCCAGTCGGTGCTCCTCCGGAGCCCTCGGGGCAGCCGGACCGGACCCCTGTGACCCGCGGCGCTGCCCTGGGACACCCCCAAAACACGGGGGTGCTGCGCCGCCCGCCGTCCCCTCTTGCCCTGCCCGGCCCCGGCAGGGGAGGTGCTCCCGGGACACCCCCCGTGTTTCGTGCCCCCGCCCCACAACTCTGGACAGGTGAGGGGTGCAGGATGAGGGCGGATGTGGGACCAACCTCCTGGGTGCACCCCAGGGACCCCAGAACGGCTCCACCGCAGGGTCCCCCCCGTTTCCACCGGGACCCCCGAGGGCTGCGTGGCCGCTGGTCCCTGCAGGAAAGGCCACGCATCCCACAGACCCCATGTGACCCCATTACAGCGCCTGGGGCACCCCAAATCCCCCAAACCATCCTTGGGCACGGCCCTTCCCAGCCGGACTCTGCCCAGCCCTGCGTGCCGGGGGTCCAGCCTCGCTGTCCCGAGGGGAAAATCCGTGGGGATGAATCAGCAGCGGGCGGGAGGAGTGGAAATGACGCCCTGAGTCGAGGCTTTGATTCCCCCCGCGGCCGCCACGGGCACCGGCAGAGCGCGGCCGGCGGGTCCCGGCGGTGCCCGGTCCCCGCCAGGCCAGGGCGGCCCGGAGTCCCCTCGGGGGTCACCGTGGGGGGACACAGCCAGGCCCCAGCCCGTCCCAGTCTGCGGACCAGGAGCCCGCCCCGCTCCCAGCGGGAATTGTGGTGGAGAAACGCCGGACCCGGGCCGTCCCCACCTCGGCCGGGCACACTCGGCACAGCTGGAACGGGGCTGAGAACTCCGTAATCCCGTTAGCGGGAAGAAGGCTGATTTTCCCCTTAATCCAGTTTGTTCCCATATGTCCCGGCCCGCCGGGTCCTAATCCGCTTTTCCCGCAGATGGGCAGCGCCGGGAGCGGGGGAACCCCCCGAGGGGCGCCAGGCCCGCCGGGTCCCCCCGCTGAGGGACACAAGCGACAAAACTCGAGGCAGCGCCGATGCCAGCGCGACACACGATGCCAGGGGCTGCTTCGGGTCCCAAAATCTGGATTTGTGAAGTTGTGAGGGAGCGATGGGAACGGGCCGCGCCCAGGCTCATCCCGGCGCTCATCCCGCGGCTCATCCCGCTAATTAACGCTCGGGAGCAGCTTTGTTTAAAGCCGGGACCCGCGGGAGGCTCCGGGCGCCCTGCGAGGATCCTCCCTCCCCGTTCTGCGCTGAGTTTTGGGGGCTCGGGAGGGGGTTTGGGGGAAACATCCTGGAGAACATCCCTGGGAACATCCCGAGGGACACCCGGGGGTGTCCCCTGACACGGCGGGCACAGGTCCCCGTTAGGTGGGGGACAGTGGGAGGGGACAGAGGGGACAGAGATGGGGAGTGGGAGACAGGAATGAGGGGAAACTGAGGTTTTCTGCCCCCAAGGTGTTGTGGAGCCTCTGGAGGCGCCCTGAGTTTTGGTGTGATGGTGCCACCCCAAATACCCGACGGTCCAAAGGCCCGGAGGGGTCCCAGTGGGTGGGGACTGGCACCAAGTGTCCCCATGCCCGGGGGGGCCTGTCCCACTGCCCTGCCCTGCCACCCCCTGAGGGCCCCGGGTCCCCCCAGGTCACCGAAGGGACACAGGGACAGGAGCAGCTCCATGGGCAGTGCCAGGGGGCTGGGACATCCCTGTGGGGCTGGGACATCCCTGCTGAGCTGTGACCATCCCACAGAGCTGGGACATCCCTGCAAAGCTGGGACATCCCACAGAGCTGGGACATCCCACAGAGCTGGGACATCCCTGCAAAGCTGGGACATCCCACAGAGCTGGGACATCCCTGCAGGGCTGGGACCATCCCACAGAGCTGGGACATCCCACAGAGCTGTGACCATCTCCCAGAGCTGTGACATCCCACAGAGCTGGGACCATCCCACAGAGCTGGGACATCCCTGCAGAGCTGTGACATCCCACAGAGCTGGGACCATCCCACAGAGCTGTGACATCCCACAGAGCTGTGACCATCCCACAGAGCTGGGACCATCACACAGAGCTGGGACATCCCCGTGGAGCTGTGACATCCCACAGAGCTGTGACATCCCACAGAGCTGTGACCATCCCACAGAGCTGTGGCTGTCCCCACTGAGTCGTGACCGTCCCCATGGAGCCACAATGTCCTCCCAGAGCCGTGTCTGTCCCCAGGGACCTGCCTGTGGCTGTCCAAGCCCTGCCATCCCCACAGAGCTGTGACCGTTCCCATAGATCCGGGACCATCCCCACGGATCCGTGACCATCCACATGGGCCCATGACCATCCCCACAGAGGCATGACCATCCCTATGGATCCATGACCATCCCTATGGATCCATGACCATCCCTATGGATCCATG
>VZDJ01000162.1:101127-118174 GCA_008694505.1 Cyanoderma ruficeps
TGGATCCATGGAGATAGCACAGGGGAGAGAAAGGATGGTGAGGGGAAAAAGGGAAAAATAAAAAACCCACAGGGATAAAAGAAAGGAAAAGTTCTGGATCCATGGAACTAGCACAGGGGAGAGAAAGGAGGGTGAGGGAAAAAAGGGGAAAATAAAAAACCCCAGAGGGATAAAGCAAAGTAAAGTTCTGGATCCATGGAAATAGCACAGAGGAGAGAAAGGATGGTGAGGGAAAAAAGGAAAAAATAAAAAACCCACAGGGAGAAAACAAAGGAAAAGTTTGGATCCATGGAGATAGCACAGGGGAGAGGTTTGCCAGTGTGGGAATTGCAGAATTCCTCATCCTGCTTCCCAAAAAATCACCCCAGGTGCTGGCTCAGGGGGGAAGTGTTGCTCCCACACTTATCCCAGTTTTTCCCAGGAAAAGCCACGCGCAGAGCAGGAGGGAGGGATGTCTTCTCCACACCCCAGACGATTTTTGGGACAACAATCCCACTGATCCACCAACCCTGGCACCAAAACACCTCCCCACGCCCATGGGGCCCGAGCAGAGCCAGAGGCAGAAATAAAACCATTCCCTTTCCTTCCCCTCTGCCATTCCAAGCATTCCCCGGGCGCCAGGGAATTAAGATCCTCTCCCAATTAGCGCCAAACCCTCGTTACCTTCAGTTTTGAGCCTTTCAGCCTCGGCCACGTCGTCTTCCGAGGGCGTGACGGGCTCCGAGCTCGTCCTGGAGTTTTCCGGCTCCTTCCAAGGACAGGGAGAAGCTGAGATGAGGATTCCCACAATTCCCATTTTTTTTCAGCCCCAAAACGTTTCCCCTCCCACACGGCTCGGAGGGGAACAGGAGCTGGAGGATCCAGCAGAACTCAGGGAAAAAAACAAAAGGGAATATTTCAGGCAGGTCGCTCACCTTCCCCGCCACGGCTTCAAATATTTCGGGAAGGGTCTGGGACACAGCCAGGCTTTGGTCTTCCATGGAGACCCCAAACGCTGTTTCCAGGCACTGGATGGCCACTGGATAAAGAGAATCATTAATTAATTAATTTTCATTAATGAATAATTATTCATCCAGCTCATCTCTCTCAAAAAAAAATAAAAATAAAAGCCCCAAACCACCCATTTTCCCCCACACCAGATGGGATTTTTGGGCCGTTTCCTCTGATTTTGCCAAGCTCGGAGTGGAGCAAAGCTTCCCTCTGGATATCCTGGACGGAGCCACCCTCAATCCTCACCCCCTGAGGGATTCCTGGGGGTTGGAGGTGAAATCTGCAGCAGCAGAACTCCCACGGAATTCCAAGGAGAGATCCAGACATTTCCCCTCGCTCCGGGAACCCCGAGGCACCTCCTCAGCCTTGGGAAAAGCTGTTCCCAGGGGAAAATCAGCTTCCCAGAGCTCTCCTGCCACGTTGGACATCCCAAAATATCCCGTTCCCAGCAGCCGTCCCCTCGGGAATGTCCCCACAGCTCCTCTCACCACCCCACAAATCAGGGACTGAACCCTGAGCTCCTCAAGGAGATCTTTGAAGATCCGTGTGCTCTCCCTGCCCTTTGGAAAGGCCTGGAAAAACACCAGGGGGTGAAGTTTTGGGGAGAAGAAGAAGGAAAACAACCCCAGGAGCTCGAAAATTTCCCCTGGAGACAGGGAATTCCCACCCCTGGAGACAGGGAATTCCCACCCCTGGAGACAGGGAATTCCCACCCTGGAGCCAGGGAATTCCCACCCCTGGAGCCAGGGAATCCCCACCCCTGGAGCCAGGGAATTCCCACCCCTGGAGCCAGGGAATTCCCACCCCTGGAGCCAGGGAATTCCCACCCCTGGAGCCAGGGAATCCCCACCCCTGGAGCCAGGGAATCCCCACCCTGGAGGCAGGGAATTCCCAACCCTGGAGCCAGGGAATTCCCACCCTGGAGCCAGGGAATTCCCACCCCTGGAGCCAGGGAATCCCCACCCCTGGAGGCAGGGAATCCTCACCCCACAGCACCCTCTGAGTGTCCCGGCAGGGATGAGGGAGGTTTGTGACCCCAGGAACGTCCCTGCCTCCAGCTTAGGCTGCTCTGGGGAGGGATCAGCAGCCACACGAGCCACCAGCATCCCTGGATAAGCCCCCAAAAAGGAGGAATGAGCTCCAGGAACTCCAGCCAGCGCCGTGGCAATGAAATATTTATAAATATTGCATTATGATTAATAAACAGCTCAGGCTGCAGCGTGGCCCAGCCAAACCACCTTTAATTATTCTTATCAAAACCCTCTAGAAGTCACTAAATTTACTAAATATAAGTTGTTCTGTGATGGGAAAGAAGAGGCTGAGAGACAGAACTCCAGGAGCTAAATAAAAGAAGGCCACGAAGCCCTGGGCTGTAAAAAATAATAATATTTCCTCAAAAGTGCACCCTAAATGCATCAACGAGATAAAAAACACCAACCAGGCAATGTGGGATCACCTGAGCAGCAGTTTTAAAATGTACAAATACAGCCTAGTGTAAATAATAAAGGTGTAAAATGTAAACAATGAATGATTTCTGCTTAATCATATTAATTGCTAAATGCACCAACAAAATAAAAGCACCGTGTGATCACTTGAGCAGCAGTTTTAAAATGTATAAATACAGCTGAATGTAAATAATAAAGGTGTAAAATGTAAACAATGAATGATTTCTGCTTAATCATATTAATTGCTAAATGCACCAACAAAATAAAAGCACCGTGTGATCACTTGAGCAGCAGTTTTAAAATGTACAAACACAGCTTAATGTAAATAATAAAGGTGTAAAATGCAAACACTAAATGACTTCTGCTCGATCATATTAATTAGCTCAGATTAATTAGTCCAGAAGTCTTGAGTGACGCTGTTTGACACCACAACGACACGGACTCCAGGATTCAGAAGGCTGGAAATGAACTCCTCTGGTTTTGGGATGTGTCTCCCTTTTCTGCTATTTTATACAATTTGATTGGTGAAAACAAGAGGCAAAACCTCTTCACCCACTTTGCTCAGAGCAGAGGGACACCGAGAAGTCCCTCCTGGGGCAAAGAATGTAAACAAAGCTACAGCTACAAAAACACTTCCCCTGTTTACAGAAAACTCCCTGGGAAAAGAATTCCAGAAAAGCAAAACACCTCAGGGACAGAACCAAGACCTCACCAGAGCTCCTGCACACCAGCAGCAGCCAGGAGGCCAAAAAACGGGCAAACAACACCCAAACTTTCCCAAATTTTGGGCAGATGGAGCCACCCACCTTCCAAACTCTCCTGAGCATCCGGAGACATGCTGCCGCCCTGGAGCTGGCTGTGCAGGAACTGGATGATGGAGAAGGCCAGACGCTTCTGGTCTGCCATGCTGCCGTCAGGGGCCGGGCTCCACCGCTCCTGCCTCCCAAAAATCCACCTGCAGAGACGGGAATTATGGACTGGGACGGCGAAGGGCAAAGGGGGTCGCTGCTGGTGAACCTCGGGGGGAGGTCTGGGGGGTCAGGGGGGTGTGGAGGGGGTTGAGGAGTTGGGCAGGGTAAGAACTCCAGAGCATTCCTTAGATTCTCAATAGATTCTTCATAGATTCTTAATATGTTCTTAATATGTCCTTCATAGATTCTTAATGTGTCCTTAATATGTCCTCAATAGATTCTCAATAGATTCCCAATAGATTCCCAATGTATTCCCAATGTATTCCCAATGTATTCCCAATGTATTCCCAATGTATTCCCAATGTTCCAGGTCTGGATTCACCCTCTGCTCGGCACAATCCCACCCTGGAGGTGCAGCAGGGTACTGAGGAGTTCACCAGGAAAAAATTCCCATTTTTCTGCTCCCCCAGCACGGTTTGGCCCTGAAACCAAAGCCAAGATGGAATTGTTTAGAAGGAATTGTTTTTTGGAAGGAATTCGGCAGCCCCCGGGAGGCAGGGCTGTCCTGGCAGGGAAAAGGGAGGGAAATCCCAAAGCAAAGAGATCCCAAAAAGCAGAACCCGGGATGGGAATTCCCAACGATCCCAGGGCAATTCCCCAGGGAGAGCGGCTCCGGCTCTGCCCCTGCCGAGCCTTAACTGGGTTTGTGGCACATCCAGGCCGGTTTTAATTGAGAAATTATCTCGAGTTAATGAGAGTCCCACAGAGCGGAGCCGGGCCCGACCGCCCCGGGGCACCGAACAGCCCCGGGCCCGGCTGGGCTCCCGTTCCCCGGGACCCCGGTGCCCGTCCCCGCTTCCCAAAGCCCCGGTGCCCGTCCCCGCTTCTCAAAGCCCCGGTGCCCGTCCCCGCTTCTCAAAGCCCCGGTGCCCGTCCCCCCTTCCCAAAGCCCCGGCAGCACCGCCCGGACCCTCCCCCGGTGGAGGCAACCGGAGACCGCCGGCCCGGTACCGGTACCACCGGTACCCCCCGCCCAGTGTCTCACCGGCACCGGGACGGGAGATTCCCGGGCCTGGCACCAGCGGCACCGGAGACAGAGAAGTCCCAGCGGGCGGCACAGCCCGCTCCCGGTACGCCCCGTCCCGGCCGGTGCCGCCCCCCAGGCCCAGGTGCACCCGGTAGCCCCGCGAACGGGAACGACGGCTGCCGGCGGGCAGCACGGCCCGGCACCAGCGGGCCCGGAGGCGGAGGGGTCCCGGTGTGGGCCCCGGTGCCGGTCCCGGTTTCCCCACACTCACCGGACACTCGCCTGGGCCGGGCGCGCTCCCACACTGCGCATGCGCCGCGCCCACGGCGCGCCGGCGCCCCTCCGGCCCCGCCCCTTCCTTATAAGCATAAAAGGCGTGGCCTGCGGCGGAAGGCCCCGCCCCCACCGGTACCATAGAGATGTGGCGTTGTCACGGCAACGCGCGGGGGCGTCGCCATGGGAACGGGCGGGCGGGATCCGGGGATGCTCCGCGCCCGCCCCGCGCCCGCCCCGGGGCCTCTCCCGGCCGGCTCGGAGGGTCGCGGCGGGGATGAGCCGCCCCCGTTTCCCGGCCCCGGTGCGGTGAGGGCGAGGCGGGAGCGGCCCGGTCCTCCAGGCTCCCAGCATGCCCCGCTCTCCCGCCCGCCTCTCCGGTCGGGGCACATGCTCGGTGCGTGGGGCCGGCCCGGTTTCCTCCCGGCCTCGTCAGCAGCGCGGGGCCTCCCGCCACCCCCGGCACCCCCGACATGGCCCCCCCGACAGGTACCGGCGGGATGGGGGCACGCGGGGAGAGGGTGAGGGGCTGGAGCGACGTGGGGAGGAGAGCGGGTGAGGGGAGAGGGATGGGGCGGCGGGACCGGGCCGGGGGCAGCGGGACCGGGCCGGGGGCAGCCCCTCGGGGCGGCCGTGGTCTCCTCTGCCCCTCCACGTCCCCTCTGTGCCCCGCGGGGCAGCGCTGGGCCTTGTCCCCGAGCAGGAGACAGCCTTGGCACGGACACCCGGCGGGGCGCGGGGTCGGGTTTCGGTGAAGGATTTCTCGGCACCGGGAGGGTGAAGAGCGCGGGGGAGACGATCCGCCCGCACATTCCCCGCGCTCCTCCGGGCTGGGCCGGCTCCAGAAGCGCTTTTCCCCGGTGTGAGCGGGCCGTGTCCCGCAGGGAATGTCGTGGACGGCCAGGCGCCCCGGCCGCCGTGCAGCCAGCTGCGCTGGGACCTGACGGCCGAGCAGATCGAGGCCATGGCCGCCGAGCTCACCGAGAGCACCAAGCTCGTCTACGACCGCGTGGGAGCCCAGGAGCGCGGCGAGGTCTCCTACGAGAACACCCTCAAGGCTCTGGCCGACGTGGAGGTGGAATACACAGGTGGGGAATGGGGACGGGGCAGCTGCTCCTGGGGGTTTTGGGGAAGGATTCCTCCCTGGCTTGTCCGGAGGGGCTGTGGCTTCCCCCATCCCTGGAAGTGTCCAAGACCACCTTGGAGCCACCTGGGATCAGTGGAAGATGTCCCTGCCCATAGCAGGGCTGAGCTTTGAGGTCGCTTCCAACCCATTCCACGATGATTAAGAATTTTTTTTTCTTTGATTATTTTTTTTTAGCTCTGTGCTGTCACCTGCTTTTCCCTCCCCCGTTCTGCCAGCAGAACGTTGATTTTTTTTGGGTTTTTTTCCCAGTTAATGTTTGTACAGCGAGGAACCAGCACAAAGAACAGATTTGGAAGAGCAAATTAAGCCAAGGACAGCCCTTTGGCAGCAGGAGCAGCTGCCTTCCCAAGGCTGTCCCGGCTTTCATGTGGCACAAAAGGTCCAAAAAAGATCCAAGAAACTCTCACCTCCTTCCTCGTTTTTCCCTGGGGCCATCTCTCCACGGGCCTTGTTTCCTGCTGGGATATTTTGGGGGAGCAAATCCTGGTGGGAATTTTTGGGGAGAGCAAATCCCAGTGGGATTTTTTAGGGGGAAGTGAATTTGAGAGAGTAAATGCTGCTAGGATTTTTTTTTTGGGGTGAATAAATCCCACTGGGAATTTTTGGAGAGCAAATCCTGCTGGGATTTTTTTGGGAGAGTAAATCCCACTGGGATTTTTTGGGAGAGTAAATCCCGCTGGGATTTTTGGGGAGAGTAAATTCCATTGTGATTTTTTTGGGGGAGTAAATCCTGCTGGGATTTTTTGGGGAGTAAATCCCACTGCAATTTTTTGGGACAGTAAATCCTGCTGGTATTTTTTGGGACAGTAAATGCTGCTCTGATTTTCTTGGAGAGTAAATCCCACTGGGATTTTTAGGAGAGTAAATCCCACTGGGATTTTTGGGGAGAGTAAATCCCACGGTGATTTTTGGGGAGAGTAATTCCCACTGTGATTTTTGGGGAGAGTAATTCCCACTGGGATTTTTAGGAGAGTAATTCCCACTGTGTTTTTTGGGGGGAATAAATCCTGCAGGGATTTTTTTGGGGACAGTACCACAATGTGAAGGCACCAAAGCTGTGCAGTTTTTGGTGGCTTTCTGGACAATTATCTGCAGCAGGGTGACAGTTCAGGCAGCCCCTCCTGGTGACACCTGTGCTCGAGCTGTCCCACCTGTCTGGGGCAGGGAGCAGCTTCATCTTCCTCCTCTCCTTGTTCTTTTTTTTTTTTTTTTCCCTTAAAATAATAGGGGAAAAAGAATAATTCCTCTTGCTCAGCAGGAGGAACGTTCAGCTCAACACCACTGTCAGCACTTCCCTGGCTGAGCTGCCTGTTCAGCTGCTCCTGGGGGCAGAATCCAGGTGCCTGGAGAGCACCTGCAGTGCTGTTCCCGGAGGTTTTGCAGGGATAGCAGCAGGGAATGTTCTCCCCTGTCGTCCCAAGTGGAATTTCAGCAGGGCAGGGCACACCTGGGGCTGTTGGGGGAGTGTCTGTAGGAAAGGGTCGTCCCACCTGGAGCTGTAAAGGAGGCAGGTGTTGCTGCAGGACACGAGAGAAAGACTCCAAATATTTCAGAAGGCAAAGAGCATAGAAAAAACTGCTTTATTGTCTAATTCTCACTGCCTTTTATCAGGTGTTCTGATACAGACTTGACACGGTTGGTGAATAGGAACGACACCTCTGATCCCATTAGTTAATATTAATTAACATTAGTTAAAGAAACAGCAAAACACCGCCTGGAGAAAGATTGTTCTGGGAAGGGAGAGTTGTTTGCCAAGGTTGTTTTGGGAAGGAGTTTTCCTGAGAAACTTTTCCTTGGGAAAAAGTCAGCAGGTGCCAGCAGGCTGAAATCTCTCAGGCCCAGAAAAAACAGACCCACGTGGATGGAGGGATGGATGAAGGATGGATAAATGGATAAAGGGATGGATGTGTCGCTGTAGGACACGAAAGAAAGATGAGAGACTCCAAATATTTCAGAAGGCAAAGAGCATAGAAAAAAATGCTTTATTGTCTAATTCTCACTGCCTTTCATCAGTGTTCTGATACAGACTGGACACGGTTGGTGAATAGGAACCACACCTCTGATCCCATTAGTTAATATTAATTAACATTAGTTAATATTAGTTAATATTAGTTAATATTAGTTAAAGAAACAGCAAAACACCACCTGGAGAATGTTCTGGGAAGGGAGAGTTGTTTGCCAAGGTTGTTTTGGGAAGGAGTTTTCCTGAGAAATTTTTCCTTGGGAAAAAGTCAGCAGGTGCCAGCAGGCTGAAATCTCTCAGGCCCAGAAAAAACAGACCCACGTGGATGGAGGGATGGATGAAGGATGGATAAATGGATAAAGGGATGGATGTGTCACTGTAGGACACGAAAGAAAGATGAGAGACTCCAAATATTTCAGAAGGCAAAGAGCATAGAAAAAACTGCTTTATTGTCTAATTCTTACTGCCTTTTACCAGGTGTTCTGATACAGACTTGACATGGTGAATAGGAACGACACCTCTAATCCCATTGGTTAACATTAGTTAATATTAATTAACATTAGTTAAAGAAACAGCAAAACACCACCTGGAGAAAGATTGTTCTGGGAAGGGAGAGTTGTTTGCCAAGGTTGTTTTGGGAAGGAGTTTTCCTGAGAAATTTTTCCTTGGGAAAAAGTCAGCAGCTGCCAGCAGGCTGAAATCTCTCAGGCCCAGAAATATTGAGGGCACAGACAGGGAATGCTGCTGGATTCCGTCAGGAATGATGGAATTCCTCCAACTGGAAGTGGAGCATCGAGTCCAACTCCTGGCCCTGCACAGGACACCCCAAACCTCCTGTGGGGGGCAGAGCTGTTGGGGGCTCACAGAATTCCCAAGGATTTTGGGAGAAGGGATTGTGGTGGGAATCCAGTGCTGGGCAGCAGGGAAGGGACAAAAAGGAGCCAGAGCCTGGTCCCACTGCAGGGGAAAATGGGCCACGGAATAACAGAACCAATGTGATTCCAACAGAAGCTGTTTATTGTTTATATCACGTGGCAAATACAGATTTTAGGTCTGCTGTCCACCTGGCCATCCCTGGGTTGGCTGAGCTGCTTCTTCACGAGGGAAAATGTGAATAACTGAACCAATGTGATTCCAACAGAAGCTGTTTATTGTTCACATCACATGGCAGATATGGATTTTAAGTCTCCTGTCCACCTGGGCATCCCTGGGTTGGCCGAGCTGCTTCTTCACAGGGGAAAATGTGAATAACTGAACCAACGTGATTCCAACAAAAACTGCTTATATTACATAACACATATAGATTTGAGGTCTCCTGTCCGCCTGGGCATCCCTGGGTTGGCTGAGCTGCTTCTTCACGGGGGAAAATGTGAATACCTGAACCAATGTGACTCCAACAGAAGCTGTTTATTGTTCACATCACATGGCAGATACAGATTTGAGGTCTCCTGTCCACCTGGGCATCCATGGGTTGGCTGAGCTGCTTCTTCACGGGGGAAAATGTGAATAACTGAACCAATGTGATTCCAACAGAAGCTGTTTATATTACATGACACATGTAGATTTGAGGTCTCCTGTCCACCTGGGCATCTCTGGGTTGGCCGAGCTGCTTGTTCCTGGGGCAGGCACACATCCTGCAGGACATCCAGCTGGTCAAACACCCATCCTCACCCTGTGCTTCCCCTCTCTGGGGTTTACGTTTTTTGCAGACAGTTTCTCAGTTTTTATTTTTGGTCCCGTTGTTTTCTCAGTAAACTCGGTGAATTCCTGGGAGCTCTAACAGCACAACTGCGGGTGGCTTGGTAACGTTACTCAGCTGGTGCATCAGAAGGGCCTGTGTTGTACAGATACATTGCTACATATTATACAGATACATATATTATACAAATACATATATTATACAGGTATATGTTATACAGACGTATGTATTATACAGATATATATTATCCATATATATATACAGTATATATATATTTTTTGTACATATATATATTGTACAGATTTATATATTATACAGATATATATTATCCAGATATATGTGTTATGCAGTATATGTATTATACAGATATATATTATACAGATATAGATATTATACAGATATATACATTATATGGGTATATATTATATAGATATAGATATTATACAGATATATATCATACAGATAGACACATTATATGGATATATATTATTCAGATATATATATTATACAGATATATATTATACAGATATCTACTATACAGATGTATCTATTACACAGACATATACATTATACAGAGATATACATTATACAGATATATATATATTACACAGCTGTGTTGCTGCACCCCAGCCCTCCCTGGCCGTGTGTGGGGCAGGCCCTGGGGCTCCAGCCCGGCTGTGGGCACTCAGGGGGCTGTGGGTCCGTCACCCCTGTCCGGGGGCTGTGGGTCCGTCACCCCTGTCCGGGGCTGTGGGTCCATCAGCCCTGTCCGGGGGCTGTGGGTCCATCAGTCCTGTCCGGGGCTGTGGGTCCATCAGTCCTGTCCGGGGCTGTGGGTCCATCAGCCCTGTCCGGGGCTGTGGGTCCATCAGTCCTGTCCAGGGGCTGTGGGTCCGTCAGCCCTGTCCGGGGGCTGTGGGTCCATCAGCCCTGTCCGGGGGCTGTGGGTCCGTCACCCCTGTCCGGGGCTGTGGGTCCATCAGTCCTGTCCGGGGCTGTGGGTCCATCACCCCTGTCCGGGGGCTGTGGGTCCATCAGCCCTGTCCGGGGGCTGTGGGTCCATCAGCCCTGTCCGGGGGCTGTGGGTCCATCAGCCCTGTCCGGGGGCTGTGGGTCCATCAGCCCTGTCCGGGGGCTGTGGGTCCATCAGCCCTGTCCGGGGCTGTGGGTCCATCAGCCCTGTCCGGGGCTGTGGGTCCATCAGCCCTGTCCGGGGCTGTGGGTCCATCAGCCCTGTCCGGGGCTGTGGGTCCATCAGCCCTGTCCGGGGCTGTGGGTCCATCAGCCCGGGGGCTGTGGGTCCGTCACCCCTGTCCCTTTCCCCCAGTCCGTAGGAACATGCTGGACTTCCCCCAGCACGTGTCCCCGTGCAAGGCCATCCGCGCCGCCAGCACCGAGGCCGACAAGAAGCTCTCCGAGTTCGACGTGGAGATGAGCATGAGGCAGGACGTGTACCAGAGGATTGTCTGGCTCCAGGTGGGTCCCCTGGCGTTCCACTCCCCCTGCAATTCCAGAAAATCCTTTTTTCTCCTGGGATGGGGAGGGTGCAGGAGCGGGGTGGTGACGGCAGAGTGGTGCCGCTGTTAGTGAGGGGTGGGAGTTTTGGGATTGAGGGCTCTGCCCCTGCTCAGAGCCGTGATCTCCCCTTTGCTGTTGGTAAATCCAACCCACCTCGGTGGTAATACCCCCCCAGAATGGCACATGGCACAAAGGTGACGTGTTTAAAACGGTCTGGGAGGAACCCGTGCCCCGGGGTGACACTGCACCAAAGCAGAGCTTTCCCTTTTCCCTGAGGGTGTTTCCATCTGCTGCCGGGTCTGTGGGGTTCCCGCAACTCCCACCTTCCTGCAGCTCCCTGAGGAGGAGGAGGAATTTTTTTTCTTTCCAGGAGAAAGCAGAGAGTGCTTCCCTGAAGCCCGAGGCAAAGAGGTACCTGGAGAGGCTGATCAAGCTGGGGAAAAGGAACGGGCTCCACCTCCCTGAGGAGACACAGGAGGTGAGAGCACGGAATCCCGGGGTGGTTTGGGTTGAAGGGACCCCAAAGCCCATCTTCCACTGTCCCAAATTGCTCCAAGCTGGTCTTGGACACTTCCAGGGATGGGGCAGCCCCAGCTCCTCTGGGAAATCTGTGCCAGGGCCTCCCCACCCTCACAGCATGGATTTTTTTTCTGAATATCCCATCTAATCCTCCTTCCTGTCAGTCTGAATCCATTCCCCCTTGTCACAGGGAGAGGAAACCTGAGCATGGTCTGAGGCTCAGGTTTGGGTTTTGCCCCTGATTCTGGTGATTTTGGGTGATGTCTCCAGCCCCTCTTTTTTCCCTTTCCATCCAAAGGGTGATACTGACAAAATGGGAGTTAAGGAGTTCCTGGGAAGCTGAAATTGGGGAATTAGCACCAAATCCCCACATGCCAAGGGCTGGAGTTGGGGTGAGGGGGCTGAGCTGCTCAGGGGCCTCCCTCTCTCACCATGCACCAGCAGAGGAGCCCAAAACGGGGTTAAAACCAGCAGAAAAGGTGAAATAAGGAGAGAGGAGGTTGTTACTGCAACACCTGCAGCTCCTGAGCTGGCAGGGGACTGGCAGGACCTTGCTGAGGTGGCTGATCCTGCCAGGTGTGACCACAGGGAGCCTTTCTGGGCTGCCTGCACACCTCAATTAATTCTGCACCGTTGGGCTGGGTCAGAGCCAAGGCCAGGCTCAGAGCTGGGCAGCTCAGCGGGGTGGGGACAGCTCCTGGCTCTGACTTCTCTCCGATTTTCCTGCGTTTTTGAAGAAAATCAAAGCTATCAAGAAAAAGCTGAGCGTGCTGTGCATAGACTTCAACAAGAACCTCAACGAGGACACCACCTTCCTGCCCTTCTCCAGGGAGGAGTTAGGTATGGAGTGCTCTCCATCAGGGCCCCGAGCGACTGCCTTGGGTGATCCCAGAGCATTCCTGCACTGTCCTGGGCTCCCCCTCAGCCCCTGCCTGCTCTGTTTCCCAGGGGGGCTCCCTGAGGACTTCCTGAACTCCCTGGAGAAGACAGAGGATGGGAAGCTGAAGGTCACCCTCAAGTACCCACACTACTTCCCGCTGCTGAAGAAGTGCTACGTGCCCGAGACCAGGAGGAAGGTGGAGGAGATGTTCAACTCCAGGTGCAAAGAGGTCGGTGGGGCACCCGGGGGATCTCCCTTGGCATTTGTGTTTCTTCCCTCACTGCTTCCCTGCTGGAACTCTGCTCACTGAGAATTTTGTGCTGTCTTGAGCTTTTAATCCCGACTCTGGCAGAAAAGAAGATAAAACACAACGCTTCCCTTGTCCCCTGTGTGCCTCACTGTCTGCCTTGCAGGAGAACTGCCTCATCCTGAAGGAGCTGGTGGACCTGCGGGCTCAGAAGGCCAATCTGCTGGGCTTCAGCACCCACGCCGACTTCGTGCTGGAGATGAACATGGCCAAGAGCAGCCGGACGGTGGCCACGTTCCTGGGTACGTGCCTGGGGCATCCTGAGCCGGGTGTGCTGCTCTGATCCCACGTCCCAACCCTGCCTGCCTTCCTTCCCCCAGACGAGCTGGCCCAGAAGCTGAAGCCCCTGGGGGAGAAGGAGAGGGCCGTGATCCTGGACCTGAAGAAGAAGGAGTGCGAGAAGCGCGGGCTGGAGTTCGACAACCGCATCAACGCCTGGGACATGCGCTACTACATGAACCAGGTGGAGGAGACCAAGTACAGCGTGGACCAGAACCTGCTCAAGGAGTATTTCCCCATGCAGGTGGTCACCACGGGCCTCCTGGCCATCTACCAGGAGCTGCTGGGCCTCACCTTCCACCTGGAGGAGAAGGCTCAGGTGTGGCACGAGGACGTGCAGCTCTACACCGTGAAGGACGCGTCCTCCGGGGAGACCATCGGGAAGTTCTACCTGGACCTGTACCCACGGTGAGGCCTGGGGAGAGGGGAGATCCATCCAGGGGCAGGGCTGAGGAAGAGAAGATTCCAGAATGTGTGGGGTGGCGGCAGTGCTGTGTGCTGGGGC
Organism: Cyanoderma ruficeps; assembly: GCA_008694505.1. NCBI lineage: Eukaryota > Metazoa > Chordata > Aves > Passeriformes > Timaliidae > Cyanoderma > Cyanoderma ruficeps. The sequence goes on from VZDJ01000162.1 coordinate 114,591, forward strand.
AGGGATGTCACCGGGTTGTCACCGAGGGGGTCACCAGGGGTGTCACTGGGGGGGTTCCTGCTCCGAGCACCGCCATGGGGGAGGCTGTGGCTGTGTGTGGCTTTTGGAAGGAGGATCCCTGAGCCTCCTGTCCCTCCCCCAGGGAAGGGAAGTACGGCCACGCCGCCTGCTTCGGCCTCCAGCCCGGCTGCCTCCTGCCGGACTCCAGCCGCCAAATCTCGGTGGCCGCCATGGTGGCCAACTTCACCAAGCCCACGCCGGACGCCCCTTCCCTGCTGCAGCACGACGAGGTGGAGACCTATTTCCATGAATTTGGGCACGTCATGCACCAGCTGTGCTCTCAGGTGAGGCCTCCCCGCGCTGGCACAGCTCAGGGTTTCCCCCCATCCCGTTTTCTGGTGGGATTCCAAGCTGGCTGTGTCCCCCCAGGCGGAGTTTGCCATGTTCAGTGGGACACACGTGGAGCGGGACTTCGTGGAGGCCCCGTCCCAGATGTTGGAGAACTGGGTGTGGGAGAAGGAGCCGCTGCTGCGCATGTCCAGGCACTACAAGACCGGCGGCCCCATCCCCGATGAGCTGCTGGAGAAGCTCATTAAATCCCGGCAGGCAAACACAGGTCAGGGGGGAATTGGTGTCCCCTGGGTGTGGGGACGGGAAGGGGACACTCAGTGACCTGCCTGGGGACAGGGAAGGGGACGCTCAGTGACCTGCCTGGGGACAGGGAAGGGGACACTCAGTGACCTGCCTGGGGACAGGGAAGGCTTCTCCTTGCTCGCTGGAGGTGCTGGAGGTTCTGAGGGGGTGGAGGGATGGAACCCACACACGGGAAGGGAGAGGGTGATGTGGCATGTGACAGTGACAGAGATGCCACCCAGCCTGCCCTGCTGCCAGCAGCCTTGGTGACGCTCTTGCAGGCAACATTCCAGCCTCAGTTTGCCTCCTCCTCATCCTCCTCCTCCTTTTGGGAACAGGGCTCTTCAACCTGCGCCAGATCGTCCTGGCCAAGGTGGACCAGGCTCTGCACACCCAGACCAAGGCTGACCCCGTGGAGGTGTTTGCCCAGCTCTGTGAAGAGGTGCTGGGTGTCCCTGCCACCCCAGGTATGGGCTGCCACCCTCCTGTCCCTCTGGCTCAGCCAGTTCCTCTGGGGTGGGGACAACTTCTGCTGTCTCCGGGAAAAGCCAGGCTGGAAAAGCCTGGAAAGTTCCTCCCTTTGTCCCCTGGGCTGGGGACAGGGGACAAAAGGGAGCCAACACCTGCTGGGACAGCACTGGAGGGGTGTTTTCTCCCTGGGGAATCCCCTGTGACGCCTGGTGTCCCCTCAGGTACCAACATGCCAGCCACTTTCGGCCACCTGGCCGGCGGCTACGACGCGCAGTACTACGGCTACCTCTGGAGCGAGGTGTATTCCATGGACATGTTCCACACCCGCTTCAAGCAGGAGGGAATCATGAACTGCAAGGTGAGGACGGGGTTCTGTGCGTGCCTGGGCTGGGGAGACCAGCGCAGGGGGGTCCCAGCCTTTCCCTGCTCTCTGTGTGTGTGTGTGTGCCCGCAGGTGGGCATGGATTACAGGAACTGCATCCTGCGTCCCGGCGGCTCCGTGGACGCCTCGGACATGCTGAGGAAGTTCCTGGGCAGGGAGCCCAAGCAGGACGCCTTCCTGGCCAGCAAGGGACTGAAGGTGGAGAGCAACTCGGTGCCTTCGGCCTGAGGCGCCGCCCGGCCCCGGCGGGGGAAGCTCCTGCCCCCACGCACCTGCCCTCGCCTGGTTCCTGTCACCAAACACCCCCCGGGCCCCCCCTGCCTGGAGCTGCCCCTCCAGGGTCCCTCTCGGAGCCCCTCCTGGGCTCAGCCCTGCCTCGGGGCTCTGCGGTGACACAGAGGTGACCTGCCCTCGTCACCCCCGGGGCTGTGGGTCACCAACGGGCTGAGCTTTGAACCTGATTTCTGCACCAGGGTGAGTTTTGGCCTCGTTTGGAGCCGGGGAGGAGGGGGAGAGGAGTTCCCAAACTTGAATCTTTGGTTTTAAATCCCTACTCTTTGAAGAAGCCTCGTTGTTGTTGTCGTTGCCACCTTGGCTTGGTTTGTGCCCCAGGACAGACACAAATGTCACCAGGGCAGGGACAGTCCCGCTCTCCCCATCTTTGGGCAGCTCTTGGCTGTGCAATAAAGATGGGGAGATCCCTGAGCTCAAAACCCAGAGGGAACCGACTGGAACATCCTGCCCTGAGCCCCTCGGGGACCTTCCTGCCTGGCAGGGGGACAGAGGTGGCCGGTGCAGGCGTTCCCAGAACAGGAGGTTTGGGGACGTGGCCTCTGTGTGCTGCCAGATGTCCCAGGGCCATCTCAGGGTCATCCTGGGGCCACCTCAGGGCAGCCAGGGGCTCAGGCCGTGGCAGCTGAGGGTGTTGCTGTTGCTGTCAGCTCCGAGCCGGGCTGGGACGGGAGGGAGGGTTGGTGTTTGTGACTGAAAACACCGAGCCGACAGCTTCAAACAACGCAAATTCCGGGATAAAAATATCCCGTGGGCCCCGTGCCAGGCCTTGGGCTGCCCGCCGGGCTGTGGCTGCGGCGCCACGGGGAGGGACAGCAGCCAGCCCGGACTGTGCCACCTGCCCCGGGCTGTCCCCAGCGTGCCCCAGGACCCTGCATGGCACAGGGTGTTGTGGCCCAGGGTGTTGTGGCCCAGGGTGTTGTGGCACAGGGTGTTGTGGCACTGGGTGTTGTGGCACTGGGTCCTGACCCCGGCTGGGGAAAGGTTTGGAGCGGCTTTCTCGGGAGCTGAGGGGCTCCAAGGGGGGCTGGGATTTGCCTCCCACCCCTCCCAGCCTCGGGTGCATTGATTGAGGCCGTTGCAGGGCTGTGGGATCCATCCCTGCCACTCTGCCGTGGTGTGGGGGACACGAGTGACAGCCTGAGTGCCACAGCTCACTGCCACCATCCCGGGCACTGCGGGCTGGTCCCTGTTCCCTCTCCTTTGTCACCCTGGCGCTGGGATAAGGCTCCCCCCAGTGCAAAGTTGTTGCTGTCACCTCCCTCCCCCGGCCCGGTGACAGGGGAGGCTGGTGACAGCCCCGGCCCGGTGACACCCGGCCCGGTGACACCCGGCCCGGTGACAGTCCCAGCCCGGTGACAGCCCCGCTAGGTGACAGCCCCTGCCGGTGACACCTCGTCCCGGTGACAGCCCCGGCCGTCCCCTGTGGCGGTGACACGGGGGCGGGTCCCCAGGCGGCTCCTTTGGTGCTCTGCTGGGGCCACCCGCAGCATCTTGTCCTTGTCCCCTCAGCTCCGTGTCGGAGGCGCTGCCGGCCCCGGGTGTTTTTAGTGTCCCGTTTGATTGAGCTTTTCTCATCGTTTTCTCCGACTCTTCTCTCCAGAGAGAGAGAGAAACGAAGCCGAAAGGGAAACCTGCACTTTCCTCCCTCCTTCCCAGCCCACGGCTCCCTCTGTCCCCTCTCCAGTGTCCCCTCTGCGCCGGGACATGGAGCTGCACCTCCCCGTCCCAGGCTGGCAGGGAAGAGAACTCCTTTTTTTCTTTTTTTAGGGGTTTGGATTTGGGGGTCGTTCGTTTATTTTTTTTT
>VZDJ01000162.1:126659-159727 GCA_008694505.1 Cyanoderma ruficeps
GTCCACAGGTTCCTCCCCGGGGGTCCCACAGGGCCCTTCTCAGGGGTCCCACAGGTACCACCGGGGGGTACCACATATTTGTCCTCAGGGGTCCCCCACAGGTTCCTCCCCGGGGGTCCCACAGGGTCCTTCTCAGGGGTCCCCACAGGTTCCTCCTTGGGGTCCCCACAGATTCCTCCTCGGGGGTCCCACAGGTCCTTTCTCAGGGGTCCCCACAGGTTCCTCCTCGGGGGTCCCCACAGCCCCCCACACCCTTGCTGGGACCATCCTGGGCCGCTCAGGGGGAGCAATAAGACAGGAACCCTAAAAAAGACCCTAAAAACCTTCGCCAGGGCTTTCAGGAGCCCTGAGTGACCCTCTCTGGAGTCTGCACCCTCAAACCCCCCTCCCGAGGTTGCCTGAGGGGCTTTTGGGGGTCGGGGGTCCCGAAATTGCCGCAGCTCTGTCCCCGCAGGGCGCTGCGGGAGGTGCCGCCCGCCCAAGGGGCGCTCCCAGCGCATCCGGCACTTCTGCCACAGCGACTTCGGTGAGCCGAGGGGCTCGGGAGGACGCCGGGGGTGGGACAGGGCTGAGGACACCGCAGGGACAGCGCCGGCACGGGGAAGGAGCTCAGGGTGACACCGGGGGCGGCGCTGGGGACGGGAATGTGCTCGGGGTGATGCCAGAGGCAATGGAGGGGCTGGAAAGGGGCTCAGAATGATGCCAGGGATGATGAGAGGAAGGGGAAGGGGCTTGGGGTGGTGCCAGGGATGGAATGGGGCTCAGGGAGCTGCTGGGGCAGGAAGAGGCCGATGTCGGTGACAGGAAATGGCTCAGGGTGATGCCAGGACAGCGCCAGGGCTGGGAAAGGGCTCAGGGTGATGACGGGCCAATGCCAGGGACAGGAAATGGCTCAGGGTGATGCCAGGACAGTGCCAGGGCTGGGAAAGGGCTCAGGGTGATGACGGGCCAATGCCAGGGACAGGAAATGGCTCAGGGTGATGCCAGGACAGCGCCAGGGCTGGGAAAGGGCTCAGGGTGATGCCAGGGGCAATTACAGGAATGGGAAGGGGCTCAGAGCAATGCTGGGACAGAAAGGGGCTCGGGCTGGTGTTGGTGACACGAAGGGGCTCAGGGTGATGCTGGGGACAGGAAGGGACTTGTGGCGATGCCAGAGGCGATGCCACGGCTGGGAAAGGGCTCCGGGCGGTGCCGGGGACAGGAAGGGGCTCAGGGTGCCCCTCCCTCCGTCCGTCCCGCAGTGTTCCACGGGCGGATCGTGGCGCGGCGGGTGGTGGGGCAGGAGACGCGCTACGAGGTGGAGGTGAAGGCTCGGTACCGGCAGCGCTTCCCGCTGGTGTCCCGGGAGTACCTGTGGGTGCCCAACACCTGCGGCTGCCCCGCGCTGCGAGAGGGCGGCGAGTACCTGCTGATGGCCACTCGCCACGTCAACCACGAGCACACCCTGAACCGCATCCTGCTGCAGGAGCACGGCTACGCCCGGCCCTGGACGCCCCGCCAGGCCCGGCTGCTGCGGGAGGCGGCCCGGCACTGCCCGCACCCCCGGCCGCCCTGAGCCCCGCCCCGGCGTCACCGCCCCCGAGAGACGGGACCCCCTCCCCGAGGGTCACCCCGGTGCTCCTGCCGGGCACCGAGCCCTCCCCATGCCCCCCTCCCTGCAATGGACCCCCCCCACCCAGCTCGCCGTCCTTGGGGTCCGTGTGGCAGCGTGGGGGGGGTGGTAATTTATTATTTTTGCAGAAAATAAATTGGTTTATCTCCTCGTTCGCCTCGTGTCCCTGCCTGGCTGGTGATGGCACAGGGGGTCCTCCCATTTCGGGGGGGGGTCACCTCCATGTCCCTCCACTTCAGGGAATCCTCTGTGTCCCTGTGACCAGGGGGTCACCTCCATGTCCCTCTGCTTCAGGAGGTCCTTCTGTGTCCCTGTGAGCAGGGGGGTCTCCTCCATGTCCCTCTGCTTCAGGAGGTCCCCTCCGTGTCCCTCCAGTTCAGGGGGTCTCCCCTGTGTCCCCACGGGCAGGAGATCACCTCCATGTCTCTCCATTTCGGGAGGTCCCCTCTGTGTCCCCATGATCAGGGGGGCTCCTCCGTGTCCCTCCAGTTCAGGGGGTCCCCTCTGTGTCCCTCCACTTCAGGGGGTCCCCTCCGTGTCCCCATGATCAGGGGGTCCCCTCCGTGTCCCCGTGATCAGGGGGTCCCCTCCGTGTCCCCGCACGGAGCCCCAGGAGCCGCTCTCCCCCCCCCCCGGCGGCGTGTCCCTGTCCCCGTGGCCGCGTGCCAGGCTCTGCCTGCCGGGGTCGGGGACCTCGCGCTTATCTCCCTTCCGGCGGAGCCCGGCGTGTCCCCCAGCCGCGCCCGAGCCCCCTCCCCGCCCGTAACCCAACCCTTGGGCTGGTGGCGGCCACCGCGGGGCCCCTGTGGGGACAGGATGTGACCGGGGCCACCGGGGCACCCCGGGGGGCTTCGCCAGCTCGGGGCTCCCTTGGGGTGGGTTTGGAGCCGGTGCCGGGGGAAGCTGAGACCTCCCAGCTCGCGTGGCTCGGGGATTGTCCCCAAACTGGGGTCCCGATGGCCCTGGGGTGGCCCGGGTGGCAGCTGCCAGCACAGGAAGGTCCTTGTCACATCGGGTGACATCAGCCACAGATGAGCCCCGGGAGCAGCAGGGGAGCTCAGAGCTGAACCCCAGCCGGTCCCGGTGAAGTCTGATCGATTCCAGGTGCTCCGGGGTGATTGGGGCTGGAAAGGAGCCTCCACCCTATAAAGGTGCCTCCACCCTATAAAGGTGCCCCCTCCCACCCCCACCCCGCGTTAATTTGGGGCTGCTGGGGGTGGAGGGTTTGTCCTTGGCCATGGCGGGTTTGGGGGCCACCCCACGCACAAAGAAACCCTCCAGGGAGGGCCGGGGGCTCCTGACCCCGCGGGCTGCGGCCGGTGGTCGGGCCAAGAGCCGGCAGAGGGAGGGGGAGCAGGGGGAGCGCGTCCCGCGGGGGTGGGCGCGGGTCTCCGGCTCCCCCACCACGCCCGGGAAGGGGCGGCTGGTCCGGCAGGGAGTGGAGGAGAGTCCCAGCCCCGGGGGGAGCGGTGAGCGCGTCCCTGCCCGGGGAAATCCCGCCATGGGGCACGGGGGGGCTGTGCTGACAGGACCCCTCTGCCCCACAGACCCTGAGAGCCCCCCACCACCGCCCTGCCCCGAGGGCTCCTATTTCTCGGGGATCCCCGAGGTTGAGCATCAGGACTTTGCTGTCCCAGTGTCCCCCAGCCTGTGAGTATGAGGGGGGTCCTTATAGCCCCTCAGTATGTGTGTGGGGGGGTCCCAACAGCCCCCCCAGCACCGCTGACCCTCTGCTTTCCCCCTCCAGGCTGAGCCCTCGGGCTCTCACCCCCGGGAGGGATGGGCCCCGGAGGTTCCGGAGCAAATTGCAGCACACCCTGGTCCTGGGGCTGGTGAGCCGGGGGGGCTCAGGGGGCGCTCTGTGGAGCCTGGGGCCGAGAGCTGAGCCTCTTCCCTGTCCCAGGACCGGGTTCTGCTCTACTCCTCCCTCCTCGCCCACGAGCAGCAGGATGCCACGGCCACCTTCACCGTGGGCTTCCAGGAGAGCTCCTACGAGGTGTGTGCCTCGGGGCTGGGACAGCGGCTGTGGAGGCTGGGGGGCCGTGATTTGGGGCCGGGGGTGGGGCTGTGATTGATTTGGGGCCGGGGATGATGTGGCTCTTCCCTGCCACCCCATGTGGCCTCTGTGCCAATGCTCCTTGTAGGGGAAGGGGCTCTGAAATCCCCCCGGTGAGGGGTCCTGCTGAGGGCACTGAGCCCCCCTTGGGGCTCACCTTGGTGCCAGGACGGGGCTGCTGCTGCTTTTCCAAGCTGCTGTTCCCCCCCAGGTCCACGTGAAGCTGCGCCCACACGTGCAGGAGTTCTTGGAGAGCCTTTCCAAGACCTACGAGGTACCCGGAGCCCCCGGGGTCTGTGGGGTGACCCCTGTGGGGACTTGAGCAGCCCCCGCAGGGACCTTCCCCCCCTCTCTGCCAGATCTTCATCTACACCACTGTCAAGAAGGACTATGCCAAGAAGCTGCTGGAGGTGCTGGACCCCAAGAAGAAGCTGATCAGGTGATGGTGCTGGCCGTGCCCCCCTGGGGACCCCCTGTGTGACAGGGCAGAGTCCCCATGGCTCTGTGTCCCCTCCAGGCACTGCTTCTCCCAGTCGGATTGTGTCTGCTCCCAGGGCTGCTACTGGAAGGACCTGACCTGCCTGGGCAGGGACCTGGCCAAGGTGGTGGCCCTGGACCACACCATGAAGGGCTTCCTTGTCCAGGTAGGGCAGCGCCGCTCCGAGGGGGGATTGGAGTGTCCCGGTCCCCGGGAGCAGCGTGAGGGATCCAAAATCCTCCCTGTCCCCTCCCAGGCTGCCAACTGGATCCCGGTGCCACCGTGGTCTGGGGACCCCGAGGATGAGGAGCTGCTGCGCCTCATCCCAGCGCTGGGCCGGCTGTGCCAGGCGGTAGGACGTGGGGATGGGGACAGGGTGGGGACAGAGCTCTGGGGACAGCGTGGGGACAGTCCGTGTCTCTCCCCGTGCAGGAGGACGTGCGCCCCGCGATCCAGCAGCAATTCCAGCCCTGCCAGCCACCCGCTCAGGATTAGGCCAGCCTGGAGGAGGAGCAGGATGGGGAAAAACCTCTGGGAGAGGCCGTGGGGAAGCTGTGCTTGGTGATGTCCAGTGCCCCATCCCATGGAGCTGGGCTGGATGGTTGTCCCAGGACTCTGCCTTGGTGTCTGCAGGGATCCCAGCTCATCCCTGGGCGCTGGGGGTGCCCCCAAGGAGAGCCCCCCTGCCTTTGGGGACTGAGCTCTGTTGTGGCTCCCTCCTCTCCTTGCTCTGTAAGGTCCAGCCAAGGTGTTCACGGGTCATTATAAGCTTGGAGAAAGGTCTGGCTCTGCCTTAATTCCCAAAACTCTTCAGCTGGGCAAACAGACTGTGCTGGGGATGGGTAAGGGGGGGACACCCCAGTGTCCTGGGGCAGTCCTGGGTCCCTGTCCCCGGGGAGGGCCCCAGCTGGCAGCTCCCCTGTCCCATCCCTGCCCAGTGCCATGGGTGTCACTGTCCCTCTGCCACTCCCTGAGGGACAGAGCACCCGGGGGTGCAGCCACCCTGGGACCCCCCTTCTTAGAGCCCAAACTGCTGGTGAACAGGAGCTGGGCCCTTGGGAGGGGTCTGGGCTGGCCTCTGCTGCCTCCGCTCTGCCGGAAGACACTTGAGCTCCTGCCGCGGCCGCAGGGCTGCAGCTGTTTGGGGACACGCCACATCTGGTCCCTCTGGCCTGGGAAAGGGCACAGGGCTCCCGGCCCCTCGGGGAATGTCCCTGTCCCCCGCGGTGTGGGAGCGGCCACCATGCCTGTCCCCACGGGGTGGGACCATCCCAGGCGCTGCTGGGAAAGGAGAATCACCCTTGGAAAAACAACAACCGATTTATTTCGGAAGCCGGGCACCGTCCCGGCTCTGTCCCGGGCTGTCCCCGCAGCCCGGGCCGGTGTCACTCTGTCCTCCCGGCCTGGGGGCAGCACGGAGCCGCTCTGCCAGCGCCAAGGGCCGTGCGGTAGGTGGGGTACAACAGCCCTGCCAGCACCAGGCTGCTGCAGGCCAGCACCGCCACCACCACCAGGTACCAGCGCAGCCCCTCGGGCCTGGGGGAGCCCTCTGCGGGGTGCTGGCAGGTGTAGGTGACAGCCTGGAAGGTGCGGCCGGAGGGACAGGAGGTGCAGTTGTTGGCCCAGGGGCCCTGGCAGGTGTAGCAGGAGGGGTGACAGCTGGCACAGACACGGGCAGTGTCCCTAGGGGTGGCGTTCCGAGCCCGGCCATAGTAGCGCGGGGGGCAGTAGGACAGGCAGGAGCCGTGGTGGATGTACATGGAGCTGCCACAGTCTGTGGAGAGACGCTGGGGTGAGACCCTGGGGACCGGAGCGTTGTCACTGTCCCCTCAAAGCCTCGCTCACCCTGGCAGGCTCCCTGCTGGTCCCTCCTGAGACACTCGTCGGTGGCAGTGGCTGCGGAGCGCCGGGCTGGCATGTCCTCGTCCGTGCCATGGAGGTGCAGGATGAAGCTGGTCAGCTGGCCTGGGGACAGCAGGGACAGGAGGCTGCCAGGGGAGGGGGACGGGGCTGGAAGCTTTGGGGTTGTTGTCCTGGGAGACCCTCAAACACAACGCAGGGTCCCGTGGAAAAGGAGGGCTGGTGGCCAGCGAGGAGAAGCCAACAAATTGCCCATCCAAGAGGGAGAAGGAAGAATGACCAAGTGCAGGGTGACTCCAGTAAAAATGGGGTTCACCCCCCAAGGGGCACCCACCTGTGTTCTGGTCGTCACCCCTGTTCTCCAGCTGGAGGGTCCAGATCCCCTCGGGGTTCTCATCCCAGAAGTGTGTGGACATGAAGGTCCAGTCCTGGTAGCCGTCCTGGCTGGTGTCGTAGGGGCTGGAGGAGGAGAGCAGAGCTGGGAGTGCCAGCCCGGGGGGCCTGGAGGGGCAGGATGGGCCTGGAGGGGCAGGATGTGACCCCAAGGGTCACCCTGTTCTGTCTCTGAGGGGACACTCCCACGTGGCAGGGGGTCCAGAGGAGTTTGGGGAGGCTGTGGGAGCCCCGGTGCTCCCTCCGTCCTTACCGCAGTGTCACCAGCGTGGACGTGGTCCCCATGGGGCTTCTCAGAGCCACCACCAGGTCCCCTCTGCGGCTGTAGCTCAGGGACAGCTGCACCTGGACGTGCTCCAGGGAGCGGATGCCCTCGGAGCAGGAGGAGACATCCGTGGAGATGGTGAGCCTGGAGCCGATGTCCCTGCCGGGGACAAGCTGCGGGTCAGGGCCTTCCCTCCCCGTGGCCTCCTAGCACAGCAGCCCCCTGCAGCACAGATCACTTTTGGGGTCCCTGTGGGAGGCTGGAGCTGGGGTCACTGTCCCTTACCTGGGGACCTGGACGGCCTGGACTGAACACTTCTCCTGGGGCCGAGTCCCCGTCCAGGTGGTGGCCGCCTGCACCAGCAGCCCCGCGTCCAGCAGCCCGTAGCCGTAGTAGTGGCTCACTGGGACACAGGTGCCACCCCAGAGAGGGACCCGTGAGCCCCTCAGTGCCACCAGGGGCTGCTGGAAGGTGCTGGAGGGGCTGAGCCTTGCACTCACCCCTGCGCCCCACGCCGTTCTCGGCCCAGTCCTCTGCCTGCAGGTGAGCGGGTCTGGAGGCCCTGATGATGAGGTGCTGCAGGTCACGCCAGGTCAGGGCTGGGCTGCAAGCAAGGAGAGTGTGGGGATAGAAGTCTGGGTTGGTTTTTAACGGGGAGATTTGGATCTTCTGGGGTGGGTAAAGCAACTGTGTGGGCCCAAGATCCCCCCATGACCTCCTCCAGTGCCAAAATAGGAGCAAAGAGCTCCAGAGGAAAATCTTGTGCTCTCCCATGGCCTTGAGAGAAGGCCACAACTCTGCACCCCAACCTTCCTGCTGTCCCTCCCCTTTCTCATCCCTGGTTAGGCACCAGCTCTCCCTGGGCAGTGTCCCTTTGTCTCAGTGTCACCTACTTGGCCTCCAGTGCCAGGGCCACCACGCCGGCGGCCAGCGGGGCCGAGGCCGAGGTGCCGGTGTGTTTGTCTGTGCAGCGATGGTGCAGGTCAGTGGTCACCTGGGGGGGACAGGGACGGGGAGGGGTCTCAGCTGCCTGAAGCTGGCTACCTTCAGCAAATTCTCCTTTCGAGTCCCTCTGAGCTTTTTGTGCTCTGCACAGGCACCAAGCTCAAGGACGACTGGGAGCGGCCCAGCCCATGCTGGGATCTGTCTGCCCCGGAGCTGCTGCCGTGGCAGAGCTGTGGTGACACTCACGATCTGCACCTTGCTGCTGGTCCTGCTGCTGTAGGTGGTGGTGAGGATGGCGGGGCAGCCCTCGCTGTAGCGGGGCCGCTGCCCGTCGCCCAGCACGCTGCCCACCGACACCGTGTAGATGCTGTTGGCGTACCCGTCGCAGTTGCAGTTGTCGTAGTTCGTGCCGCCGTTGCCTGAGGCCCAGATGAAGATGGAGCCGAGCCCGCCCCGTCCCTGTTGAAGGGCAGAGAGGGGTGAGCGGGGTCTCCTCGTGTCCCCGTGGCCCCCGAGGTCAGGGCTGGGCTTACCTGGACGACCCCTCTGCGGAAAGCGGCGGCAGCCAGGACTCCCGGGCCGTCCACCGTCCTGCCGTCGTCGTCGGGGCCCCAGCTGGCGCTGTAGATGTGGATGTACTGGAGCTGCAGGCTCAGGGCCTGAGCCTCCACGATGTCCGTGATGGCCCCGTCCAGCATCCGCACCCCTGCGGGCAGCACCGGGAGCGGCCGTGGCCGAGGGCGGCAGCGCCCGGGAGAGGCTGAGGTGGCTCCCAGGGAGGGGACAGGAGGTGCCACACCGAGGGAAGGGGCTGGGCCCACCTTGCCTGGCCCCCCTCACAGCTTCCAGCAGCTTTCACATGACCCTGCCCTAAGGAGATCAGGCCCCCCGTGCTGCTGCCATGAGCCGGTTCCCAAAGCTCCTCGTTAAGCCTTTTGTAATTAAGCCCAAGGAGCTCTCCTGGATTTTAACCCCCTTTTCCACCCTCACTCTCACAGCAGAGCCTCAGCCCGTCCTGCTGGGTGTTGGGCTGAGCACCGAGGCTGGTGTGGTGAGCTGTAGTGCGGGACAAGCAGAAAGTGTCACTTGGAGACAGAACGGGGTCCTGGGGAGGGGCTGTGTGCCCTTGGGGGTCCCTCGCTCACCCCTGTGAACCCCAGAGCAGCCCCACCCGGGCTCCTGCATTCCCACACGGGGCTGGAGCTGATCTCCAACCTCTCACCTCCGATTTTGGCGTTGTAGGCGACGCCTGCTCCGCAGATCCCGTTGTTGGCCACGGCTGCCACTTCCCCCGCACAGCGTGTCCCGTGCCTGGGCGGGACACAGTGACCCTGTGAGGGGTGGGGGGCCCGGGACAGCCCCAGCCCCCCCAGGGATGAGCCCCCCCAGTGCGGGCAGCTGGGCAGAACCCACCAGTTCTTGTCCCCGTCGCCGTATCGGGGCTGGGGATCGGGGTCGTTGCTGTTGAAGTCGTAACTTGCCAGCGGGTCCTGTTACAGGAGGAGGCAGCGGCTGAGCCAAGGGCCCGGGCAGGGCTGTGACAGCTCGGCACAGGCGCCTGGAACCCAGCCCGGCCCTGGCACCCCGCCTGCCAGCCCGGGGGGACAGCGGGGCCCCTCCGTGCCCAGCCACGGGAGCTAAACCGAGTTCTGACAGGGAATGGAGCTGGGAGAGGCTGAGGGAGCTGGGAAAGGGGCTCAGCCTGGAGAAAAGGAGGAGCAGGAGGGACCTTCTGGCTCTGCACAACTCCCTGACAGGAGGGGACAGCCGGGGTGGGGGTCAGGCTCTGCTCCAAGGGGACAACAGGACAAGAGGGAACAGCCTCGAGCTGTGCCAGGTGGGACATGAGCAGGAATTTCCTCATGGAAAGGATGGTCAGGCACTGAAAGGGGCTGTCCAGGGAGGTTTGGAGCCCCCATCCCTGGAGGTGTCCAAGGAAAGCCTGGAGGTGGCACTCAGTGCTCTGGGCTGGGGACAGGGTGGGCACTGGGCACAGCTGGGACTTGATGATCCTGAAGCCCTTTCCCAACCTCAGTGACTCTGGGGTTCTGCAGAAAGGGCTGAAGGCAGCACAACTTTGCTGTTTTCCTGACAGAGCCCAGAGTCAGCTGAGGGTGACCCCGGCCGGCCACAGAGCCGGGACAGAGGAGCCACAACCCACGGCCACGGTGCTGTTCTCAACACCCAGGGCTGCCTTTCCTTCCCCGTGGAGCACGGGAGGGTTTACCAGCTTTACTGGCTTTGCAGCTTGCTGTAATTACACCCATTTCGGGGGCTCTGGTGTGTGTACAAGTTCCAACATTTCCTCAGTGTGAGATTGCACTGCAGGAGGCTCCAAACCGACCCTGGAGAGGCCGAGGGTTGGTACACAATCAATTACGTTTTATATTAGTACTGTTAGGTAACATAAATTCCATAGTATGTTGGAAAACAAATTTCAAAATAAGTTTACTTATTTCTAAGCAATGTCCCTACATTTTGTCTTAAAGATGATCTGGACCTCCTTTCATTGCAGTTAGTCACAGAGATGTGTATTTATGCTGTGCTACCTCATGGCTAGGAGAAGAGATTCAGGCCCAAAATGTAAAACTGAAATATATTGCTGTGGGCGTGACTTCATCACAGTCCTGGGATGAAGGTGTTGACTCCCACCCTCCCTGCAGGAGCTGCTCTCCCTGGATCCCCCCATAGTTACATAGTTGGCAGCCAGGTCGGGGTGATCCTTCTCCAGCCCATCATCCAGGACAGTCAGCACCACCCCCAGCCCCGTGTAGCCTCTGCTCCAGGCCGTCAGGATGTTCAGGTCGGGATGGATGTCGTTGTTCTGGAAAACAGATTAAATTGGATTGGCAGCCCGGGGTCACCTTGGAGGATTCCTGCTGCCTCGTCACTGCTGGAATTAGTTTGGTTTATGTCTTGGGAAGGGCATTGCCAGCGGTCAGGGAGGGATCCTGCCCCTCTGCTCAGCCCTGGGAGGCACTTCTGGGGTGCTGTGTCCAGCTCTGGGCTCCTCGGGACATGGAGCTCCTGCAGTGGGTCCAGGGGAGGGTCACAGAGTTGAGGGAGGGATTGGAACATCTCTGACAAAGAAAAGCTGAGGGAGCTGGGGCTGTTCAGCCTCCAGAGGGGCCCTCAGCCCTGCGTGTCCCTGTCGGCACTGAGGGCTCAGGGCAGGGCCCAGAAATGGCACCAGAAGGACGGGCAGGGACTGATTCCAGGAATTCCCCCTGCACAGGAGGAACAACTTCTTCAGCATGTGGTGACCAAGCCCTGAGCCGAGACCAGAGAGGCTGTGGAGTCTCCCTCCCTGGGGATATCCCAGAACAATCCTGTGCTCTGGGATGGTGCCAGGCAGGGCGGTGACACTGGACGCCCCACTGTGCTCCCTCCCACCCCGTGCTGAGGGTCAGGAGGGGAAGCAGCCCGCTCTCACCATGTACCACTGCCTGGGGAACCAGGGATCCGTGGGCACCACGCCAGCGCCTCTCCTGCAGCGCCTCTTCACCGTCTGCTGCTCAAACCACAGGACCTGGGCAGGGGCAGCAGCGCTGTGGGTGCCGGGCGATGCCTGCCCACGGCTGTGTCCCGGCTCCCCCTGCCCTCCTCCCTACCTGGGGGTCCCTGCTGAGCCGCGTGTGCCACCCCCAGTGCCTGCTCAGGGCTCTCTGCCTGCTGCCGCGGTGGCTCAAGTGGTGAAAGGGCTCTCCCTCCATCACCTGCGGGCACAAAGAGCTGCTGGGAGCTTTTCTAGGGGAAAAGCCGAGGGGTGCCCCGAGGGGTGCCAGCCCCGCCTGGGCTCCGGAGGCCGGAATGGTGAATTTAACGTGAGCTGTAGTGCGGGAGGAGCAGAAAACGTCACTCAGAGACAGAACAGAGTCCTGGGGAGGGGCGGGGTGTGCCCTTGGGGGTCTCTCACTCAGCCCTGCGGGCTCAGGGGCCGTTTGCTCTGCGGGCGGGGGGACACTGGCACAGGATTCCCAAATTCCCAGGGAGCGTTCGAGGCCAGGCTGGACGAGGCTTGGAGCAACCTGGTCGAGTGGAAGATGTCCCTGCCCATGGGACAAACGAAGGGAACAAACAATGGCGACACAGGGCGGGTACGGGCAACAAGGTCGGGCCAGGGGCACACGGGGTGGGCCGGGCCCGCCTTTCCCCGCCCAGGCCACACCTGGCCCAGGTAGAGCAGCCCGTGCCGGCGGGCCAGGGCCCGGGCGTCCCGCAGCCCCGCCGCCACCCGCACGGCCCAGCTGCTCAGGAAGACGCGGGGCTTGGCGGGGCCCGGAGGGGCGGTGGCGGCCACCACGAGCAGCGCGAACAGCACCGGGAACAGCGACAGCGCCGGGCCGGGCCGGGCCCGAGCCGCCATCAGGCCGCGCCGCCACTGCGCGCGTTGCCATGGCAACGGCGTCGGCCCCGCCCCTCCGCACCGCCTCGCCTCATTGGCCCGCCTCGATCCCCGCCCCGCCTTCTCATTGGCCGCGCTCCAGCGTTGATCCCTCCCCTGCTCTTTATTGCCCCCGCCCCACCGTGTCGCCCCACCCACTTTCCCCGTTGGCCACGCCCCGCCGGTCACGCCCCCCGCGGCCGCACTGACCGGGGCGCGGGGTCGGTCCGGGGCCGCTCCGGGGCCGCCGCCGCTGCTTCATCACCTTCATCATCGCCACCGCCGCCATGGGCTCCATGCAGCAGCGCCTGGAGCGCTTCCTCTACAGCCCCGGGCCGATCGGCGACCTGCTGGGCAAGCTGGAAGCCCGTACCGGCGTCCAACGGCTTTACCTGGCCTCAGGTGCGACCGGTACAGCGGGGACTCCCCGGTTCTCCCGTTCTGTCCCCGCCTCCCCCGTGTCATGGGGCGCCTTGGCAGCTGCTCACCGTGGCTGTGGGCTCAGCACGGGGCACGGGGAGGGCAGGCAGGGCTGTCCTGGTTTGGGGGTGCTGGAAGGGGGCTGGGGGTGCCGGGGGTGGCGTCGCTGTCACCGCACTGCCCTCGCCTTCCGCGGGCACGAAATCCCCGAAGTTCACAGGGTCTGAGTGTCAGAAGTGTCAGAGAGACCCTCGAGACCCCTGGCCCTGGCAGAGAGGGATCCCTGTTCTGGGTGAGCCCCCGGATCGTGGTGGGTCAGATGGGGCCGTGGGGATGGGAGCTCATCCCCCTGTCCCACTGGTGGGGGCGTGGGGATCCGGCCTTTAACCGGATCCTTGTTGTTCATTAATGAGGAACCAGCCGGATTCTCCCCGGGGATCCTCCTCCTGGCACTCTGTGCCCCTTCTCCTCTGACCCTCGGCCCTGTGCGCTCTCTGCCAACTCCAACTGGCCTTGTCCTCCTGCTCCAGTTTGAGATTTCATATCAAACCGCCCAGGGCGGGCTCGGGGCGTCCCTGTTTCGTGTGTCCCTCCAGGCCTTTGGCCTCCAGGTGTGGTTTCCTGGCCCTTCACCTGCAGCAGGGCTGGTGTGGCCACTCTGAGGGGGAAAGTGTGCATGAAGGAGCACGTGCTGCTGTGCAGGTTGTGTTTGGCTGTGGTGCCACTCAGGTCTTCCAAGCTAAACAATCCCCGGGGTTTGATCAGGCTGTGATGGACTTCTGGGGCAGAACAAGAGTGGACACACCAAAAAGTGATGGTTCTGCATTCTGGGTCCCTGTCCTGGAAAGGAGAAGTGGTTGTTGAATTAAAAATTCCCGATTTCTCCCTCCCGTGGCTCTGGAGCAATCCCTAATTTGTGTTTGAACCCGTGGGCTGGGGTTTGGAGCAACCTCTGGGCAGCCCCACCTCCAACTGCTCCCTCAGCGAAGCCTTTTCCTGGGTTTTTGCTGTTACATAAATTTCTCTGGGGGGTTAAAATCCTGCGAAATCCCTTCTAAGGCTCTTGGGGAATGAAACCCAGCACTGCCTGGACCTGCCTGCCCTCCTCGGAGGGAGGTTTGGGATCGCTCCAAAGCCACGTTGCTCCTGCCCATCTCCCAGGAAAGACCCGGAGCTGTGGGTGCCCCGGATCGGGGCCACAGCTCAGCCCAGGAATGCTGCAGCCAGCAGAGCTGGGATAATCCGCCCTCCAAGCCCCAGCAAGGACTTTAATTCACCAGCACAGACAGGTTAATTCCCAGCCTTCTTCCTGCTGATGGAGGAGTTTGTTCCAGTGCTGGGGAGAAGCTGCTGGGCTGGACAAAATGCTCCATCCCTGTATCCCTGAGGTTTTCCTGCCCTCTGAGCCCTGCTGTGAGCGAGGCTTTGCCGTGGTTTCCACCCCAAAAACTCCCTGTCCCACCTTCCCCAGCCTCCCGCGAGTGTCCGAGTGCTGGGCAGGCTCCAGGCTCCACCAAACCCCGCGGCTCGCATTTAATTGAACGATCTAATTGAATGGCAGCGAAGCGGGATCGAATTGCCGCTCCCAGGGGAGCCAAGCCTTCCTTTGCCGGCGGCTGCAGGGCCGCGGGGAGCGCCTGCGGGAGGAGCCCGGCCATCCCGGGCTCCTGATCCGGGAGCAGGGCTCGTCCTTGAGCGGGAGAGGTCTGGGAATGCCGAGCGCGGGGGAGACGAGCCGAGCCTTGACTTTGGACCAGGGATGTGTTTGCCAGCGTCTCCGGTTCCTGCCGCCCCTGGCCCCGCTCCAAGGGTGAAAGTGCTGCGAGATTGGGCTGGTAAAGTCCCATCCGAGCCCGGGGAGGGGACAGACGGTGACGGGAGCAGGTCACGGGTCCCTCGGGGAGGAGGAGCAGACTCTGCCACGTGCGTGGTTACATCGAGCATCTCATGGAGCATCCCAGCGGCGTGGCGGAGTGAATTGGGGGTGGTCGTTACCTCCTGTTCCGGCTCTGGGATGAGAATCCCGCTCAGGATACCGGGCGGGGTCTCCCCGCGGTGACAGCAGGCAGCGGACCGTCCCCTGTCCCCGCAGGTTCCGTGGCTTTCCTGGGGCTCTACCTCATGTTCGGCTACGGCGCCTCCCTGCTCTGCAACATCATCGGCTTCCTGTACCCCGCCTACGCCTCGTGAGTACCTGTCCCACACCCGGAGAGTTCCCTGCCCCTGGCTGAGGGTCTCCCTGCTCGCTCAAGAGGCAAGCACGGCTGGGAAGCTCTTGAGACCTTCCTGGAAACGCTGGGACCGTGCCAGCCCGGAGCACCTGGGCGGGCAGGTTCCCTCCAGGGTTTGGAGGATTTGGGAGGGTGGAGCCCGTCCCAGGACTGCAGCAGCCGTGTCCTTCCTTCCCCCGTCCCGCCGCAGCATCAAAGCCATCGAGAGCAACAGCAAGGAGGATGACACCATGTGGCTCACCTACTGGGTGGTCTACGGCGTCTTCAGCGTCGCCGAGTTCTTCTCCGACCTTTTCCTCTACTGGTTCCCCTTCTACTACGCCGGGAAGGTGAGGGTCCTGCCGGGAAGGTGAGGGTCCTGCCGGGAAGGTGAGGGTCATGCTGGGAAGGTGAGGGTCCTGCCGGGAAGGTGAGGGTCGTGCCGGGAAGGTGAGGGCTGTGCTGGGAAGGTGAGGGCCATGCCGGGAAGGTGAGGGTCCTGCTGGGAAGGTGNCCGTGCCGGGAAGGTGAGGGCTGTGCCGGGAAGGTGAGGGCCGTGCCGGGAAGGTGAGGGCTGTGCTGGGAAGGTGAGGGCTGTGCTGGGAAGGTGAGGGCTGTGCTGGGCTGCTCCCACCCCGTGGCTGAGCAGGCAGGAGCTGAGTGCGGTGGGCTCTGCCCAGGAGCAGGGCGGTGGTGGGGCTGAACCCAGCTCAGATCCCGGGAGCAGTGAGCTCCAGCTTTGGGCGCTGCTGTTGGATCTGGCTGGGGGGCCCTGGAGCAGCTGAGCCCCTCCTGTCCCCGCAGTGCCTGTTCCTGGTGTGGTGCATGTCCCCAGTGCCCTGGAACGGCTCCCAGGTCATCTACCACAGCGTCGTCCGGCCCTTCTTCCTCAAGCACCACAAGGCCGTGGACAACATGATGGGTGACATCGGCACCAAGGCCCTGGACGCGGCCTCCACTGTCACCCGGGAAGGTGACTCAGGTCCTCCTGTCCCTCCGTCCTGCTCCGTGTCCGGGTTTTCCCAGCGCAGGGGCGCGGGCAGCTCGGTTTAGTTACCAGCCAGCGATTATTTCTCGGTGCCCATGGCCCGTGCTGCCGCATCCCGGGGACAGGAGCCCCGGGGGGGGTTCACAGTCCCCTCTCTAACCTCTCTCTCCTCTCTGCGCTGCACGGTCCAGTCCTGCAGACTCTGGCCAAGAGCAGAGCCCGGCTGGCGGCCGGGGCGGCCCCGCAGCCCAGCCTGCCCGTATGTAACGAGCCGCGGCTCCCGCCGCTGCCGCCGCGCGGGGACGGGGCCGGGCCGTGCCGTGCCGGGCGCCCGCCCGGGGCTCGTGTCCGCCGTGGCACCGCCCGAACCGCACAACCGGCCCTTTCTCCCGTGGCGTGGGTAGAGCAGGCGCTTCCCTCCCGCTTCTCCGTAGCCAGAGCCCATCCGTGTGTCCATCCCTGTGTCCGTCCGTGTGTCCGTCCGTGTGTCCGTCCCCGTCCCCACGTGCCCCTCAGCGCTGCTGCCGACCTGGGGCTCCCCTGCGGAGCCCCCCGGGTGCGGGGAGGGCAGGGCTGGCTGTGACCCCCGTGCTCAGCGGGACGGGGAGGGAACGGGCCGGTGACGCGGGGCCGGCCCGGGCAGTGCCCCCGGACACCGCCCGCTGCCCCGGGGACGGGCACTAACGCCGTCCGTGTCTCCGCAGGCTTCAAAGGATCCCTGAACCTGGCAGACTTAGTACAGAAGGCCAAGTAAGAGGGGCATCGACGCCTCTGGTACCGGCACGACAGCCCCGGTACTGGGACCAGTACCGGCACCAGCGGCCCCAGCACCGGAACCACGCTCCCAGTACCGGTACCGGCACCGAAGTCCCCCATTCCGGCACTACAGACTCCGGTACCGGCACCATGCACCCGGTACTGGTACCGGCCCCCTCCGTTCTGGCACCGAAGTTCCCCATACAGGCACCGGTACCGGCACCGTGCTCCCAGTACCGGCACCACGGCCGTGTTAACGGTACCGGCCAGCCCGGGCCGTGCCCGCCCGGGATCCCGAGTTTCTCCAGTCCTGTTGTTCCCCCGATCCCTCAATAAACCCCGGTGCCCCCCGAGCGCCGCTCCGGTCCCGCGCGTTCCGTGACACCGCGCGGCGCCTTTAAGAGAACTGGGGGCGGAGCCTTTGGGGAAGGGGCGGGGCTGTGCTGATGACGTGTCCGGGGGCGTGGCGGAAGTGCGGCCGGACGGTGGCCGGAACGGGGGGTCGGTCTGTTGGTCCGTCCGCGGTACCGGGGGGTCGGTCTGTCCTGTGGGGGGATCGGGGGGCTCTGTCTGTGTGTCCGGGGGGCGGAGGGGGCCGGTTTATCTGTGCGGGGGTGGGGCGGTGTCTGTCTGTCCGGCCGGCGGCAAGGAGGGGTCTGTCCGTCCGTCTGTCCGTCCGAAGGGCGGGGGAGAGGGGGAAGCCTGTCAGTCTGGAGGGAAGGGAGTCCATCTGTCTGTCCAAAGGGGCAGCAAAAGGGATCTGTGTGTCTGTTTGGAGGCGGCAGGTGTGTGTCTGTCTGTCTGTCTGTCGGGGGGGGAAGGTGCCGGGGGGTTCCGTTTGTCCATTCGGGGGGGCTCTGCCTGCTGCGGGGGGTCCGTCTGTCTGTCCAAAGGGGCAGCACAGGGGATCTGTCCGTCCTGGGGGGATAGAAAAGGGAGCGTGTCTGTGCCGTGTGTCTGTCTGTCTGTCCGTCTGTCCCTCACCCTCCCCTCTCCTCAGCCCTTCCCTCATGAGCCTCCCCCGGGATGAGCTCCAAGGCCAAGCGGGTGCTGCCCACCCGCCCTGAGCCCCCCAGCGTGGAGCAGATCCTGGCCGACGTGCAGGGCACGGACCCCACCGACCCCGTCTTCGTCCTCCCCTCCGAGCCCCCCCAGGAGCCCGGCCCCGCTCCAGGTGAGCCCGCGCCGGGGGAACGGGGGGCCTGGGGACCCCCCCCGAGCCCCGCTGAGCCCCAGCTGTGCCCGCCAGGCTGCCCCGAGCCCGCGGCCGAGGAGCGGGAGCGGCTGTACCGGCAGATCCGCTCGTACGTGGGGATGAACCAGCGGCTGCAGCAGTCCCGGGAGCAGCTGCGGGAGCGGCGCCGGGAGCTGCAGAGGGTCGGGGAGGCGCTGGATGGCGGCATCGCCGAGATGAGGCAGAAGGCGTTCTGAGGGAACGCGCCACGCCCTGGGTTTCGCCTTCCCAAAACCGTTTGCCTCTGGAAGATCCGGATTTGCCAGCACTGTGCCACCCCAGTGACCCCAGGGAACACTGGGATCCTCCAGGCCTGCACGGTGGCACCTTCCTGGTGCTGGAACAAAGCCTTGCACCCCTCTTTCTCCCCCTGAACCGGCTGCCATGTCCCCCGTGGGTGGCACATCCTCTCCTCGCTACGACTTTTCCCTCTGGTACTTCCCCGAGGATGACCATGTCGCCTCCCGCATCGCCGAGCGCCTGAGGGAGGAGGGATTCCGGGGCTTCACCGAGCACCAGGACCAAGTGGCCGGGACATCTGTCATCCTGTCGGCCGTGGAGGCCATCGAGGCCAGCAGAGTGGCCATCCTGCTCCTCTCGGCCAAGTCCGTGGGTGACCGGTGGTGCCAGCGCGTGTCCCAGTGGAACCTGTTGTGCAGCATCCAGCAGCGCGGCCCCAAGGTGGTCCCCGTGTGCGTGGGGGTCACCAGAGCCCAGGTGCCCCCGTTCCTGAAGCACCTGGTCCCGCTGGAATACCAGAACGAGTTCTTCTTCCAGCGGCTCCTGGCCTGCCTGAGGTCCCGCCCAAGGAGCGGGGCCGGGCGGGTCCCGCCCAAAGGGACCTGAGGGACCACCGAGGGGGGCTGGGTCAGGGGCCAGCGCGGCCCCACGGTGTGAAAAACTGTCCTGCTTTGCTAATAAAGGTGGTGGGAACGGCTCACCCTGCGCTGCGGGCTGTCACAAACCTCATAAATCTCCCAAACCCTCATTTCTGGGGGGAGCTGAAGGTGCCGCCTCCTCTCTGCAAAGCCGAGCGCTGGAGGGGCCGTGGGTGTTCCCCACCCCCCAGAGGTGTCACCTTGTGGGTGCTTCTTCCCCTTCCTGCCCCCCTGAGCGGGGTCCGTGCCTTCCTGCCCGCCGCTGTCACACGCCACCTGAGGCTCCTGCAGCTCGGGAGCGGCGCCGGGAGACGCGGAGCGGGCGGGATGGGGGCGAGGGGTTGCCTGGGGCCGCTGCTGCTGCTGCTGCTGCTGCCGCCCCTCCCTGGGGCTGAGCACCGCGGCCGTGGGTCCGGCGTGGCCGGCGCGGGCTCGGAGTCACCGGCCGGGGCGGTGGCAGCGGCTGGCGGGGACAGGAGCTGGCTCCAGCCGTCGATCATCGGGGGATGCGAGGCCCAGCAGCACTCCCGGCCCTACATGGTGTCCCTGCAGTTCGGGGGCAGTCACCGCTGCGGGGCCGCGCTGCTGCACCAGCGCTGGGCGCTGACGGCCGCGCACTGCCAGCAGCAGGGGTGAGTCCGGCACGGCTGTGTCGTGCCCGGGGAAGGGACGGGGCTGCGGGTGACCGACACCGGGCTGACACCACTCCCGGGGCGGCGGGACAGGTCGTGGGACAAGGCGCAGCTGGTGGTGGGGCTGCACAACTGGCAGCGTCGCGGGGCGAAAACGCAGAGCTTCGCCGTCCGGGCTGCCTGTCCCCACCCCGGCTACAACAGAAAGACGTATGATAACGACCTGCTGCTGCTGCAGGTAGGGCTCGGCCGGCCGCGGGGGAGGCTCCGAGGCGCGGCCGGAGCGGCGGCGGTGCCGGGAAGCGCCGCGGTGACGGGGAGGGCTGTTCGCACAGTGTCGGTGCAGCTGCGCCCGCAGCCGGGGCGAGCGGCTGGCTGACATTTCCGCTTCTCACCCCCAAGAGACACCTCTGGTGACACCTCTGAGTGTCATCCCCCCTCTCCCGTGGGCGCTGCACCGGCTCGGTGCTTCCCTCCGACCCGCGGCGTTGGGTGGGGGGCTCGTCCTCAGCTCCCCACCTGCGGCACCTTCTCCACCCCTCACCTGCGGTATTGGGGGCTCTCCTGCAGCCCCCCATCCACAGCCTTGGGGTGCTCCCCTCAAACCCCCCGCGGTGCTGGGGTGCTCCCTGCCAGCCCCCCTGCCCATGGGGAGGGGTCTGACGCCTCCCCCCGCCCGCAGCTGGACGGGAAGGTGACCCTGAGCAAGACGCGGCGGCTGATCCCGCTGGCGAGGCGGGAGCCGGCGCCGGGGGCTCTGTGCAGCGTGGCGGGCTGGGGGGTCACGGACTCCAAGGGCCGGAGCTTGTCGCCCACCCTGAAGGAGCTGGAGGTGAAGGTGATGGACGTGCGGATGTGCAACAACAGCCGCTTCTGGAAAGGCGAGATCGGCCCCACCATGATCTGCTTCCAGGGGCAGGAGCGCGGCTCGGCGCCCGCCAAGGTGAGCACAAGGCGCCCACCCCCAGCGCGGTGCGGGGGGCTCCGGGGACAATGTGAGATGTTCCCCCGGCCATGGTGGGGGTCCCCGTCCCTGACACTCGCTGGTGTCCCCCCTCCCCTCAGGGTGACTCGGGGGGCCCGTTGGTGTGCGGGAAGCGGCCGGCAGTGGCCGGCGTGATATCCTTCAGCAGCAAGAACGCCACCGACCCTTTCAAGCCGCCGGTGGCCACCTCGACCGTGAAGCACAAGAAATGGATCCAGAAAACGCTGCGGAGGGGCTGCGGATCCGGCCAGCTCAAACACACGGCACAGACATGACGCCCCTTCCTATTTACACAGGTTGGCTTTTAATTGGGAATACTGTCCAGAGTCTGGTAAAATAACATCCTTAGTACATAGATACAGTGACGGCGAGCGGAGCCCGGCGGGATTGTCGGCGGAGGAGGGGAGGGAGGGGAGTGGCTCGGACCCCGGAGGGCGGTGATGCCCCTCCTGCCACCCCTGCGCTCCCTTACAGCGCTCGGGATCGCTGCTCCTGGGATTTTCCTCCTTTTCTTCAGCACCAGCCGCTGGTCCCTCCATGCCGGACACTCCCAGGGCAGGGGGCCCCAGTGGGCACCGGGGTGTGCCCGTCCCCACGACCCCAGTGCACATCCCTGGGGACCCTCTGTGTATCTCCACGGTCCTGGTGTGTCCCTGGCCCCACTGTGTGCCCCCCGTGCAACAACCCAGAGCCCCTCGCTGTGTCCCCACAGCCGCCCAGGTGTGTCCCCTGCACGTGTCCCCATAGCCCTGTGTCTGTCCCTGCAGCCCCCTGTGGCACTGGGATGGGGGGAGCACAGAGGTCACCCCATCCAAGGCAGGGGGTGATGGTGTAGGAGGTATCTGAGGGGTCTGGGACCACCCGGGCTGGGGGGTCCCTGTGCAGCCCATCCCTCTCCCAGGGGCTGAGGCACTTCCCTCACACCCCAGTCTCGGCCCCTGGGCCTGGCTGGCAGGAGTGGGGGTGTCCCCGGGGTTTTGGGGCTGGGAGTTCCTGTGCTCGTGGGCGTAATCCACTCCTGGATGGATTCGTCTCCACATCCACAGGGACACACCGGGATCCTGGCTGCGAGCCCGGGCTCCGCTGCCCTGGGGGTGGGAGGTTGGGGGGTTGTGGGTGAAGATGAGGGACCCCAGACCCTTTCCTGGGGGTTGGGCATCCCGGTGCCAGCTCAGCACGCTGTCCCCTCCCAGAGCAGCCCCCCAGCCTGGCGACAGCACCCTGTGAGCAGCCCCTGAGATGAGCCCGTCGGGACCAAACGAGCCCTGCCCTGCACCATTTGTGCCTGCCACCCCCTCGGACCAGCACAGGTCACCCGTCAGCAACCAGGAGCCTCCAGCAGCACAAACGGGGGGCCTGGCCCCCGTCTCCCCCTCCAAAGCTTCTCCCCTGCGTGCCTTCCCCTGTTAATAAATGAGCTGCCATCGTTGGACGAGCCAGAGTTGGTGCCGGACTCTGGCTGGAGCGTGTGGGGTGTTCCTGGTACCGGGTGTGCTGTGTTGGCTCCCCAGCGGGTGGGATCAGGCTCTGGTCCAACCCCTGGGTGAGCAGGACGGGGACACGTGGGGACACGGCCCCAGCCCAGCTTGTCCCTGGATGTCCATCAGTGGGAGGAGATGGTCCATGACAACCACCCCAGCTTGGGGTGTCAGACCCAGAGCGTTCCCAGTTCCGTCCAATCCTTGGGAATTGTGATGCTCCAGCACAGCGAGACCCCAGCCAGGGCCATCAGGTTGGGGTGACTCCCTGGTCCCCAGTTGTCCCACGTCCCCACGTGTCCCCAGCACAGTCCTGCCCAGCTCCCATGGGGCCGGGGGTGTCGCGGGACCCTCACCGGGGCATCATCAAGCTTGGATCTTCTCCACCGCCTTGTCGGCCACGGCCGTCACGGCCATGGGGCTGGGGACGTAGTTGAAGGGGGTGACACGGGCGGCCTTGCTGGGGGAGCCGTGCCGGCTGCCGGGGAAGGTCCCGGGGGGCGCCTCGTGGCCGAAGGAGATGGGCAGGGCGGCCTTGGCGGGGGCGGGGGCTTCACCGTCGCCGGTGACTCGGGGGTGCGGGGGTCCCTCGCGGGTCTCCAGCGTGGGAGAAGTGCTGGAGTTGGTCTTGGAGGTGGCGAAATCCTCGGTCTGCACCACGGCGTCGCTGGTCTTCCTGGAGCTACCGGGGCTGCCGGGCGGCTCCTCGTCGCCGGAGCCGGCCAGCGGCAGCGCGGTGGAGGGCAGCGTGCTCTTGAGGATGTGCGGGATGTCCTCGTCCCGGATCCTCCTCCACGTGCCCTTCATCATCACCACCGGCGGCTTTCCCGGAGCCCCCCCGGGAGCCGCCGGCTCGTTCTGCCGCCGCCGCGCCGCCGCCTCGGAGCGCACGGAGCTCGGGCTGGCCGCCCGCCGCGCCACGCTGATGTTGGGCGAGGACGAGTAGCGCTTGAAGGGCTCGGCCGCGGGCACGCTGGTCTTCACCGGCAGCCGGGACGGGCTCTCGGAGCTGGTCCGGCGAGGCGGTTTAACCCCGGCCGCGGCTTTGCCGCCGGGCTGGGCTCTGGGGATGAGCGGCCGCTGCCCGGGGGTCGCCGGTTTGGCCGCCTTGAGCTCGTCGCAGCGGGAGGAGCAGAGGAACACGGCCGGGAGCGCGGCTCGGCTGCGCTGGGGGGAGCCCCGGCGAGGCAGCGAGGTGGCCGGAGGAGCCGGGGACAGGTCGGAGCGGTGCCGCAGCAGCAGGCTCGAGGATTCCTTGATGAAGGTGAGCTGGCGCAGGAAGCCGGAGCGGTCCGAGTCGCTCCCGCTGGAGCGGGCGGATGACATCCGCACCAGGTTGAGCCGGCTGCCCCCCGGGCCCCCGGGCCGAGCTTTGGAGCCGTCCACCTGCTCCTCCAGCACCGGCATGGTCCCCCGGCCCGGCAGCGCCTTCCTGCTGGGCTTCTGCATGAAGGGGATGCGCACGGGCGACTTCTGCGTCTTGGACTGCCGGGGAGCCGGGGATTTGGGGGCCGGGGCTCTGGCCGGGGGGCCCGGCGGGGAGGAGGAGCCGCTGGCCTTGCCCGCGGCCGGTTTGGCGACCTGGGAGGGCGACGGCAGCTTCTTGGGGGCGTGCTGGGAGGGCGTGGAGGTGCGGGAGGAGCCCGAGGAGGGGGGGCCTTTGCCGATGCGGGCGGGCGGGGTCGTGCTCCGCTTGGGCAGCGCCAGCTCCCCGGTTTCGGGCGCTTTGCCCAGCCGGTGCAGGCTCCGCGAGCGCTGCTGGCTCAGCGAGAGGTTCTTGGCCGGCGGCGCCTCGGGCTTGGCCGCGGGGGTCTTCTTCGGGGTGGCCCGTGGGCTGGGGGCGTCTTTGGCCAGGCTGGGCATGTAGATGACGGTCCTGCCGCGGAACACCACGGGCAGGTTGGGCACCGGCTTGGCGGGCGCCGGGCTCCGCTCGGCCCTGGAGCCGGCGCGGCCGGCGGGACGGGTCCCGGGCTCCTTCCGCTCCGGGCGGCCCTTGCTGCGCTCCCGCCTGGCCGGCTCCCGGCCCGGAGCGCTGCCGGGCCTCTGCTTCTCCTGCCGGCCTAGCGAGAGCTGCAGCGTGGAGCCCACCGAGAGCCCCGACATGAAGGACAGGATGGAGTCGGACTCGGAGGAAGGCTCCCGGGACAGGGAGGCGGCGGCCTGGTGCAGCCAGGTGACGATGGAGTTGGCTCCCTCCTGGATGGCTTGCCACTCCACGCTGTCCAGGTCGGAGCCGCGGTCGGAGCCGGCGTCCTCCTCGGGGTGATGCCGGCTCTCGGCTTTCCGCTCCCTCCCGCCGGCTCCCGGCGGCTTCTGCTTCCTCTCCACCAGCCTGCGGCGAGCCGCGGGCCGCCGGCGCTTGGGCATGGCCGAGCCGATGCACTTCTGCAGCAGATCATCCTCCGAGTTGAGGCTGGGGGAGCTGGGCGAGCCCCCCTGCGCCTGCCCCACCGCGGCTGCCCGCGGCCAGGCGGCTTTGCCGCAGGGCTGGCCCCGCTCCTCGCCCTCCGAGAGGTTGGCGTCGCTCAGGGAGCTCATGGAGGAGCTCAGGGAGTAGCACGGCGGCGTCTCGTCGGCGATCAGGTTGTTCTGAGGCTTCGTCTTCACCGGACGGGGAGCGGGCTCGGCGTCCTTTTGGGGGACGGAGCCTCCCCAGCGCTCCCTCCGCGCCGCCCGGCCGGGCTGGGCTCTGCTGCCGGGCTCATCCCTGCCCGCCTCGGGCAGCTCGTCCAAATCGGGATCGTAGAAGCAGTAGACGGCTTCCTCCGTCGGCGTGGTGTGGCACAGCGACTGGAACATCACCCCGTCCTCCAGAGCGTCATCCTTCCTGCCGGGGGCACCGCTGGCCCTGCCCGCCCCCAGCTCCAGGCCGGCCGTGCCCTTCGGGAGGGTCTGGCCCCGCTTCCCCTCCCCGCGGCCCGGCCCCGCTTTGCCCTTCCCGGCGGAGCTGAGGCGGGCGGGGGCCGAGCTGCCGGAGGCGGCTCTGCGGGCCGGGATGGGGCCGGGCTGGCGGCGCCGCTCGGGCCGGGCGTGCTCGCCCTCCTCGCCCGCCGGGTACCGCAGGGTCTCGTCGCTCAGGGAGGCGGCGCTGGAGAAGTTGACGGGGGTCCCGTCGGCCGAGTCGGTGAAGGAATCGTCGTCCTTGAAGAGGTCGCGGGCGGTGGCTCGCAGGTGCTTGGGGACTCCGGGGTGGGCGTGGGCCGGCACCAGCATGTACACGGGGACGTGCAGCGGCTTCTTGGTCTGCGGGTGCAACACCTGCCCGGACAGCAGCGAGGTCTTGACCTTGCGGAAGCGGGAGGGCATGGCCGAGCTGATGCACTCCTTGAGGATCTCGATGTCGTCGTCGTCGGGGGGCTCGGGGCGCTCCGCCCTCCGCCGGCCCTCCAGGTACCGCTCCTCCCGCCGCTCCTCCCGCTTCTCGTGGGCCGCGAAGTTCAGGCTGTTCTTCTCCGGGAAGGTGGGAATCAGCTTGAGCTCCACGTCCTTCTGGACGTAGTGCTCGTGGAGGGGCAGGGCGCTCAGGCTGGAGGCGCACGAGAAGTTCTCGTTGGGTTTCTCCACCGTGAAGTAGACCATGGAGTCCAGGTCCTGGGGCAGCTGGAAGCGTTCCTTGAAGTCGGTGATCTCCATGAACTTCTTGACGTTGTTCTCCCACTGGATGTTGAACTGGCTGGTCTCCTTCTCGGGCTGGCAGCCCAGCTCGAACAGGGGGGTCTTGCTGCGGCTGGGGGGCATGGTCTGCCCGGGGCTGTCGGGCAGCTCGCTGGGGCTGATGGTGCCGCTGATCATTTCGCTGCACGGGTCGCTCTGGATGGAGCTGGCGATGGAGGGGCTCTCGAAGCTGCCCAGGGAGCTGACGGAGCTGCAGCGGCTCATCACCAGCGGCGTCTCCTGGATGTAATTCTCCGAGGAGCTCGAGGGCGTCAGGTCCTCCTGGCGCGAGGGCGAGGCCTCCCGCAGGAAAACCTTGTCCCGCTTCGGGAATGGGATGGTGATGGGCTGGGAGATCCCCACTGGCGTGGTGGGACCCGCGTCCACCGCCTTCTCCTTCTCCTGCCTCCCGTCCTCCCCTTCTGCGTCCCCTTCCTCCATCTCCAGGATCTCCAGGGAGGAGTCGCTATCCAGGTCGTTCTCGCTGTGGCTCTGCCCGTCCAGCACGTTGTCTGCCGAGGAGAGGGAGGACAGGGAGCTGCAGCGGGAGAAGCAGATCGGGGTGTCCTCCACCGAGTACTTCTGCACCGACTCCTGCTCCGCCGAGGCCGGTGGCTGGGCCGGCAGCTTCTCCGGGATCTTGCTCAGGGGCTCGGCCGCCTGCAGCAGCGCCGGGGGGAGCCAGGCTTGCTTCCTGCCCAGGAGGGAGGGCTGGTGGCCGGCGGCCGTGCTGCTCTTGGCCAGGGCCTCGAGCATGGGGACGTGCTGGTAGGACGGAGAGAGCTTGATGGTGCGAACATGGGGGTCGGTGGGGGGCTTGGTGCCCACCTCCTTCTTCCACTCCGTCTCCTTCTCGGGCACCTTGGGGCTGGGGAACGTCACCACCTTCTTGGCCCGTTCGGGCAGGTCCCTCTGCTCGGGTTTGTCAGGCTCGGCCGGGTCCCGCGCCGGGGGCTCGGCCCGCTCTGGTTTGCCCAGGATGTTCTTGAGGTCCAGGCGGCTGGGCCGCTTCTGGTAGCGCTGCAGCTCGTCACGATAGTCCAGGAAGGCGGCCCTGGGGCAGGGCTTCATGTGCTCCTTGGTGCAGTAACCATCGCTGGTGCTGCCGCTGTTGAGGCTGTCGGTGGACAGGCTGGTGTAGGCCGTCTTCAGCCTCAGCAGGGTGTGGGCCCGGCTCAGGCTCTCCCTCTTGGCGAAGCCGCCGGCGTCCGACAGCCGGCACGGCGAGCAGGACTGGGCGCGCGCCTCGTGCCCGTCCTCGGGGCCGTACTGCCAGTCCAGGCAGTGATCCTCGGAGCTGAGGCTGAAGCTGTCGTCCGAGGAGTTGTGCATGGTGGAGATGTCCTCCACCAGCTTGTCGATCTTGGCCACCGTGCTGGAGATCTTGTTGGCCAACTTCTCGGCGGCCAGCGAGACGTCGTCCTCCGGCAGCGGCGGCTTCCTGGGCTCGGCCGCCTTCCCGCTGCCGTCCTTCTCCGGCTCCGGGCAGCGCCGCTGCGCCAGCGCCCGCGGCAGCGCCTGGCCCTGCAGGAAGGAGGAGTTGAGGAACATGGAGAGGACGGAGGCGCTGGCGGTCTCCACGCCGGTGGAGACGTTGGGCACCTCGTCGTCGTCGAAGCAGCCGGAGTCGGAGGCGTAGTCCTTCACCAGGCTCTCCATGTGCCGCGTCGGCTTCTTGGCGCTCTGGCCCTTCAGGCTCTGCTTCTCCATGGTGTCGAAGGTCTCAGCCAGGTGTTTGGCGTCCAGCTCGGCCTCCAGCGCCTTCTGCTTGCGCATGTAGAGCGAGGGCATGCAGGAGCCCGGCGACACCACGGCCGCGTCCTTGTACTTGGGCGGCCGGTTGGTGAGGAGGTTGCGCAGCGCGGCCGCGCTGCCCATGGCGATCATCTTGTGCTTGGAGTGGATGAGGTTGCGGAGCATGCTGACCGCCCCCAGGTCCCACAGCAGCTCCTGGTCGCGGGGGCTGCGGGCGGACAGGTTCCACAGGGTGCCGCAGGCGTTGCTGACGATGGTCAGGCTGTGCGAGCGCAGGTGCTGCAGCAGCGTCTGCAGGCAGTTGTGGTCCCGGAGCACCTGCCTGAGGGACAGAGGGGACACATCCCACGGCCGTCAGGACGGTCCTGGACCCCTCCCTGCCCTGTTCCAGGGGTGCAAAGTGACCCCATCCCTCCCCAGCCACGACAGTGCTGTCCCTGGGGTCTGCAGTGCCCCCCGATCCTGCAGCACCTCTGGCCATGGCATCCCCAACACCATCCGTGGTGCCCAAGGACCCCCATCTCCACTCCCATCCCACCCCCAGCCATAACATCCTCCAACACCATCCCTGGTGCCCAAGGTCCCCATCTCCACTCCCATCCTATCCCCAGCCATGGCATCCCCCAACACCATCCCTGGTGCCCTGCATCCCTCAGGTGTGACCCCACCCCTCACCTGTAATCCTCCCGTGTGGCCACGAGGCTGGAGACGTTCCTGAGGATGCCACCACCGCTCTCGATGATGGCCAGGGAGTTGCTCTGGCACTTGTAGGTGAGGGTGCTGACCAGGAAGCCCAGGGCCCCGTCCACCCCGCAGATGGCCGCCTTGTTCTCCGTGCTGTGTGCCGAGAGGTTCCACAGCGCGCTCAGGACGCTCTTCAGGGTCGACTCCTGCCCCGGGAGGGGACACACAACAACCCCTGTCAGGTCACCCTGTGCCTGCTGTCACCCGCCCCATTGGGGACACACAGCCCTGTCAGGTCACCCTGTGCCCACGGTCACCCATCCCAGGGGGGACACACAGCCCCTTCAGCTCTCTCTGGTCACCCTGTGCCCACTGTCCCCTGCCCAGTGGGGACACGCAGCCCTGCCAGGTCACCCTGTGCCCACTGTCACCCGCCCCAGTGAGGACACAGAGCCCTGTAAGGTCCCCCTGTGCCCACTGTCCCCCATCCCAGGGGGGACACAGAGCCCTGTCAGCTCTCTCAGGTCACCCTGTGCCTACTGTCCCCTGCCCAGGGGGGACACACAGCCCTGCCAGGCCCCCCTGTGCCCACTGTCCCCCACCCCAGGGGGGACACGCAGCCCTGCCAGGTCCCCCTGTGCCCAGTGTCCCCCAGCCCGGGCTCACCTTGCCGGCGTGCAGGGCACAGCGGGTCAGCCCAGTGACGCTGCCCACCTCCCGCAGCACCTTCTTGCTGTTGATGTCGGCGCGCCAGGAGAGGTTCCTCAGGATGCTGGAGACCACCTGGAGGGGCAGAGCGGGGTGAGCGGGTGTCCCCTGACCCGTCGCCCACCCCGGGGATCCCCAGCAGCACCCACCTGGTGCAGCTCCTCGCTGTCGGAGCCCAGCTGAGCCACGATGGCCTCCATGCAGCCCCGGCGGGAGCACAGCGTGGCCTGCGGGGAGGATGAGGGTGGTGAGGGCGACGCCGCGACCCCCAGACCCCGCTGAGCCCCCCAAGCCGCCGCCCCCCACCTTGTTGACCACGTCGCCGAAGGTGAGGTTGGTGAGGGCCATGCCGGCGTAGCGCCGCAGCGCCAGGTTCAGGGGGTCGTTGGTCATCTTGTGCATCTCGTAGTCCACCTGCAGCAGCTCGGCCACCGCCTGCAGCCCACCTGTGGGACGGGGCGGGGGTCGTTTCGGGGTTCTCACACCTCCAGCGCCCCGCCTGGGTGCGGTGCAGAGGGAAGGAGCCCCAGATCTCCCGGCGCTCACCCAGCTCGTTCATGGCCCGCCGGTACTCCTCGTCGAAGGACAGCTTCATGATGGCGCAGGTGGCCTGGCAGATCTGGGGCTCGATGGGCACCGGCACTGGGGGGGGGATGAGGATCAGTCGCCTCTGCCACACGCGGCGCTTCCAGCCCCTCCCAGCCCCTCCCAGTCCCTCCCAGCCCCTCCCAGCCCCACCCAGCCCCTCTGAGCCCTTCCCAGTCCCATCCCATCCCAGCCCCTCCCATCCCATCCCAGCCCAGCCTTTCCCAGTCCCACCCATCCCATCCCAACCCCTCCCAGCCCTTCCCAGTCCCACCCATCCCATCCCAGTCCCACCCAGCCCTTCCCAGCCCCTCCCAGCCGGTACCGGCGCCCTCGGGGCCCCGTCCCCCGTCCCGGCTCTGCATCTGCAGCCAGTCCCAGCAGGTCTCCGAGTAGGAGCGGATCTGCTCCAGCACGTGCAGCACCCTCATCTCCTTCTTGGCCTGGCCCTCGTCGGGCTGGGAGAAGACGATGTTGTGCAGGGCGGCGTTGGCTCTCATCCGCGCGTCCTTGGCGCCCGTGGGGCTCTCGGGGGGCCCCGGCTCTCCGTCGGAGTCGTGCAGGATCTGGATGAGCAGGGGCAGGCAGCCCGACTTGCGCATGGCCAGGCAGCTCTCCTGCGAGCTGGACATGGCCAGCAGCGTGCGGGACATGTCCTCCTTGTCGCGGGTGGCCAGCATGGACAGCAGCCAGAACACCACCTCCACCTGCGGGGGACACACGGGGACACGCTCAGCCCGGCCGCGGGCTCAGCCCGCCCCCCCAGCCCGGCTGCCGCCCCTCACCTTGGTGTTGCCGCCCTCCTCGGGGTGGGTCGGGGGGTCCAGGCCGCCGTCCCCCTCCACGCCCGGGCCCTTCCCGCAGAGCTGCAGAGGAGGGGGCAGCTGTGGGGGGGCCACATTGCAGCGCCCTCGCCCCCCATGCCCAGCCCCTCCCCGCTTCCCTGCCACCCCCCGCCGCCCCCGGGGGTGCTGCCGTCAGTGCCGGGGGGTGTTTGGAGCTAAAATCGGGGACGGTCGGGAAGGGAGAGCGTGGGCCAGGGAGAGCGTGGGCAGCGGGAGGGGGCGGGGCTGAGCCTGGGGAGGGGTGGAGGGGTTGGAAATGGGGGCTGAGGGGGTCTGGGGGTGATGGGGGTGATGGGGGGCCCTGGGTGTTGGTGGGAGGGGGGTGACGATGGGATTGTGCTGATGGCAGGGCTGTGGGTGACAGTGGGTGACAGTGGGACCGTGAAGACGGCAGGACCATGATGGTGATGGCAGCCCATGACAATGACGATGGTGGGGCTGTGGGTGACAGTGGGACAGTGGGGATGGTGGCCTCTGATGGTGACAATGACAGAGCTGTGGGTGACAGTGGGACAGTGGGGATGGTGAGGCTGTGGGTGACAGTGTGGCCGTGGTGACAGCAGCCCATGACAATGACTGTGGCAGGGCTGTGGGTGACAGTGGGACAGTGACAATGCTGAGGCTGTGGGTGACAGTGGGACAGTGACAATGGTGGGGCAGTGGGTGACAGTGTGGCCGTGGTGACAGCAGCCCATGACGATGGCGGTGGCAGGGCTGTGGGTGACAGTGGGACAGTGACAATGCTGAGGCTGTGGCTGACACTGGGACCGTGTCAATGGCGCTCCACGTCGATGGCGATGACGGTGACGATGATGGTGGCAGGCTGCCCGCCCTGGCGCCTCCGTGGGCGGCAGATGCGGCGGAGCCCCCGCGCCGCCCGCCCGCCTGGCCTACTTCTGGTCTCCATGGCAACTGCCCATTTCACGGTGCCCGAGCCGCACAAAGCCCGGGCTGTGCCCATGGGGACAGCGCGGGGACAGTGACAGCGGGGGGGCCGTGTGGGCCCCCTCCTCCACCCTCCGTGGCCTCGCGGGGAGCAGGGACACCCGGCAGGGACAGCCCGGCAGGGACACCCGGCAGGGACACCCCGGCAGGGACAGCCCGGCAGGGACACCCGGCAGGGACACCCCGGCCCCTCTACCTGCGGCTCCGGCTGCTGCGCCTTGTCCTGCACCTCCATCAGCTCCTTGTCAATCTGCTCCAGCCGGGACGCCCGGATCTGGGGGGGCAGAGAGGGGCTTGGACAGGGCTGGGACCCCCCAGGAGCGCAGGAAACGGGAGGGAGGGGTGCAGGTGTGCGAGGAACGGGGCGTGAGGGTGTGAGGAGCTGCTGCGAGGTGCGAGCAGCTGGTGTAAGGTGCAAAGAGCTGCTGTAGGGCGCCAGGAGCTGCTGTAGGGCGCCAGGAGCTGCTGTAGGGCGCCCAGAGCTCCTCGGGAGGGTGCCCAGGGTTGAGCCCCGCAGTCTGGGGCCCCCCCAAAGCGGAGCAGGGGGAGTTGGGGGGTGAAGGACCCGACCTGTGCCCGCTGCACCATCTCGTCGGCCGTCCCGAAGCGTTCCTCCATCAGCGAGCGGATGTGCTGCGCCTCGAACTGCAGCTGCTGCCGGATCAGATCCATCTGCATGGAGAACTGGGGGGGCACGGGGGGGTGCTGTGAGCGGGGCGGGGTCCCCGTGGCCTGGGGGGGGGCACGGGGGGTGTCCCCCACTCACCGTCTCCACGTGGGGCAGCTCGTCCAGGCGCGTGGCCAGGCTCTGCAGCTGGGCCAGGTACCAAACCTTCTCCTTCTCCTCCTTCTCGATCTCCCCCAGCAGGAAACACCTGAGGAGAGGGGAGGACCCCTCCCCCTGTCAGCACAACCCCCGGCCCCTTCCCGCCCCTTTCACCCCCCAGACCATCACCTCTCGCGGTCCAGCTCCTCCAGCATGCGGAAGGTGGCCCTGCCCAGCTCCCCGGGGCCGTCCCGGTGCGGGGCGGGGGCCGGCGGGCTCTCCTCGGGGCCACGCCCGGTGCTCATCACCTCCGGGGCGAACTTGAGGTTGTAGAGGCTGGTGATGTCCATCTGCAGGGCTGGGGATGGGGACGGCGTCAGGGTGGGCTCGGCGGGGTCACCCCATCCCCACCCTGCCCGGGCACCCACCTTTGAGCTGGTCCAGCACCTCCGTCTGCCCCGAGGACACCATGACTCGGGCCTCCTGCTCCAGCTTGCCCTGGAGGTGCTTCAGGACCTCCTGAAACAGGGATGGAGCCGTGAAGGAGGGGGAGAGGTGGATGGAACCCCCTCAGTCCGGGGTCTGTGCCCTGCCCCCGGCCGGGCCTGTCCCCACCTTCATGTCCGAGGTCTCATTTTCCAGCTTGGAGAGGTGGTTGGAGTTGTCCTCCAGCTCCCGCCGGAGGTGGCTGTTCTCCTTCTTGAGCGCCTCCACCTGCCGCACCAGCTGGTCGTACGAGGCGATGGAGCCGGACATCTTCACCTCCTCCAGCGCCTGCGGGGGGGTTCGGGGGTGGGCAACACCCCGGGGGGCTCCCCAGAACCCTCACAGCCCCCTGGCACCCACCGCCCACCTGGGAGTGCAGCACAGCGCTGGGCACCCCACCACCCGCGCCCCCCAAGCCCTGGAAGAGCTGGTGCCCCCCAAACCCCCCCAGAGGGGCGTCCCCGGCTCAGGGTGGGGGGTCCAGAGCCACCCCCCCCCTCCCCAGGCAGGGCCCCCCAGCCCCGCCGGCCCCCGCCCGGTTCCCACCCTCGGCAGAGCTCCTCTCTCCGCTCCCTTTGTCTGCCTTTTGTCTTCTCCCGCTCCCAACCTTCTCCCGCTCCGCTCCCTCCGGCACCGGGGGCAGCCCCGGCCCCTCCGCGGCCCCCCCGCCCCGCTCTGTCCCCCCCCAAACCCTCTCGGCCCCCCCTGTGCCCCCCCCAGCCACCCTCAGCCCCCCCCAAACCTCCTCTCGCCGCGGCGGCCGCCGCCCCTCGCACCTGCCCGGGGCTGGGGGGGGGGACGGGGACACACAGGACGGTGTCACCCGCGGGGAGGGGGGGCCGGGGACCCCCTGTCACCCCCCCAGAGGGTCGGGCCGGCAGCGGGAGCTCGACGGCCCCGCGGCGCCTCCGTCAGCGCCACGTGTGAGCGGGGGGAGCCGGCAATGGGGGGGCAATGGGGGGAAATGGGGGGGGTGGGGGTCTCCTCCTCCCCTCTGCTGTCCCCACCCCACATCCCCCCAGCACGGCGGGTCAGGGGTGGCAGCGATCGACCCCCCCCCGGG
>VZDJ01000162.1:163326-193890 GCA_008694505.1 Cyanoderma ruficeps
GCAGGACAGTGACCCCAGCCCCTTCTCCCACTGCCACCAGCAAGGGTAGGAGGACTCTCCAGGTCACACTGATGAAAAGGGACAGCCAGGGGACCTTCCCTAAAGGACAAACCTAAAGGCACCACCGGCCACGGCAATGGGATGTGGAGGGTGTGAGAGTCAAAGAGCTGGGGTTGGCCCCCAAGGGACCCCTGAGGAATCCCCAAGGGACCCCAAAGGGACCCCGGCCAGCAGCAGGGAGAAGTCAGGACCACCCTGGGGACAAATGGTCCCTCTCCATCGATGGCTTCACTGCAGGACACTGGTGACAGCATTGGGTTCATTTGGCTCAGTCCAGGGACAAACTGGATCATTCACCCGGGATCAACTCAACTTCCTTCCCACCATCACCCTCACCCCCCAGAGCATCCCCCAAAACATCCCTCCCTCCCAGCCTGGGCTGCAAACCCCCAGTTCACCCCTCACCCAAATCCACTCTGTGATCCTTGTCACCAAAATCCTTTGGGTTCCCAAATTAAGGATGACAAAACAATGGTTTGGGGTTTTGATATCCTGTGATGGCCTTGGCAGCTTCTCCTGGGACTCAGGCTGGTTCTGAGCCCTGGGAACCCTCCCCGCCTTCCCCCAATTCCACATTCCCAGTGTTTATATTAACAAATAAAGTTAAATACACGGAAACGCTGTAAATATTCAAGTGCCATTCCCCACCTCCCAGCGAAGAGCAAGGAATTTCATTCATTCACTAAACCCACATGAAGACGATTTGTTTGCTGCAGGTGCCCACAGCAAGCAGTGCCAAAAACCCTGAGAATGCTCAGGAAAACATCCAAAGGCTGGTGGAGCGCTGAGTTTAACACGCCCCAGGGAACGGAGAGAGGCAGGAGACGGACGGATCCAGGTGGAATTCCTTTATTTACAGGGCCAAGGCTCCCTCCCGGCGTTACTTGAGCGGGATGAAGCGGGAGGAGTGGGTGGCTCCGATGCCGGGCCGGCCGTGCTTCACCGGCTTGTAGGTGATGGAAAACTCGCCCAGGTAGTGGCCGATCATCTCGGGCTGCAAGAGGAGAGATCCGTGCTGGGGACAGCGCCAGGGGGCACAGGGACAGCCCCAGCCCTGCCCCGGGGCTGGCAGGAGCCTGGCACAGCTGGGTCATTCCAGCTGCTGTGGGGCCAGAGGGGCTCCCCCAGCTCTGCCCCTCCCGGGAGCCACAGGGGCATTTGTGCCTTTCCAGGTGGGATTTAATGCCAGGCAGGAGTGAGAAATGGCATTTAATCCCATCGGTGGTATCAAGTGACACCACCCCCAGGGTAATTCCACCCCTGGAAAAGCTCAGGGATCTGTTTCATCCCGAAGGGCGCCAGCAGGGGCTGAGCACATGGAGCACTCCACAGCTGCTTCAGAGCCACACTGAGACCCCTCTGGGAGCTGCCCCTCCCTGGGGTGACACCTCCAGGTGTCCCTCCAGGCCAGCCCTGCTCCAAGGAGGAGCCTGAACCCCCCAGATGACACCTATAGGTGTCCCTCCAGGCCAGCCCTGCTCCAAGGAGCATCCTGAACCCCCCAGATGACAACCATAGGTGTCTCTCCAGGCTAGCCCTGCTCCAAGGAGCATCCTGGAGCCCTCAAGATGACACCTCCAGATGTCCCTCTGAGCCAACCCCACTCTAAGGAGCATCCTGGAGCTCCCAAGGTGACACCTCCAGATGTCCCTCTGAGCCAACCCCACTTCAAGGAGCAGCCTGGACCCCTCCCAGACACAAGGAACGAGTAGAATTTACCAAGAGAATTAGAAGCAAACTCTGGACGCTGAGCTCAGTGCGAGAGCCGCCCGCCAGCTCACCTTGATCTCCACCTGGTTGAAGGTCTTGCCGTTGTAGACGCCCACCATGCTGCCCACCATCTCGGGCAGGATGATCATGTCCCTCAGGTGGGTCTTCACCACCTCGGGCTTCTCCATGGGCGGCGCCTCCTTCTTGGCCTTGCGCAGGCGCTTGAGCAGCGAGTGCTGCTTGCGGCGCAGGCCGCGGTTCAGGCGGCGCCGCTGCCGCGCGCTGTACAGCTGCATCAGCTGCTCGCTGCCCACGGGGACAGGGACGGCTCAGGGGACAGCCCGGGGACCCCAGACCGGCCTGGGGTACGGCCTGGGGAACAGCCCAGGGACCCCAGACCAGCCTGGGGAACAGCCCAGGGACACCAAACCAGCCTGGGATACGGCCTGGGGACACCCCCACAGGGACCCCAGACCAGCCTGGGGAACAGCCCAGGGACAGCCCAGGGACCCCAGACCGGCCTGGGGAACAGCCCAGGGACAGCCCAGGGACCCCAGACCAGCCTGGGGAACAGCCCAGGGACCCCAGACCGGCCTGGGGAACAGCCCAGGGACAGCCCAGGGACCCCAGACCAGCCTGGGGAACAGCCCAGGGACCCCAGACCAGCCTGGGGAACAGCCCAGGGACACCAGACCAGCCTGGGGTACGGCCTGGGGACACCCCAGGGACCCCAAACCAGCCTGGGGACAGCCCAGGGACACCCCAGAGACCCCAGACCCAGCCTGGGGTACGGCCTGGGGACACCCCCACAGGGACCCCAAACCCAGCCTGGGGAACAGCCCAGGGACACCCCAGGGACCCCAGACCCAGCCTGGGGTACAGCCTGGGGACACCCCAGGGACCTCAGACCCAGCCTGGGGTATGGCCTGGGCAGAGCCCAGAGAGCCCAGACCCACAGAGTTACCCAGACAGAGCCTGGAGTACAGCCCCAGGAGACCCCCAGGGACCCTGAACTGAGCCTGGGAACACTCCTCAGGGCCCCACAGCCAGGGAGGGGTGGGGTACAGCCCCAAGAGACCCAGGGACCCTGAACTGAGCCTGGGGAACAGCCCAGGGACACCCCAAAGTTACCCACCCTGAGCCTGGGGTGCAGACCCCAAGGGACCTCAAACTGAGCCTGGGGAACTCCCAGAGACCCCACAGCCACCGGGTTGCCCAGACAGAGCCTGGGGTATGGCTCAGGGTACCCCAGTTGAGCTTGAGGAACCTCTGGGAGCCCAAACTGAGCCCGGGGTAGCGCCTGGAGATCCCACAGGCACCCCTCAATAACAGTGTTACCCAGAACAGGCCCAGGGAACCCCCCCAGCCACAGAGGTACCTGGACAGAGCCTGGGGACACCCCCCGGGACCCCAAAGTGAGCTTGGGGTACATCTTGGAGAGACCCCCAAAGGCCAAGGTGACCCAGGGGTGCAGCCTGAGGAAACCTCGGGGATCCCAAACTGAGCCTGGGGTACAGTCTAGGGAGACCGCCGGGGCCCCAAAATAACAGTGTTACCCCAACTGAGCCAGGAGCAGGGCCCCGGGACCCCACACTGACGGTGTCACCCACTGAGGGACTTTAAACAGCCCAAAAAAGCAGCTGCTGAACACACAATCCCCCCGTTACTGCCGCTGTTTGAACACAACCTGAGTACGGGGCACAAACAGCTCCCTGACCCCAAACCCCAGCCCGGGGGGTCTCTCGCCCTTACTAGGACATGTCGAGCAGCTGGTCCAGGTCCACCCCGCGGTAGGTGAATTTGCGGAAGGTTCGCTTCTTCTTCTGCTCCACCTCCGCCTGCAGCGGGACAGGGGGGTCAGGGCAGGGGGTCGCGGCCGCCCGGGAGGAGGATTAAGGAATTAAAACCCGCCCGGCCCCGCGTTCCCCGCCTCGCACACGGGAAGGCCGCGGTCCCACCGAGCTCCGCGGAGCGCCCAGGCCGCTCCCTCCCCTCAGCCCCGTTCCCGCCGGAGCACCCACGGCCCCCGCAGCGCCCCGGGGAGGCCCATTCCCCTTCCCCCAGGGAAGCCCCGAGCCCCGAGCGACGCCGCCGCGGCGAGTGAGGCCCGGATGGGGCGCGGATGGCGGCGGATGGGGCCCGATGGCGCCGCCGGGGCCTCCCCCGCACCCACCATCTTGGCCGGGGCTGCTCGGAAAGGCCGGGCCCGCGCCGGAAGCGGCAGATCTCGCGAGAGCGGCGCGGGCGGAACTGGCGGAGAAGCCGCCCCCGCGCAGCGCTTCCGCCCTCACTGCCCTTAAAGGGGCCGCACCCGCAGCGCCGGGACACCGCGGGGACACCGCGGGGACGCCCGTGAGGGACGGAGCCTCCTCTTCCCTCCTGAACCTGCCTCTGGTGATCCAGGGAAATGTCAGGTTCCGATGAAACCGCTCCTTCCCGCCGGCCCAAGGTGGAACGCAGCAGTGACAGGTCACAGTCACCTGGATGGCAGCGCCACAGGGACAGCCTGGACCTCGCCGTCACTCCGGGCCTGTTCTGAGCATCCCGCATCTTTTTTGGAAGCCACCTTCGTCTTTCACCCGTGGACCCTCATCTTGCGGCGGGAGGCAGCGGCTCTGCGGCTCGGGCTGCGGGCGGCGGTGAGGACACGCCGGGCGGGGCAGAGCAGACCCGGCTCGTTCAGCACGGCTCGATCCGCCGTGGCCCCCGGCAGGAGGGTCCAGATCTAACAGCCCACACAGGCCTGTAAGAGCTGGTTCTGCATAGACGGGATCCAAATCCAAACGCTTTTATCCCAGAAGAGGGTAAAGATGTTGGGTGTCCTCCGTTCTGGGTGTCCCCGAGGCTCCAGGGTGGTGCTGTGCCATTTCACGGTGTTTCACACTCCTGAGGGAGTCGGGTCGGTCTAAGAAGTGACGCCTGCACAAACATCGCTGGAGCAGCTCCTGTTCCAGCAGGAATTTTGAGGTCAGGGATGTAACGGAGCGAGGAGCAGAGCAATGAAGATTCGAGCCCAAAGGATTCACAGTGAGCAGAACCAGATCCACATAAAATACAAAATCCCCTCTGAACTGATCCAAGTCCTGACAGGAGCGACCCAGCGACCTCCATAGCACAGACACATCCCAACACATCCCCAATCCCCCCTCATTAACAGTGATTAATTACACTAGACAGGGCTAATGAGGACACACACAGCTGCAGGAGAAGGATGCATGGGCAGGATTTGGGGCTGCCAAGGGAGACTTCCACCTCAGGGAGATCCTTCCCCACAGCTCAGCCCCACATTTCAGAGCCAAAGCCCAGGCTGATACTCCAGAAGACACCAGGCAAAGTTACAGATACTGATATCCACTGAAGGTGCTGATAAATCCGTAAATTACCCAATTTTCTGCAGGGCCTTGAGGTGAAGAGCAGAGAGCAGCATTTGTGTCGCTGCCACCATCAGGCATGACTCAACACAGGGCCATGCCAAGGGTTTTAGAACCCTTTATCAGGTGAGATCTGGCCCAGAGTGGAGCCCTTCACCAGGAAGGGTCCAGTTCAGGTTGGAATCCTTCATCAGCTCAGATCTGATCCAGATCAGAGCCCTTCACATCCAATCAGACCAAGCCAGAGCAAAGCCCTTTACCAGGCTGGATCCAACCCAGGCTGGAGAGCCCTTTACCTCACTGGATCCACTGCAAGGCCAAGCCCTTCACCGCATGAGGGTGGATCAAAGCCATTCCCTGGCTGGATCTAATTCAGCTGGGAGCCCTTGGCCAGGAGGGATCCAATCCAGGCTGGAGGATCCTGGAACTTCACCTGGACCCAGTCTGAGCCCTTCACCACATCAGGTTGGATCAAGGCTCTTCCAAGGGGCTGATCTGACCCAGGCTGGAGGATCCTTCCCCAGGTCAGATCCCATCCAGGAGTGGCTTCCTGGCAGTGCCACGCAGTGGGGAAGGCACAGCTGGTGACCCCACACAGGACCCCCAGGGCTGCCAAGGAACTCCTCCAGAAAACCCACACTCACAAAACCAAACCAAACCAAACCCCAGAAAAATGGAGACAGGCTGGTGTTTCTAATCCAAAGGTTCTTGTCTTTATTCAAACCAGGGCTCAGCACTGCTCAGTGCCAAACGCACCAAAACCTTTTTGCCTGAGGGAAATCCACAATGCGGGCGAGGCGTGCGGAGCCCCGCGAGGGAAGCGCCGAGCCCCGAGTGCCCCTGTGCGTCCGCAGCTCCTGCCCTGGCCCAGCTCTGCCCCCCCAGAACAAACAGCAAAATACACTCAGCAGGTTTCTGTCAACTCCCAGAGTTTCGGAACCCTCCGCCCCAGCGCTGCCGTGGGGAGGGAGGGAAGGAGGGAGGGGCTGCAGCTCTTCCCTCTCCCCCCCCCACCTCCGACAGCGCTCACGGAAACCCTGTTTTAAATTAAAAAATAAGCCAGCATACATAGTAGAAAATTTCTCTTAAAAATTTCACAATCTGTAAATGTATATATTTTTTTTTTCTTTTTAACATAAAAGTTTACAATATACGGTAAAACAAAGGCTCAGGAAAAATAATTTCAAAAAAAAGAAACCTGAAGTTTTGAATTAAAGCTGAAGACATTTTTAAAACCCTGTAATTTGAACCAGTGACATTTTCTTTATTTGTGCTGATGGGTTAGAGAAAGGAAAATCTTTAAAAACTGCAGTCCAAACACCCACAGCTCTGCCTTCAGAAGCCATCTGCCCCCACCCCCCTGCCCCCCCCCACGAAAAAAATTGTTGTTAGGTTTTTTTTTCTTCCATCAAGTAATGTGATTGTCACAAGTTCAGAAGTCTGGGATCCCGGGGTTCAGCTGGGCCCAGAGGTCCCTGTGGACTGCACTCCCTGATTGCCAGCCCAGGCTAGCGCCGGTAGGGATGGAATCCTTGCACGTTGTGGTTCTGTCCCCGCCCGAAGCCGCTGCCCCCGGCCGGGGGGCCGCTGGATGGCTGCACCGAGGGGCCTCCGTAGGGAGGGGGCTGCTGGCTGGGATCAGAGAATCCTTGTCCAAACCCACTCAAGTCTTGTCCATACCCTGGGGAGAAGGGAAAGGCACAGCATGAGCTTCCAGGAGCGGCGGCGGGTGGGAATCCCGCGCCCGACCCCGCT
Source organism: Cyanoderma ruficeps (assembly GCA_008694505.1). Taxonomy (NCBI): domain Eukaryota; kingdom Metazoa; phylum Chordata; class Aves; order Passeriformes; family Timaliidae; genus Cyanoderma; species Cyanoderma ruficeps. The sequence continues at coordinate 170,223 of VZDJ01000162.1, forward strand.
CCCTCCCGGAACAACCCCGCCGCTCCCCATCCGTACCGGGGGGGAGCAGAGCTCTGGGCTCCTGCAGGGATCCTCCTTCCTCACAGAGGAAACGGGCAAAAAGCAGAAAGGAGCAGGTGTGCAGGAAGGGGGAGCCGTGTTTGGGGTAATCCCAGCCGGGCTGGCAGTTCCACCATCTGCTCACAGCTCTGGGGTGCTTGGGAGCAGTTTGATTTCGGGCTGGGTTTTTTATCGGCTAAAAGCTAAAAGATCCAGCACAGATCAGAGATGGAGTCAGGAAGTTTTTCCCTGAAACCTCTCAGATTGAGGGTGCAGTTATCAGATTTTGGCTTTGCACACTCAAAAATCTTCCTGCACTCAACAGGCAATCCCAAAATGCCCTTTCAAAACACACATAAATATTGGGGCCTGCACCACAGACCACTCTGGAGCGAGCAGAATTTAGGGACAGGGGAGAAAACCAGGAATTTTCTTTCCAAGAGAAAAGACTGGCTGGAATTCCTGCTACCAACACGACATTTACAACTCGACGTAAATGAAGACAACTGAGGAACTGAGAAATTTTATTCAAATTCTTATAATTAAATATGACTCTTAATCCTGGCATCAGTGCCAGCCCTTGCTCTGAAAGATGCTATTAAGGCTCCTAATTACCAAGAGCATTTCTGCAGTGCTGCCTCTCTCAGTGCAGGCTTAGAGCAGGTTTAACTCTCTTAATCCCAAACAAAGTCTCTTGTCTTGAGCAGTTCAGTTTCAAGCTCTGCCTGTCCCTCAGGACTTGCTGGCACTAATGAGCACTAAACACAGCGAGCTCAGGCTCGGGGAGCTCCAAATGCTGCTGCTGGCATTTGTTCAGACACAGATAAGCAGGCGCCCAAAACTACAAGGGGATTGTTTGCCAAGGGGCGAGGCTGGGAGAGGAAAAACACAACCCTGGAGCTGGTCTCCCTGCACACGGAGGGGCAAAGCACAGCTCAGCACAGGGCTCAGGTTGTTTAGGAGGAAGGAAAGCCACAGCACACACCTGCACAGCCACTCGGGGCTCAGTGCCTTCCCTGGGTCTGCTCCAGCCCCTCTGCTCCCCTGGGCTGTGCCCACGGTGTGGTTTGAGGGTTTGTGGCTCCGAAGCTGAGCCTGGATCAATCAGGATAAAGCCTGGGAGGCTGTGGCAGTGAGCAGTGGGGTTTCACCCAGCTCAAAGAGCTGCTCTGCCCTGGCACAAAACCCCAACATCTGAGCCCCATCCCTGCCTCTGACCCGCTCCACCAGCCCCGGCAAGGAACAGGGAATTTCCCCAGGACCTGCCTGAGGCTCCTCCTCCCTGCTCAGCCCGACCTTGGCGGCGCTGACAAAGCTTTGGAAGGGTCTGCAGCAGACAAACCCCTCCTGGTGAGAACAGAGGGGACTGCAAGGGCGAGCCTCAAGAGCGCCCCGCGCGGAGGTAATGAGTTTTTAATTATTTTAAATCAATGTAATTAATTAATTTGATTTTTGCAGGGTGAGTGTTAGTGCTGACGCTCACCCCGGGTGCACACACTGAAGGATTTAGGACACTGCCCTGCATAAACCTTACACTGCCTGACACTCGTTAGGGAACTCTGTGGCTCTTTAAAGCTTTACACATTTATGTAAATATATGCAAATCAGGGACAGTTTCAGGGATGGGGCAGCCACAGCTTTTCTGGGAAACCTGTGCCAGGGTCTCATCACCCTCACAGTGAAGTTTTTCCGAATATCCAGTCTAAACCTCTTCTTTTCCAGACCAAAGCCATTCCCCTTGGGCTGTCACTACAGCTCCACATGAAGAGTCCTCCTCCATCAAATGCTTTTCCACCAGATCCTTCCTAAACTTCCCACACCTCACAAACTCTGGCTCCTCCCTGACTGTAACTGGCTGTACAGGGATTTGTGCTTTATTTAGAAGGGTCCAACCCACTCCAAAAAGTCTGCAAAGAGCCAAATTCTGGCAGAACAAGAAAAACTTCCTTGAGCCACAAGGGTAAAACTATCCATGAAATCAACTGTGTTTGTAAGAAACAAATGAAAAGAACATTTCAAACTCATCAACATGAGAAAATGCTGCTTCACAAACACATCTCAAAGCTCATCTTCCTTCAGAGGCTGCTTTACATTGCTGGAACTTTGAATATTATCTATTTAAATACATTTTGTGAGGTTTTCATCAAATAGCAGGAACTTGAGGCAGCACTACCACATGGAGAACGTGTTCCAGCAGAGAACAGCCCGAATCCACGGGGCTGCTGCTGCATGAAAAACTCCCTTCAGAAGTAAAAACTGACCAATTACAATCCCTTAAAAACAACACGAGTACAGAGCTCTTTGGAGAGATCTCTGTAGAGGTATTTGGAGAGCACTGCTGAAAAACAGGGCTGAGAAGAGCAAGATGAGAATGAGAATTCTCTCTGAGCTCCCTCGGGGAGCAGCGGCAGAAATTTTACTCTGGAGCGCAGGCACTTGTCGAGCAATTTTAAAAAGAATTTGTTTTTTTTTTGTAGCACTGCCTGCCTGGTTTAAAACTTGTTAGCTCAGTGCCTTCCACCTCAAAGTTATCTACAGAGCACAACAAAGCTTTGCAGAGAACTGCACCCTGGGAGAAATAGGGAAGGGATGAGAAAAGGGAGGAAAAAGCACCAGGTTGGATCCTTACACATGCACTGCCTGTCTCTCCACGCTGCTCTTACTCTTCAAGTCTGTTCTCCAAGGTCTGGAGACATTCAATGAAAGTTCTCTACCAGCTCTGTGAAGCTCTTGGAGTGGAAAGTTTTAGCTACAGGTTTGGGGAGGAGTGGAAACCAGGAATTCATCCTGGCAGTGCACAAATCCCCGAAGGTTATTTTACAGCACAAAAGCAACACTTTAGAGCTAAGAAAATTCCCTCTGGCTAGAACATTGCATGATTTAAGGACGGCTTGAGCTGGTGGGAGCATTCCCATCCCAGAGAAATGCCTGCAGCAAACTGTGTCCAACACTGTGTAGCCAGGAGTGAAGGGAGAAGGGATAAATTGATAACTGAGGTGGCAGTTACTCACCAAACTGACTGTAAGGGAATTCTGGCTGAGCAGTCGGGGGTTTGCTCATGTCCTGAGTTGCCTGAGATGGTGGTGGTGGTGGAGGAAAAGCGAGCGGCGCTGCCCCCGGAGTGGCAGGTGGAGGGGGAACTCCAGGGGGGGCAAACTGGTCAGGTGGAGGAGGTGGAGCACCATAACCAAAACCTGCAAGGACACAAGGGGTGAACACCGGCATCCTGCTCGGCTTTAGGGATAATACAATTTAATCCAAACATTTCTAAGGTTATTAAACCCTCAGGCTGCACAGGATTCACCCCGACGCGTTGGTCACCCCCAGGGCTCAAAGATCTCAGCAACTCACCTCGTACAGGTGGGAGAAATGTCCCCCCTAAAAGGCAGAGGCTGCAGCAGCCAGCACAGAGAGAGGAATAAAGGACAAACTGGGGACCAAACTCTGTGCTCACAGACACGAGAAATGAGGAAGCCATACTGTCCAAGATTTTAGGAGGAAAAAGCATCTCCAGATAACTGGGTGCTATTTTCCACCTTCTTCTTTAAACCAGGTTTGCAACAGACTTTTGAAAAGGTGGCCTGAGAGGCAGGTGCTAAAATCCTATTTGTATTTCCAGCCCCAGTTATGACCTTAATTCCTTAAGCTCCTCCAAAAAACCCTGCCTGTGTTTGGCCCAGGTCACCAGCAGTGAGCTCTAAGTTTTCTCTCAGATGTCCTAACAAAGGTGCACAAAAGTATCTAAATTTATTTAGCAACACAGATTTAAACTAGAGAACAGAAATGATTAGTGCATCCAAGAATAAAATAATCCAAGAAAAAATATGCTGTAGTTAATTATTAGCTGAGAATATATAATCTGGGAGAAATAATTAAGGATAGGTGAAACACTGAGGGAAATCCAAGTCCAGCAACTGATGAGTTTGGAGCTGGTCACTCACTAAACGGTGGAGGGGTGCCATAGCCCTGTGGAAATCCTTGTGGAGGCGGGAATCCCCCGGGAGGTGTGGAGACGATGTATGAGGTAAATGGTGGTGGTGGGGGAGGAGCTCCTCTGCCCGGAGGAGGGGGTCCATATCCACCTGCAAAAGAAAGAGAAACCCAAAAAATGAAGCAGATGGATACCAGGGAGCTGCTGCTGTGGAGTCAGCTTCCTCTAGATGGGGTAAGGCTGTTGGGTGGATTTCAAGCGCAGGTTCAGCCTTCTGTGAATCCTCACTTGGGGAAATATTTGTCCTCCAAGTCTCCCCACTGTAAATAATTGCAGTTTAGCATGTAATCCCTTGGTAACAAATTAATGTGGCTGGAACAGCAGGATGTGTGTCAGCTCCCATTACTGAGCTGCTAAGAATCCACTGTCTTCCCCTTCGTTCCTCCAGGACAAATTCAATCAAGCTTTTAAATGTAGGTTAAATCCTACAGAAATCCACAAATGGCTGTGAATGCTCCAAGAAGCTGTGCCCGTGCTCGGAAGGATTTTTTTTCCTTTCAGAATTGGTCCCATATAATGTACTTACCAATTGCCTGTCCAGCTGGCACCCACATCCCTACAAACAGAACAGAAAAAAGAGCCTCAGACATCAGTGAAGCTGCACACTCCAGTGCAGGGATGATGCAAGAGGAAGGATTTGGCTCTGGGATAGACTGGGTATCCTCCCCGTGTCCCTCACACAGCTATTTTTATGGCCCAAGTAACATTGTGGGACTATTTCTGAATGTGCCATTCTGGAAAGACTCTGAATCATTCAGCAAATGACACTCAGGGAAGGCAGCAGTTCCCAAACCCAAATCAGATGGAGCAATTGAGAGCTGCCACATACTAAGTGCAAGAAACTCCAGTACTTCAGAGAACAAAACCCTGGAGAATCCCAGCAGACTACACATCCAAGGGATTCTTAAATTTACTACCAGGTTTATCCGAGTTATTTTTGCAGGTTTTGAAGCATAAAAAAAGCCTTTCCCATCCCTTGTGCAGTGCTGAGATTGAAGGATAAATCTCCTGTCTGTGTCTGACATTAATCTTTTCCAGGAGATCAGATCTCATTTTCCCTACTAATCACTGCATGGAAAATAATGGGAGTTTCTCAGTTTGCAGATCAGCACATCTGTGCACCATGTCAACCCTCAGCTGCAGCTTTCAAGTTATTCAGCACCGTGGGGAAAGGAGCAACCCCTGTGCTGCACTTCATCCATGGGAGCAGGGATGGAGCAGCCCCGCTCCCTGCAGCCCCCCAGGTGAACATTTCTCATCTCCCAGAGCAAGCAAGTCGCAGCAACTCCATTATCCCCCTGCATTTCTCCAGAAGTTATCAAAATTGTCTTTGCATGAACTCGGCGTGTTTTTCCTGCCTCTGGAATCTCGGGGGGGTTGCAGGCATCAAACCCAGGCTGCTGCTGAGCCCTGCAGGGCTGCTGGTGTGCACTGAGTGCTCCCTGCACCACGGCTGCCTGGTGCTTTCCTAAGCTACACGAAGCAATAAAATCCCAAGACAAGGCCATCCATTTTCCCCTCATCCCTTTCAGATTCTCCTGATAACTTTCTTTGAAACTGCCTCATCCTTGAAAAGCTGTATTTCAACCAAATTTGTCATTGGGGTGTTGTCAGAACTCACTCCACAGCTGGAGTCACACTTCCCAACCCCCTGTGTGAGTTCCCCCAGCCCATGGGGACCCCACGTGGGGAGAGGCAGCTCCAAAGGGAACGGGTGGGACACGCGCCAGACCCGGCACCGCCTTCTGCCAACAAAACAAGATTTTTGGGAAAAGCGGCGAAGAAACCTCAGGGAAGGACCGGGAGGGTGGACATTCACTGCAGCCATCAGGGAGGTAAACGTGGGAACGCCATCTCGGCCAGGAAGCCCAAGTGCAGCGAGCTGGGAAGGCCAGGCGGGGCGGGCAGTACCTTGGGGGCCGTATCCCTGCTGCCAGGTGGGAGGGGGCTGCCCTGCCCAGCCGTTGGCAGCGCTTGGCATGATCCTGCTCCCCCACTGGCTGGCCCCCGGCGGCCCCGGAGTTTGGCTCTTGCTATCCCGAGGCTCGGCACGTTTCACCTCCACCTAAACAAACAGAGGCAGCAGCTCAGCAGGGCAGGGGGGGCCCCGCGCCCCCCGGCCCCTCACACACACCCGCAGTTACACTTAAGACTACACTTAGCATCTTATGAGACTTATGTCTAAGTACTTAAATTATTAAAACTTAAGGCCAGTAATTTACAATGTTTCTCAGGTACAGTGTAGGTGTGGTAAGGCATTAGGAGTCCTACTGTCGAGGGATTCCGAGAAAAGCGTCCTACGAATCGCTTCGGCCTCGTTGGCTTCCATCTTAAAACAGCAGTACCCTCTTACAGCAGCTCTGCACTTAAAACAGCAGAGTCTTGGACATTAATGACAGGCTGATCTCATGTTCGAGGCAGGAGAAATGGAGACGACGTTTTCAGTTAAAAAACCAGAATTCTGAGTGAAGAGGCTGCTCTGAAAAAGGGTACTAATGCTTTAACCAAACACGTTTGGGGTCCATTTGGAAGTGACAGTTTAACCCACCCCAACTAACTGCAATTTCAGCTCTGCTCATACCTGAGAAACACACATTCTTTGTTTGGTTTTTTTTTTCTGTATTGTTGTATTTTTTTTTTTAAACTTAAGATTTTTATTTAAATGTCTAATGGAAGATAAAGACTTACCTTCCCCAGGCTAACGCTTAAAGAATCTCAGTTAACTCAAACAATGTCAGAGGGAATGGATGTGATAAGAGAATCTTACATTACATCTAACAAAAAAGTAAACAAACATGCAAGTAATAAAAATGGACAGTTGAGTCAATAAGAAGCAAATCTTCATACTGTGTTAAGTCAGTGACAAAACCCCTCCTGTTTCAAAAATTAGTAACCACAGTGCTTAACTTATTTCATTCCGAGATAAAATGTCCTAGTGTTCCCAGCCATGGAATAAGTGCGTTTGACCTACTTAAAATAAGCTGCACATTCAACATAAACCTCTCAGAGAGAGGAAAAAAAAAATCCAACAGTTCTGATTTAATGAAACCCTCTCAGCACTCGCTGAATTCGAGGCTTTTTTTTTTTTTTTTTTCATTTCATGATTAATTTTAATGGGTGCCAGAGTACAAAGAAAATAATTCTCAATCATCAATGGGCCTGAGTAGTATGGAAAATAAAGTATTCAGAATTCTTCCTGCCATGTCTTAAAAGCCATTCATGTCGGAGAACAAACAGGAAACAGGCACAAGGCAAGGACAAAGCCCCCCACACCCCCCCTGCCAATGCCCCAAGGACATGAGACATGACAGTAACCAAATCTCTGTCAGCTCAAGGCCCTTCCAGAGAGGGACCAAGGGAATTTTTCAAAGGACTCAAATTAATGAGTCTTAACACATTTGCCTCGAGGGAATTCGGTTATTGCTTACAAAAGCAGAGGCCTTCTTGCAATTTTAATTTTTCCCCCCTCTCTATCAACAACATATGGATTCATTTCAGCAATACCTTTTTAATTACCAAAAAGACAGAAATACCATTTTTAAAGCGGGCATGATTAGGCAGTGAAGGAGAGGGCAGGGGATCTGGAGCTCATTAATCCTTGTGGAAGAAGCTCATTAATTTTTCAGTGCACACTTGGAAGCAGGGAATTGCCAAAGTGAGGACTGAAAATTCCCTGTGCAATAGGGAGGTTCAAATTCCACACCTGCCTAGAGCCCAGGTTACCCCAAGAACTGAGGCAGCTCTATTACTCTGAGCTAAAATCCCTGAATCCTGCTTTTTTTGGTCATTGAAAGGGAGGGAAGGGCAAAAACTCCTTATTTCAGTTTGGGATTTGGTTTGTTTGGGGAACACTGAGAACTCGGAGCCCCAGCAGTGTGCCCAAAGCCAGCAGCAGTGAGGTGACACCTGCAGGCTCACACTGGGCTTTCCATCCTCTCCCAGCACCTCGTGGATGTTTGTCCTTCGTTCCCATTTGGATCTGCTGCTCTGTAGGATCAGCTCCCACTTTAGGGACTTGCTGAAGGCAATTCCAAGGGCAGCTCAGGGAATTTTGGGGGGATACAGGTGATCCTTACACTCCCCTGAGTGATTTACTGCGCCTGCTCACACCTGGAACCAAGAACTCATGTTCTGGATCCCACAGGCACATTCCTTGGTTGCCACTATCAGGAAACCACCCAGCCCTCCATCCCAAAACAAATTCACAGGAATTAAAGGCATTATTACACTGCAAAATGAACCAGGACTCCTCTGATGTGCAGAGTGCGTCCCTCTCCTAGCTGAGGAAAGGCTTATGAAATTTCAGCACATAAGAGACTTTAATGACCATTAAAAACTCAAACAATGTAATAATTTAAGAAATGTGAGACTCTTCTGTGCTTCCCTGAACCCCCTCACTTAAAGTTTAGTAGTCTTAACATTTAGTTTAAAATCTGGATATACTTTAAAGCTATGCAAGGACTTAAAATTTACCAGAGTTTCCTGTGGTTGATTTTTCTTTAAATTACTCTTTTCTCTGTATATAAAACTTGAGTGTCCTGCAACAATTTATTTTGCTTTTAGGTTTGTTTCTTTTTTTTTTTCCACAGGTAAAAGCGTGTTCCTTGCTGAGTAACATCAAAGGAGCCTAAAAAATTCCTCCCTGTCCAAACCCCGTTTGCTGACAACACAGTATGAAGATGAAACAACCAGAGGTCACTTAACTGTATTGTGGTTAAATACTATATAGAGTATGTGGGTTGGTATCAAAGTTTCACAGTAAGTGACCCAATTTTTTAAAAAACCAATCCTTCAGGATGTTTTTTTTTCCTCCCTTTTTTCTTTTCAAGTTTAAGATTATACAAAGCAGATTGTCTGACACCACCTCGAGATTTGAGTATCGAGTGCACATCTGAAGGAGTGGTATCTTAAACCAAGCCTTGAACAACTCAGATTTCACTGGGATTCTGCTTTTCCAACAGCTGGAAATGGCTGATTTCTCTCCTTGCCCCACAGCAGGGCTCAAAGCAGAGGCAGTGAGCACCAGTGACGACGATCCCAGTTCATCTGCTCAGCTGGAGCAGCCCCCAGGTCTGTACACACAAGGCCTCACCCCAAGCAGAGCCCACAGCCTGAACCCTCAGGCTTCCCTTCCCCAGGCTGTCCCCATCCCGACTGCCCTTCTCCAGCAAACTCAGACTTTCCCCACCTCCATGGATAAAGCCTGGAATTTGGACTGCTGTGCCCTCCCGTCAACAATTAAGTCGGATTCCCCAGTGAAATCGCTCGTTGCCCAAGACTTGGTTCTTTCTTAAGGTAAAATAAAACTACAACTACACACTTTTTTGCCCATGATGTCGTGAAAATGCATGTTGACAGCCTGGTCCACTGATTGTTCGTCCTCGAAAGTAATAAATCCAAAACCTAGCCAACGACGAAGAGTGAATCAAGGTAGCAGGGTGTTGTGACACAAAACAGGATGATGAACAGTATTAGGGGCAGACCAAGGGTTCAAGCAGGGGTTTCAGATAACGACACTTGTGTTCAATTGGCAAAAAACTCTGAGGAAATTGCAATGGATACTTCCTGTGGAGAGGCTCTAGTGCCTCGTCTCGATTGCGCGCATGCAGCTTCGAACTGAGCTCGTTAAACCGGCTTTTAATTTGATTTTATTCCTCATCCACCTACCAGGAAATGGAAAAAAACTGCTAAAATCAAAATACTTGTGGGACAGCAGATTGAAGTCAAGCAACTTTGCTGCTCCTCCCTTTGATTCAGCCTAGTTTCCCAAGGAAAACCTATCAGAGATCCCTGTTCCCCAAAGCTGCAAAGCAACTTCCTCCCAACCCCTTAGCCCAGCTTCCAGTTAGGGAATATTTTCCGTGGAAAATAAGAAAGTTAGTTTTGAAATGTAGCTGTTAAAGCATGAGAAATTTTACCACTCCATGGATGAATGAGAAGCTTCAGAAACTAACAACCTACATCAGAGGTTCTCAAGTTTTCCACACCTTGGAGAAAAAGCAGGGAACAGGTGTTACTCCTTCCCAACACGACAAGCCCCTGTGAGGTGCTGCTCACACAGAACGCGGCGTTGCTGCCACGTCCCGAATCTGTTTCGTTTCTTGTCTTTCCTCTTGGATTCCTTTTGAAAATCCACACAACTTCCCAGCCCTTTTTGCCCCCAACAGGTGGCTCATTCCCTTCCGCCTGACCACAGCCCCAGCTGCTGGCAGCTCAGCTGGATCCAGCAGCTTTTGATGCTTGGAGAAAACTCTGGGCCAGGAGGCAAAGCTCCTCTTTTCGGAGGTCACCCTGAGAACCACTGCAGGTAGGTTGTAGCCGCTGACACAGCCGAGAGAGTGGCAAAATCGTGGTTAATCCCCCAGGACAAGGCGGCTGCTTCATGCCATCACCCACTGGCTGCTGGTGGGGACAACCCAGGGCAGGGAGGGACACATGCAGTACAGGGATTGTGCCATTCTTTGGATCAGCTACAGAGAGGAGGGGGGAAAAGGGGGGAGAGCAGTAAAAAATTAGAAAAGAAACCCGAGGTGCGGCGTGGGAAGCGTTTATGGAACATGGATGCGGTTCTGCTTTTCTGAAACCCAAGATTTCCCCCTTGGTTTGCGTTTTGCTTTGCAGCTAGTGCTGACAGCAGCCAAATCTTGCTCTAAAGCGTTACAGAATACAGGATCTAGCACAGGAATGTCTCTCCACGCTTATCCAACGGCGTTGGGTAAGCCCAAAGAGGCCTAGTGTAGAGAAAGTTTATATATAGATATATATATATAAAAATACACAAAGATACAGGCCAAAATAGATTCCAGCAGGTCAAATTCTGCTGTCAGCAACAAGAGCAAAAGACATCACTAAAATAAACTGAAAATAAAAAGGAAAAAACTTGGCATTTCCCACACACAAGAGACTGGCAGTATAAACGAAGTTTTGTGGAGCTGTGATGAAAGCAGCCTCGAAGCTGAGAGCAGCATTTCATCACAATATATTTGTCTGAGTTAACCAGAAATCCGAGTGTTGGAGCCAAAGGAAAAAAGTGTTTGTATTTCAATCACGTTTAGGATTCCAGCCTTTGTCTAAAAAAGAGATGGGGGAAGAAAAACAATGGACTCCATCTGGATGGGAAGGTTGTTGTTAAATTTGATTCCGAAGCTAAAGGAGGGGAACAGATGGTGGGATGGGGTTGGAGGGGTGGAAGAGAGAGAGCAAGAGGTCATTGAGGAAAGCAGAAAATAAATTTTAAAAAGGGGATTTAAGAGAGGCAGACAGCACAAGATAAGTAAGAGAGAAGAAACCAGAGTAACATTAAAACTTCAAGGTGAAGTTTTGAGCAGAAGTGATGAAACCCATCACCTGCAGCTTCAGTTTTTGAAGGACAGGACTCCGTTAAAGGCTGGAGAAAGGAACTGCAGCCAGCAGGGTTCCAAGAGGACCAGAGCAGAGTGACAGGGCTGGTCTGCAGCCAAGGGAGGAGGAGAACAGAGTAAGAACCTGGAAATCCCTTCCCAGCTGTTGGCTTGGCCAGGAACAGGAACCAGGGGAAGCTGAGACTGCACCAAAGGCACTTTGCTCCTTCAGAAGTGTGACAGGGCTGCTGTGCTTGGGGCTCTGGGAAGAGTTTGGATGAGGCAGAGCTGGCAGGAAGCAAAGATGACGTGGATACCTGACCCCAGTCAGCTCCTCAAGGACATCACCTGAGAACTTGGTGCCTCCTGAGGAGCTGGAGGTGAATGGATGCTCCAGGGATTAGGAACAGGGATCATTTTCCCTCCTCCTACCAGTAAATCAACGTGCACTTCCCAAGGAAGAGTGGTAAAGTGAATGGGAAAAGGCAAAATTCAGAAGGGTCTGAGGAGAGATGGCACTGAACTGGCCTCTGGAATTTTATCAACAGCCACTGAAAGGATTTGGGGACAGAGCAGCAAGAGAACACAGAGAGAAGGCAAGAGAAAATGTGTTCAGGGATGCACCACCAGGAGTACCCAACACAAACTCCAGGAATTTCTCCTAGCACCCCCCAGGGACTGCCAAGGCCATTTTGGGAGATGACTGTTAGTCAGCACACTAAAAAAAGTCTGGAACAGCACAGAAACCAAAGGCAGAGAGACAGGATTCAAGAAGTGCTTAAGAAGTCTGATGAATTGGGGGAGGAAGTCTTCTGTGGGTGGAGACAGGACCCTTCCCCCAGCTGGCACTCCTGCTTTGCACCCCCAGCCCTCCTTTGCCCGTTTTGTTTTTAGTAGAGCTCGAAGCAGAGAAGCCATTAATTGAGACAGGATTAATTCAGACCAGGCATGATGTTTAAGCACCTTTTGCACAGAGGCTGCCAGGCTGGGATTAAACATTGCAAAGATAGAGATGATACAAAAATTACTGAAATATTTCACAACTTCAGCCCCGAGTCACATTTGGATGCCAGTGCCTTTGTCTCCTCTACCCAAAACAAGCTGCTCTAGAGCACTGAAACAGATGAATTTATGTGCTGCTTAAATCAAAGGTTATCTGTTGGAAGAAGATTAGGATAGCTAAAGCAAGAAAAGAAAAATAACAAATATATTGAAACTTCGTTTACACTCCAATAAAAGACAAAGCCCGTCCCTCCTCTGACTGCGGAACTGGCCTGTACCTCTGTGATAAATTATCACCTAGAGAGAAGAAATCTAAAGAGATATCGTTAATCACAGTCAAACAGTTCACAGAGAGAAAAGAAACAAAACAAAAAAAAAAAGAACTTACTTAACATTACCATACTTTACTATGAAACACTTAAATATGTCACTAAGGATGTATGTCTAAATTAAAAATAAAACTAAGACTTAACAGCTTAATAAATATGAGGTGAAGGATATATTTCTTAATAATGAGGCAGAAGAGAAATGAAAAGTTCAGATGGCAAACTATTCTCTAGCATGTCCAACATGCTGCAGGGTGGGAGCACGGGTAAGCTTCACGTGCCAAAATATTGCCTCTTCCTTGGCAAACTGATGGTGGATGCAAAGGGACATGGGTGACATGGAACTTGCTTCATATTTTGACCAAAGGTTCCCAGTTCGATTCAATATCTAGTGAATCTTTCAGGTTTTTGGGGTTTTTTTCCCCCTCCCCTCTTAAAAAGCAATCTGGTACACAGGGATTGTCTATCCCAATTAAAAATAGCCATATATATTTATTCTTTTTTCAGAATTATTTTGTGTTGTTTAGGCAGAGTTTTCCTTTAATTTGAGGTGAAGCCATTTAACCAAAACAAAAAGCAGGTGATGGATGGATTCTGTCCTGCCTCGTGCTCTGCCTGGAGCACCCCACATGCACTGAGAGACCCAACGTACCTTTCATGTGGAACAGGAGGAAAATCTGCTTATTTTTCCCCCCTTAAAAGTATCTTAAGCCACAGGAGTGGCTCGAAAATCAAATTTCATTCAACTATTAAAAAAAAAAAAACCCCAACCCATCAATGAGCATGAAACATCTGAGTTGAAATGCACAGACCCAAGTGAAGCTGGAGATGAAGAGTCTAGACTTGAAGTGATGTTTGCCCAGTGAATTATTCTTTTTCCTGAGGCAACATAGGGGAAAAAAAAAAAAATCTACCTTTTCTGATGGTGTGAAATAGTTTGCCATCTGACTAGAGCAGAGTATGAAGAAATTTCAAGGACAAACTAGATCAGCCTTTACCTCGGGGCCTCTGTTTCTCTGNTTTCTCTGCGTCATAGATCATTACAACTTCAGTGACCTGGAAGAGAGAAGGGAAATTCTACTCCCTGTGCCACCAGGGGAGGGCTGGAACAGTCACCACTGGCTGGTTCCTGCTCTCTGCCCACAAAGCACAGTCCAGCTGCAGCCACCATCCCAGCACCAGCCCCAAACCAGGCAATATTGCCCTTCCTGGGAGTTCAGAAAGCCTGAGTTCATCTCTATTGACTCATCACACTTCACGTTTTAATTTGACATTGAGGTTTTGCACTATCTGTACCCACACTATGGCCTATTACACGCCCCAAAGGTTTGTTTTTTAACAACTCATCATTTAAAACGTGATTTTCCCCGTTTTTAACCATTTTCACTTTAGCCATGAGAAGCAGTTTGAGCTGCAGGCACCTTTAGGAACGTGCAGGGCTCCTCTGACTGAATTACTGGAGCACCAGAGAGGCCCAGAGCACCAGTTAAAGCAATGCATAAACAGCTTGACAAAACCCCTCTAAGTTGTGCATGAGCAGTATCAGCGTGATTTTAACCTAAAAAAAGCAAAAATGGAAATTGCAAGCTGTTCAAGGGCTTCAGGATTATTCTCAGAATGAGCACCACAGTAAGCCACAATTCAAACAAAACCTGAGGTGTAATGTTTATGTCAACATTAAAACAGCTGAAGGGAACTGCTCTAAAATCTCTCAGATGCAGGAAGTGGTCACAAAAACAAGAGTGTGATTCTGTAGAATTGCATCTTCAACACTATCTTAGGATATTTTTACTCGTGAGTAAAAATGAGTTTAAGATCTGACACAATTTTATCTTTATTTACAGCTAGAAAACATTTGGGGTTGAGTTGCTGCACTCACTTGAACATCCCAGTGGATGCTCCCAGCTGGGGGATCCACGTGGGGATTATGCCAAGGGACAATCAGTGCCAGATTTGTCCCTCCCCTGGTCCATTTGGACCCTCTTCACCCTGACCTTAACGACCCAGCAATTACCAGGGCTAAAAAATCACTGCCTGCCTTGGGCTCTTTGCTCTTATGGCCACAAAACCATCTGTGAGACTCCACTGCTGCAAAGGGGGACTCGTTACAACTCCAGCAAGTTTTTCTGATTTCTATACTATGAGCAAAGTGCTACTACTTACTTTTTAAGGGCACTTACAGTTGTGGCTGCTGCCTTCTACATCTGCAGGACATACCCTGTCTCTCCCCAGCATCCAGGGCACAGCTGGAAAGCCAAGTCTGTGAGGAAGAGCCTTTAGAAACTACATCCCACAGCAGTGGAACGTGCTCCCTGTTTTTTATTATTAGTCTACTGCAGCCTTTCAAGCTGAAGAAAGTTGTCAGCTGTTGCTTTTTTGAGTTTTAAATGGATTATCTTAATGGAATTTTTAACACTGATTTAATTCTTGATAAACTTAAGAGTTTGTTTCTCAATAAATCCTTTGTTGCCACTAAGAAACGTCAGGAAAAGGTTATTGGAAAAAGTATCAACAACTACACTAAATGCCAATCAAGTTCATTTTTACCAGCACAGTCCTGAATTTAACTCAGGCAATCTTTAACTTCCTCAAACTCATTCACAGCTGAATTATTTAATTCAGTCATTTATCATATTAAACCGGCAGTGAGAGCTGGGATAAGTGGGAATTAAAACTAAATAAAAACTAAATAAAAACTAATCCAAAAGACAGTTGTTTCAGTCCAAGGTTACAAAGTGAATTAAAGAAGGTGCATGAGGGGCAGTTTGTCTCAGAATGGAGGTCCTAGGGACACCAGGCATCAGATTCCAGATGGTTTGAAAGCAGCTACTGCTCCCAAAATAATGGCAGGAGACCCAAATTTAACCCATCTGTACACACAGTCAAATACCAGGATCTTGAAATTCAGCCCCTTGAGAGACTCACTGCTCCCAAAAAATAATCAGCAGACATTTTTAATTGCCCAGCTGAAAGGTATCAAGAGAAAGGAGGGTGGAAATAATAAAAAGAATCATTCTTAAGCCAGCTCAAGAGTTTTTAGAGGAAGGGACAGAGTAATGCATCAGGGAGACTTAAACATGAGGAGACAGAAGCAGCAAAATAAATTCCACACGAGCAGCAGGTTGTGCCAAGGGACATTTCCAGATGATGAATGCTCACTACAGTTTCTCACAAAATGCTTCAGGTGCCCCTCCAGCAATTTGTCCAAATTACCCCTAAATTTGACAACTTGAGGAAATGTGAGAGGAGGCAGCAGGGAGGGGAGGCATCTTCCCCCCCAGGACTCACCACTCCAAACTTCTTGAAGTATTCCCTGAGCTCTGTCTCGCCACAGTTATGAGGAATCCCACCAACAAAAATTTTATTGGATTTATTGCTATCGCTCCTGGATCCTTTCTGCTAAATCAAGGAGGAGAAAAATTCAGTCAGAAGGACAATAAGGGTGATTGCTCCTATCATTTCACACTGAACCATGAACAATGGGCTCTGGCAGGCTGGGGGGGAGAGCTCCAACCTTGAAGTCTCCCAGGCATGAAAGGAAAGCACGTTCTGAGCTCAGAGGTTCGGTGTGCCCTGTTCTTCAGGGACTGGATTCTGAGGCCATTGACTCATTTTACACTGAAATCTGGTGAAGCTGCAGGGTGTGGAGTGGGCTGGAGCAGTACCAGCCCTGCCAGTGCCCTTCCAGACACTGCTCTCAAATCTGAAGAACTCCACTAAAAGCATCACTAAGAGCTTGGGAAACACCACCCCCAAACTGGCCCTGCTCTGTACAGGGCCTGCCCATGGAAATCTAAGTCAAAGACATTTTTTAGAAATCAAGTTTACATTCGAGTTCTGTGTACAGACTTTTGCCTTTAAAACATGGATATAATCCAAAGGAATTCAAGAGAACAGGGAGGAGACACAGGGATCTCTCCTTACCCATCCCTCCTTCGGCCGTGTCCGCTCTGGCTGCATCCCCCGAGGTGTGCATGGCTTTGGATCAATCTGGAAGAAATTCCAGTTTGGTCAGACCTCAGCATGTGGAATTCTGCTCCTAAAGTTACATTTGTGGCAGCTGAACCCAGCCCTACTGACATGAAGCTCCTGAGAGCTCAAAGTAACACAAGCCACAGAGCTATAGCTGCCTTACAACAAATCATTTACACCAACAATCAGGTAAACTCTGACACTCTGCAGAAAAGGAGCCAGAATTTAAAGCAAATCTTTGAACCTGATGCAGGAAAAAAATAACAACACAAAAGCAACTTACATTTCGGCCATCTAACGTATGAGGTCTGCTGGCCAGCACTGTTCCCACACAGTTGGGATCTTTAAATTTGACAAATCCAAATCCTCGAGATTGATTTGTTGTTTTGTCTTTCATTATTACACAGTCTACAACTTCTCCATACTGGGAGAAGTAGCTACGAAGGGTTTCTGTTAAAGAAAAAAAAAGCAAATATTAAACAGAACCAGATATTAACAACACCAGACTGTGTTTGCAATTATGAGACAACAGATCAGCAAACACGGAAAACAAGTTCAAACTCATCTTTTGAAAATGATCACATCTTACTTCCTGTAAACAAATGGCAGACAACAGTTTATTTCCACTCATACAAATGGAAAACAGTAGGAAAGTGATTATAAAAAGAGTTGTCTGTTGAGCTGACAAAAAATTCAGCACCAAACAATGTAAACCTAAAAGTATTGCTATATATAAAATATATATGATCGTGTATCTGAGCTGTCTCTACAGAAAGTTTTATTAATTAGCAGAGGAGGAGGCTCTCAGCCCAGTCTCCTCAGCACAGCAATGCCTGTTCAAAGCTCCTGGCTGGGTTTCCACCACAGCCCAAAGCCTGCAGCACACGCTGCTCACCTTGTGTCGTGCTCCAGTCCAGGCCACCCACGAACAGCTTTCTGCAAACAAAGCACAGGGCAGGTTTAGGGGCTGCAGCAGATGCTCCATCTGATTTAAACCACAACTCAGCTCTTCTGGGCAGGTTTTGGGGTAGCAGGGCCTCCAACACGCCCTACAGAGCCGGCGCTGCACTCCACGCCGCTGATCAAAGCAGAGCCTTCCTCCAGCCCTGCTCCTCCCTCCCTCACCACAGAACACTCACTGCCTGCCAGCACCTTCTCCTGGGGTGAAAGCAAAAGTAGACCTGCCAGGCCTGAGACAGAAGCCAAACCTGTGCAGCAGGTACTCAATAACAGCAGCACTAACCCAGCATCAGTTGTGAAACCCTGCAGAACCCAGTTTCGAGATAGCGCCGAGCAGGTGAGAAAGTCATGGCTAAATCCCAAACTAAACTGTTTAACACTGATTCAACTCTTCCTCTGCAAAGAGCACCCAAACCTGCAGCGGTTCATGCCCCAGCATGCCCAAGGAGCTGGGCAGGTGCAACAGGAGCTCCACGCCAGGCTGCAGGCTCTGCAGCTCTTTATCAACTCCTGGGTGTGACAAAACTTCCAACAGTCATTTACTCGGTAATTACAGGTCAGTTGGAGCCACCCCAACACTTGGCCCTTGTCAAGACCAAGAATCAACCCCAAAAAAAACCCCATAGCTGTCTGCAGCTTCCTCCTGAGGAACAGCACCAACCTCTGCTCTCTGGAGCAGGGGCAGGACTGAGGGAATGGCTGGGGCTGTGCCAGGGGTTGGGATGGAGCTCAGGGAGAGGTTCTTCCCCCCGAGGGTGCTGGGCACTGCCCAGGCTGCCCAGGGAATGGTCCCAGCCCCAAGGCTGCCAGAGCTGCAGGAGCATTTGGACAACGCTCTCAGGGACAGGGTGGGGTTGTTTGGTGTTTGATGATCCTTGGGGACCCCTTCCAGCTCAGGAAGTTGTGTGAGTGTGTGAAAAACTCTGCTGTTAGTGGCTCCATGGCTCTGCACAGACAAGCACTGGGACAGTTTATTTTTGGGGCATGCCCTCTAGTTGTCCATCAGACCCCAAAGAGAAAAAACACCTTTGTCTTCTACTTGCCTCCACCTATACCCAAGTACAGCAGACGGTGGTGGGAATTCCTGCATCCTAACTTACATGGGCAAAGTTGAATTTCTTCAAATAAAAAAACAATTAAACATCCTCTCACCTGCTCTTTCCGGGAGCAGGTAACGGCAGGGAGAGCCCAGTCACCCCCAGTGAGAGCTGCAGGTGCACTGGCAGTACCAGGGAAGTGAAAACCTTGCACCTGGAAGTTCCCGAGGAGCAGGGCAGCTCACTGACAAAACCAGCCCGTCCCTTTCCACTTTGATTCACTCCTCTGTGACAAGACATCATGTCACGACCCTTCTGCACCAGCCAAAGCGACAACACTCAACACTACACAGCACCTACGAGCCTTGTTCCATTGAGGCAAATTCTGTTCCTGAGTTACAAGCCGAGACGTGACACGAGTCTCGTCTTTCACAAAAACAGACCAACTGTTAAGCGCCGATCAAAGCGTCTCCTTGAGCAGCCCAGCAAACAAGGGAGCTGGTGACAGGCAAGGCAAAGACAGCCCTCAGTGTCACGGCAGCCAGCGCTGCCACGCTGCGTTATCCCAACGCAGAGGGACTGACAGCCCTCCCCGGGAGCAGCAGCACCAGCAGCCCCGCCCTGCCGTCTCCCAGAGCAGCCCTGCTCTGTGGGCAGGTTCGGGATGATGAAGTTTCCCTCAAGGATTGGAAAAATGCCCCCAGCTCCCTCTGGCAGAGCGCTGGCTCCTGGCACGGGCTCAGGGCCTTGCTCAACAGCAGCCAGTTCGCAGCAACAGGTCGTGTTCTGGGACCTGCCAGGCTCTGCCCAGGCGGCCCCACCACTCTGGGGGCTGCCACCACTGTCCCCTGCCACCACTGTCCCCTGACCACCTTCCCCTGCCACCACTGTCCCCTGCCACCACTGTCCCCTGGCCACCTTCCCCTGCCACCACCGTCCCCTGACCACCTTCCCTTTCCACCACTGCCCCCTGACCACCTTCCCCTTCCACACACAGGACACAAACCCCTCTGCTGTGCCATTATTTTTAGGGAAAATAAGTAACTCTCATTTCCTAATAGGAAAGTAAAACCAGCCAAAACCAGATCTACTGCTGTAGTCACAATAAAGTTTTGATGTGTGGTTAGTGACATATTCTTGACCAAACACATTTGAGCTTATGGTTTGTTTTGAGTTTTTTTTAACTTGGTATACAAGATTAATCTATTTTACATCCTTGTAGAAGTACTAGCTGTGTTCTGAGAGAACACCAAGCTGTCTGCAAGGAGGGAGGTCACTGAAACCTTCCAATTCCACCATGAATTATTTGTAGTCACCCGCCATGGACTGAAACAGCAAAGCTGGGTTGCTCAAGGCCAGCTCCAGCAGCCCTATGGAAATCCACAGCCCTGGTTTATACACACGCTGTGGAGCACCAAAAGCCAGGAATCCTCTGCCCTGGGATCCTCTGTGGTTTGAAGACATTGAGCAGGGCCAGAGTTTACAAAACTCCAGATGTGGTATGGTACAGGACAGCTGTGAGGCAGGATGGGTGTGAGTGCTCCTGCCCCCACGCTCAGCTGCATCAACAGCCCTTTCCCAAGGTCTCACCCACACCCCATGCCAGAAAATCTTCAGTCCTAACAGTTTATGGGCTGGCAGCTGTTAAATTCATAGAAACATATAAAATTCATAAAATACCCTGAGTTGGAAGGGATCCGTGAGCTGAGTCCAACTCCCAGCCCTGCACAGACACCCCAACAATCCCACCCTGAGTATTGTCCCAAGGCTCCTGGAGCTCGGGCAGCCTTGGGGCTGGGACCATTCCCTGGGCAGCCTGGGCAGTGCCCAGCACCCTCGGGGGGAAGAACCTTTCCTGGCAGCCAGCCTGAGCCTCCCCAGACACAGCTCCAGCAGCTGCAGACCCTGCTCAGTCTCCCCTCACACTCTTCAATGTTTTCACTTCACTCCTGCTGACACCACCCCAAACCCCACAGCCCCACACAGCTCCAAACGGACAGACTGGAGCACACCACAGTCCGTCCCCACTGGGATGCAAAGCCAGGTGACAGCACAAGCCACCAGCCTGGTTTTTGGGCAGGTGAGTCTGTCCACCATGAGCAGTGAGATCCTGGCAGGTGCAGCACCCCTGAAGCAGCAGAACTCCCCACAGGGATCACCTCAGGAGCAGAAAGTTGGATAAAGACTCCTCAGAAGTTGCAGCTGTATAAGAAGTTTTAACCAAGTGTTCCAGCTCACTGCTTCCTGGGAGAATTTTAACTCCTAATTTATTCTTTGTTGCTATAAACGTCCTTGCTGCTGGAGCAGATCAACTCGGGATTAGTAAAAAAGCAGGTACAGGTATTTTAAAACCACCAAAACTCAACAAAAGCACAAACTCTTTGCCTACATAAATAATCTGGGGTTTGATTAATAGCTCTGATCAACACCTCAGCACAGCCCCCAGCAGCTGCAGGACAGAAGGATCAAGATCAGCACTTTTCACCCAAACCAGCTCCAAGTACTAATTAATTACAACAAATAGCACCCACGAAGCCCATCCCCACCCATGCCAACACACCTGCAAGGCTTACAGCTTCCTTAGGTGTTTTCTCTGAAAATCTCTGCCTAGGAAAGCAGCTGCATTCATAACTTCCCATGCAGACTTGTCTCCCACAATAGCCTCAAACCAGAGCTTCCTTCCGAGGGCTGGAGCAGCCGAGCTTGTTCTACACTTTCACCTTTCCCCCTGAGCGCTTTTGGGGGAGGAAGGGGAATAAAGAAAATTTCCCTCTCTGATTAACCCCCAATCCTTCTCGATCTGATCACAGCTCAGAAGGACCCCAGCCTGTGGCTGGGAACAAACCCTGGGACAGCCAAGCCTGCTCTGAAGGGGAGCTGATGGTATTCCATGGAATAACCTGGAGCCTGGCACTCACCTACAGCTGGAGAAGTCTGACCTGATCAGGTCTCTCATAAGGCACCAGACAGTGATTAAGGCCCAGGAGCAAATAAAAACACTTTCAGAGCAAAACCCACATATTTAAACAGGCCTCATGCAATGTGTGTTGGAACTGGATCACGTCTAAGGTCCCTTCCAACCCAAACCATTCCAACGTGATGTTCCAATCGCTTATCCTGCCTCCTGTACTTTCAGGATTTACAAATTAAGGACATGCAGCAAAGCAGTGCAAGCAGCATGGGACAAGTGGTTTGTGTTTCCAGTTTCAAACAAGCAGATTCTGTGCCAAAACTTGCACTGGAAGAACCAGACAAGGATTTTTTTTAATTTGGTTTTTGCTACTTCGAGTTCTACCTTGGCGAAGTCTGCAGCCTGATAATTTCAATGTCACCGGGGTACAGCTCTGAAGCAGAATCATTCTGAGTACAACTGGATGATCTCTAAGGTCCCTTCCAAGCCAAGCCTTGCTTGATTCTAAAAGCACGTCAGAAGAACCAGACTTGTGTCAGGTTTTCGGTTTGAAACCACAAAACCCCCGGGGAACGCTTAAAACCGGGATTTTCCTGGCTGGAACACATCCCGAGCAGAGGGCGGCAGAGGGGAGGGCAGCCCTGCTGGGGGACACGGAGGGCGAGGGGACGCTCCTGATGCCACCTTTGTCCCACCACCGTCCCCCTCCTCCAGCCCAAGCCCCTCGCGGCGGCCCTGATGAGTCAAAGTCGCCAGCGGGGTCACGGAATCACAGAACAGACCCTCAAGGGCCATCGACTCCAACTGCTGGCACTGCACAGAACTCTTCAACAATCCCACCCTGTCCCCGGGAGCGCTGTCCAAACACTCCTGGAGCTCTGGCAGCCTTGGGGCCGGGACCATTCCCTGGGGAGCCTGGGCAGTGCCCCAGCACCTTCGGGGGGAAAAACCTCCCTGACAGGCACCCTAAACCTCTCCGGACACAGTTCCAGCCGTTCCCCTGGGTTCTGTCACTGCTCCCAGAGAGGAGAGATCGGAGCTGCCCCTCACGAGGAAGTTTTAGACTACGAAGAGATCTCTCTCCCCTCAGTCTCCTGCAGGCTGAACACAAGTAACCTCAGCCGCTCTTCCTAAGGCTTCCCCTCAAGGCCTTTCACCACGTCCCCTGCCCTCCTTTGGACGCTCTCTAACACCTCGGTATCATTCTCTTATTGTGGCGCCTAAAACTGCACGCAGGACTCAAGGTGAGGCCGCACCAGCAGAGCGGGACAATCCCCTCCCTCGACCGGCGTGTTGTCCCCCCGCCCCGTGTCCCCGCGTCAGTGGGCAGGCGAGGAGGACACGAAGGGACACGAGGTGGGACGCGGGCGGGACCCGGTGCGGGCGGGCGCGGGAAGCGCCGCGGGCGGGTGACCTTGGGCGCGCGCACCTGCCGCAGCCCCGCGCGCGCGCCGGTCACGTGACGGGAGGGGGGTGTGCGCCCTCACGGCCCCAACATGGCGGGACCGGCCCCCCCCTCAGCACCCCTGGCCCGGGACCGGCCCCCCTTAACACCTCCCGGCCCGGCACCGGTTCCCGCTCAGCGCCCCCCGGCCCGGGGGAGCCCCGGCGGGACCTCTCCTGAGGTTGCGGGAAAAGGTGACCCAACCTCCCCCCTCGTCCCAGCGCGTCGCCCTCCCCTTCTCCTCACCCGATCTCATCGGCGCCTCCCACGCTGTTCATGGCGGCGGCTCCTCCGGGGCCGCGCCCGGCTCTTCCCTCCGGTGGCGGCGGTGCCAGCGGCGGGTCGTGGGGCCGCGGGCGGGCGCTCCCGGCCGTGTCCCGGTTCTTGTGTCCCGGTTCCCCCCCCCGCCGCCCCCGGCCCGGCCCGGCCCCCCCCGCCGCGCGCTCGCGCTCCCTCAGCGCCGCCGCTGCGCGCGCACCCACCCCTCGCTACGGGGTCTCCGGGGCCGCGCCCTGGGAGGGGCAGAGAGGGGCGTGGCCGCGCGCGCGCGGGGGCCGGCGGGAAGGACAGTCCGCGCGCCCGGGAGGGGCGGGGCCTCCGTGGGATCCGTGGGGTCCCATTGCCCGACCCGGGAATGCCACTGCCC
>VZDJ01000162.1:201708-219017 GCA_008694505.1 Cyanoderma ruficeps
GGTCATGGGCCACAGCGAGCTCTGCGGGGACACAGCGACTGAACAAGGGACAGCTCAGGGCCACACGGGGACGGTAGTGGCACAAGAAGGGACAGCAGAGAAGGGACAGGTCAGAATCCAGGAGAAGGGACAGCTCAGGGCCCCACAGGGACAGTGGTGGCCCAGGAAGGGACAGCAGAGAA
The DNA here is from genome assembly GCA_008694505.1 of Cyanoderma ruficeps. Classification (NCBI taxonomy): domain Eukaryota; kingdom Metazoa; phylum Chordata; class Aves; order Passeriformes; family Timaliidae; genus Cyanoderma; species Cyanoderma ruficeps. The sequence continues at coordinate 201,891 of VZDJ01000162.1, forward strand.
GGGACAGGTTAGGGCCACACAGGGACAGTGGTGGCCCAAGAAGGGACAGCAGAGAAGGGACAGCTCAGGGCCACACAGGGACAGTGGTGATGGAAGAAGGGACATCTCAAGGACAGCAGAGAAGGGACAGCTCAGGGTCCCACAGGGACAGTGGTGGCCCAGAAAGGGACAGCAGAGAAGGGACAGCTCAGAATCCAGGAGAAGGGACAGCTCAGGGCCCCACAGGGACACTGGTGATGGAAGAAGGGACAGCTCAGGACAGCAGAGAAGGGACAGCTCAGGGACAGCAGTGATGGAAGAAGGGACAGCACAGCAGGGACAGCTCAGGGCCCCACAGGGACAGTGGTGGCCCAAGAAGGGACAGCAGAGAAGGGACAGCTCAGAGCCCCACAGGGACACCAGTGATGGGACAGCAGAGAAGGGACAACTCAGAGCCCAGGAGAAGGAACAGCTCAGAACCCCACATGAGCAGTGGTGGCCCAAGAAGGGACAGCTCAGGGCCCCACGGGGACAGTGGTGGCCCAGGAAGGGACAGCTCAGGGCCCCACAGGGACAGTGGTGGCCCAAGAAGGGACAGCTCAGGGCCCCACGGGGACAGTGGTGGCCCAAGAAGGGACAGCAGAGAAGGGACAGCTCAGGGCCCCGCGGGGACAGTGGTGGCCCAGGAAGGGACAGCTCAGGGCCCCACGGGGACAGTGGTGGCCGGAGAAGGACCAGCCCAGCCAAGGCAGAGCACGGGGCGCTGTCACTCCTGTCCCTCTTTCCCACAGGCAGAGCAGCTGCTCAGGGCAGGGACAACTCCAGAAAGTTCCTTTTCCTGGTGCCCAAAGGGCAGCTCCAGACCCCCCACAGACCCCCAGCACCTTCAGCCTCTCTCCCCGTCTGTCACTGAGCCCCAGTGTCACCCTGTGGCCACAGACCTCGGCCAGGGGAGCTCTGAGCCTATTTTTATCCTGAGCAGGAGGCGCCTCCCACGTGTCACCCTCTGTCCCTGGGTGCCAGGGCGGTGGCTGGCCCGGGACTCACCCGCCGTGCCCAGTTGACCAGGTCATCGAGCTTGGCGATGACGTACTCGCCGCGGCTGCTGGGGACCCAGGATTTCCTCTGGACAACAGCAGAGCTCTTCTGGAGCCGGGCGGGGCTGAAAGGAACAGCACACAGCTGTGGCCCTGGTTTTTTCAGCCTTCTGATGTTCTGCATTTCTGGAGTTTCTCAGGCATTGTAACACAAAGAGTGATGTTTGGTAAACTGTGCATTCCTTCCTCGGGGAAGGACGAATTGATGGAGTTCCAGGTTGACCAGCGGGGTCAAAGAGGTGTCAACCTCGTCCTCCAATCCCTGATCAAACTTCAAACCCTATTTAAACCCTAATCCCAAATCCAGGTCGTTCTTTTTTGCCCGCACAGCTGAACAGGGTGACTGTGGGTCTTTGTGTCCGTCTGGTGACACAGAGCCATCACTCCCCAGTTATTTCCTTGCAGAATCAGCCTTTAGCCCTGCAAGGGGCTGTGATTCCCTGAGGAATGACGATCCCACTGCTCAGTTTGTAGCAGAGGATTCTCCCCGGTGTGGGATCTGTGGGTTTGGTGCTCAGGCAGAGCCCCCCAAGCCACAGAGAGCCCCTGGCTGCCTCTCCCCGGGGCTCTCAGATTCCCCCGGATTTCAGCAGGGAAGGGAGGAGACACCTGGGAGGAGGTGCCGCAGGGACCCCCCTGCCTGAGGGAACGGCGACACAACCTGCTGCTCCCTGTCCCCGGGGCACGGGCTGTTACCTGTCAGCGCCATCGGCCGCCGGCGTCTGATGGAGCAGCTGAGCGGGAACGGGACTCACAGAGCCGGGCCTGGGGACAGAGAGGGCCCGACCGTGTGACAGGGTGACAGAGCCCCGGCCACGCACCAGAGCCCACCCGGGAGCCAGAGCTCCACAAAGCCCGGAGGGGAAGGAGACCCGCAGTGACCCCCAATGCTCGAGGAGCCGTTCAGCCGCGGCTCTGGGGTCCCCCCATCCCATCACCCCCGGCCCCGGGGTCAGCGCTGTCACGGCCCCGCTGCCCCGGGTCCCATCGCCCGGGTGCCCCCAGCCCCGGCGCTCACCGCCAGCCCAGCACACCGTGCGCGGGGAGCCGGAGACCTGCAAGAGAAAACGGGAGAGCTCAGCCCGGCTGTGGGCCACGGCCGGGAACGACCTGGCGATCCCTCAGGGCTCCCTCCCGTTCACTCCCTCGGCGGAGGGCCGAGGGCATGTTTCGGTCCCCAGACCGGTCCCCGTCCCTGTCCCCGTCCCCGTCCCGTCCCGTCCCCGTCCCCGCTCACGGCCCAGCGCCGCCATCTCTCCGCAGCCCTTCACGCAACCTCTGGGCGCGGTGCACCCGCTAAAGGGCCCGGTGCGGCACCGCCTCAGCACTCCGGCGGGAAACGCGTCCCGGGCAAGGGGTTCCGGAGGCAGCCGCCGGCCCCGCCTCAGCCCGCGGCAAAACGATCCCAAAACGATCCCGGTGGGCGGGCCCGCCCCGGAGCCGCCGCAGGACTCGGCGGGAAGGGCTCGTCGCGGGGCTGCGGAGCCGCAGGAAAATGATGATCGGCCGTCCCTGGGTGGGCTCGAACCACCAACCTTTCGGTTAACAGCCGAACGCGCTAACCGATTGCGCCACAGAGACCGCGCTGCCGCCGCTTCCCGCCTGTCCCCGTGTCCTGACTGTGCTGAGCTCCATATCCCGTGTCCCGCCCGTCCTGTGCCCGTGTCCCACACCCCGTCTCCGTGTCCTGCCCGTGTCCCGTGTCCCCTGTCCCTCCCCGTGTCCCCTGCCCATGTCCCCCCCGTGTCCCCCCACCCTGCGCGGCGCCACGGGCGGTGACGGGCGGGGGGGGCGGAGCGCGGTCGTGCAGCCGAAATAGCTCAGTTGGGAGAGCGTTAGACTGAAGATCTAAAGGTCCCTGGTTCGATCCCGGGTTTCGGCAGAAGCTTCTTTTCCTGCCGGGACTCGCGTTGTTCAAAAGCGCCGTTTTCACCCCAAAACACGCCCCGAGGCTTCAGGATTCGCTATTCCCTCCCAAACTCTGCACCTGATCGTTTTAATATCCTGGAAACCCACGTGCACAGGTAGGGAGGGGTAAATGACTGCGGGCCTACCGCTGCGTTAATGATCAATATTATTAAATATATTAAATATGAATTGTGAATTAATAATGAATATGAGTTAATGATTGAGGGAACATGGATTAATTAACACTGGACAAGCACGAGCAGAGGTGGCGTGTGTCAGCCCATTTTAAATAAAGCACAAGAACAAAAACCAAGTGAGGTTTTTTTTCCCCCAGCGATTAATAACGTGAAACTGAGCCAGAGACAGGATATTCCAGCTTTATCTGATGTACAGAAACAATCCTCACCTGCTGTAAAACTGGGCTGGAAGCACCACCCACCACAGATTAAAACAATGAAACAAAAGCAGCGTACTTTGATGATTCACTTCATCCCACTTTTATTTAAAATCCACGATTTGTACACGGCGAGGCTGAGCCTGGAGCCCAGGAGCAGTGAGTGAGAGGTGGGGCAGCCCTGGAAGGGGGTGGGACAAGGTCAGGATTGTCCCTGGAAGTGTCCGAGGCCAGGCTGGAGGGGCCCGGAGCGCCCAGGGACAGCGGGAGGAGTCCCTGCCCCATGGATGGGATTTCAAGTCCCTCCCACCCCAAACCATTCCAGGATCCCACAGTGGAGGAGAGGTGAGCTGGTTCTGCCTCTGTGCACGGGTGTGGAGCAGGATTTTAACAGCACTTGAGGAGTTTTGATGGAGAAGGGAACACAGGGTCAATGCAAAGGAGGGGGAAGTTGATCCCCATCCCCAAACCAACCCGGAGCACTGGGATGAGGGGCAGGAAGTCCCTCCCCAACCTCTCATCTCCAAAGGGAAAGTGCCACTCACAGCTCTGAGTTAACTCCATCATTAATTTTTTATCCTATCCCACAAAACTCATTATCCCTCCTCACAGGTTTTAATAAAACCCTCACTTCCTGGCCTGTCCCTATAATTGAGGTACTCGAGATAACAGGAATAAGGATTCCATGGCAAAACTCATTAGAGAGCACAGAGCAATTAAAACTGTAATTAAAATATATTCAGATAATTACTACAGCCACGATAGACATCTGGATCCCAATTTCAACTTCTTCATTTCAAATCATCTTGGGTTTTACTGGACGAGCGAGGAGAGATCACTTTTCATTATCACAGAGAAACCCTAATCAGGGGGTTTTATGTATCATTTATCATTATTCATCATTAATTAGCTCTTGGTGACACTGCTTCCACGTGCCACAGCTCCAGCAAAGGTGGGCAGGATTAAACTGGGAATTTAGATGAGAAAAAGACAATTAAAAGCCTCCCAAAATTCACAGCCTCAAGAGAGGCAATAAACCAGCACTCACTGCTACAGGAGAAGGGAATGTTTTTGTTTAAGCAAACCTGGCTTCCTTCTCCATGGGATTTTACTCGTCATAAGGAAACACGAGCCCCACAGATCTTTGTGATCCAGGTCCCAGCTCGGGGCACCAACCTGATTTCCCACCCTGGGAGCTCCGTGAGGCAGAAGGAGGAACCCCCCGGGAGAGTTTCCTGCCTGGAAAGCCCTGGTGAGATCAGGAGCACCAGTGGGCACAGAGCAGGACAAGATCCCTTCCCAAGCCGGGGCTTTGGCTAAAAGAATCCACACGTGGGAGTTTGGTGGAGCAGCAGAAGCTCTGCACAGCACTGGGGGGGTCTCTGGGAGCCCCCCAGCAGGGCACTGATGGGTGAGGATCGGGCAGATCCCTCAACGTGGCGAGGCCACAGGGAGCAGCAAAGGCTGAGAGTAGAATATTTGGGAATACACGCACAGACTTTACAAAGAATGCCACATTTTATACAAAGTCACCACTGGTTATTTACACCTGGCCCCAGGGCAGCCCTGGCCACTCCTCAGCTCTCCGGATCCGTCTTGAGCTTTTTGTTTCCCAGGACTTGCTCATCAAACAACTCTCTCTCTCTGGAAAGAAAAAAAAAAAATATAGAGGGGGTTTTTAAATTAAAACAGGATGTTATTGTCCAGATTACATCACCTGGACAAATTAAATCTGCAGCGTTGGGAGTAGCTCAGCTGGGACATTTTCCAGGTTTAGGTCATCACAGGAGGAGGACACTGAGCTCTCCCTGCCTTCACCTCAAACCTTTTCTTTTCTTTTCCAACAATAAAGGAGGAAAAACCCTTGGAAAACCCTGAAAACAAATCTACCTTTTGCTCACAGGTGGTCCTTTAATGTACTTCTCTTCTGCCTTCTCATAATCGATGTCATCCACGGCAGCAATGGCACAGATGATGGCCTAGAAAAGCACTGAGTAATTAATTATAATAATAATAATCAATAAGCAAAACTAAGCCACAGCCAGGGATTTGAAACTGCCTCAGCTGAGCACGTTTGGAGAAAAGGGTTCCTCAATCACTTGGAAAACTTGGATGAAACTGCTCGTTGAGTGCCTGAAATTCTTAAAATAAAAGATATGAAGTTGTTCAGTGTCATCCCCCGGGGGTAGTTTTATCCTCAGATTCAAATATTCACAGTGATTCTGTTTCTACACGAGTTAATGTTCTCCTGGGAAAATTCCTGGGAAGAACACAAGGTATCCACAACAACTGTAAAAACAGCCAACACACCACCCCCCACCTCGACACACACACAGAGGCCCAAGAAAACCCTGACAAGTTGCCAGATTACAATAAAAAAAACCCCAAAACAAAGCTTTGAAGCATTTCAGAAGTAATTAAAATACATCAGGAAACTATCAGTCTGCTTTTAAAAACAACAAACTACCTGAGGCTTCTGCTTTCTGTGCTTAAAAATCAGCATTTGAGTGACTCAGGGTGTGGGCAGGGGTGAGTATTTCTGCCTGGCTCAGCTCTGGGGACTGTCCCCACACCATTCCATAGGAACCACGTCACACCAAAGGAATGAATAATGGGAATTAGTGTCATTTATCACTCCACAGCTCGTTTTCCCCCCCGTTTCACGCTCCCTCACCTCAGGTAAAAGCACATCCGAGATGAATCTGATGCCATCCCCCAGGATCTGGTGCAGGTTCTTGGTGTCCATCTCCCTGTACACCTCCTTCAGGTACCCAACCACCAGGTCCAGCTGCTCCTCATCCTCCAGGTACGTCTCCACACAGGTCATGTACCGGCTGGAATTGAGGAATTTCTTCAGCCAGCGGGATTCTTTGCCGCTTTTCAAGATGCCCAGGAGATGTTCTTCAGCCCCTTTGCTCTTCACTATGAACTCCACCAGCTTCTTGTTCTCCCTGTCCCTGGCAGCTCTGGTCCTGTCAGGGAGGAGCTTCCTGGGAGGTTTTTGGGGAGAGGTGTCTGAGGAAGACTCCCCAGGCTCTGCTTCCTCTGTGTTTGGGAAGGCCATCTGCACCACGCTCTGGTATCCCTCCTTCCTCACTGGGTAACCTGAAAAGAGAAACCACCACAATTTCAAATGTAAACAAACATGCAAAGACTTTTCGTAGCCACATCAATAGGAAATGAGGAGTTTTATTGCTGAGAGGAGTTTTTTCTTCCTTCCCTACCAAAGAGGTGAAAAAAAAAATCACCAAAATATTCATTTGCCTTAAAGAAAATAAAAAATATTAGTGAATTGACATGGACTCTGCAACATAAGGAACCACTCACAACTCCAACTATTCTCTGATTCCTTGACCTGATTGTCTTGACCCACCGGTATTTATTTAATTTATTAACCCCTCAACTGCAATAATGGGGAGCTGTAAATTTACCAGCAGCCCCTGTCTGGATCTGGTGCCAAAGTCACTTGTGTGTAAAAGTTGGAGCTACGTTTACCCAGCCAAGAGAAAAATTCCCAAAGGGATGGGAAGAAAGAAGCCAAGAGCAAAAATTCCCAAAGGGATGGGAAGAAAGAAGCCAAGAGAAATATTCCCAAAGGGATTCACTTACTGATATCAGCAGCAAAATATTCCAGGAAGGAGCCAGTGAAAGAATGACAACCTAAAAACCCAAAACAAGGACAGAAATCAGTTCCATTCAGCCCAGGAATCCAAGCCTGGGGTTCCCCTTTCCTGGTGGATCCCAGGATGGGATCCCAGAGAAGCTGGGAGTGTTCAACAGGCTGGATGGGGCCTGGAGCAGCCTGGGACAGTGGAAGGGGTCCCTGCCCATGGCAGGAGGGAACTGGAGGGGCTTTAAGGTCCCTTCCCACCCAAACCTTGCTGGGATTTGGTGATTCCATGGGCAGCTGCCCCTCCTTACCCACTCGGATCCGATAGTCCAGGATCAGCTGGAGGCACCACTCGATTTCCTTGGAATAATTCTCCTTGGCTCGTTCCTGCAAAACAAGGAGGATTTTCTGACCCAAATCCAGCAGCTCCCCTCAGGGACACCAAGCAGGGGACAGAAAAGGTCCAGGACAATGTTTTTCCTGACAGGCAAACAGCTCCTGGCAGAGTTCTCACGGGGATGAGAGTGGCTTTGAGGGGCTCAAGCCCCACATTCCCCCCCTGGCCATTTATCTCCTGGATTTCCCACTGCATTTGCCCAAGCCCTGCAGTCCCAAACTCTGGGATACTCACAATGAGCTCCTGCTTCTCCTCACAGTCAAAGTGCTTCAGGCTCTTCAGAGACACTGAGAAACTTGTACAGAAACACAGTCAGAGGTGCAAACTCCGCTGCCCCATTTCCCTGTTTATTAACTCCCTGAAAATCCCATTTCCCGAGGAGTTAAGGAGCACAAATTTTAACGGTTTTTGCTTCCAGAGCAAGTTGGAAGTATGGAATCTTCTTACAAATGTGAAATACCTGGTTTAGAAAAAAGCTAAAGGCAGCCCGGTGCTTCCAGAAAGTTTGGGGAGCAGAAGAACAGTGGCTGCATTCCAGGGAGTTTTTTTTGGTTTTGTTTTCGATTCCTCAGCCCTTCCCGGGGACAGGGAGTTGCCTCAACCTGCAGCGTGACAAAGCACCTGCAAACCCTCCCCCCCAGATCAGCCTGGGGAGGACTGTCCTCGCCCTGCACCAGGAAATGGGCACAGGACACTGGAAAAACAGACCGGAGATTTAGGATGGGATGAAAATTCCTCTTTACCCTTTTTTCTTCTCATTTGTGGTGCCATCTATGAAGAGCACGCAGGCCCGCCGGTGCTTCCTCTTCACTGCTTTCACCTGGAGAGAGGAGAAAGCCTTAAAAATCCTAATCCTGATAAAGCAGGGATATTTTCCCGTGGGTATCACCCATCACAACCCAGACTTAAACCTTTCCTATAGGTGCAACTTTCCTTTATTACACAAATAAAATAAATTCAAGTGGTAGCAGCCACCAGTTGCCCCAAAGGCACGTTTTTAGGGCACAAAGAGCCTCCCCTTTCTTTTGCAAATTGGGAACAAATTCTTGCTTCTCCCTGACAAAAGAATTGGGATAATCCTGTGCTCCGTACAAGCAGCTGTGAATTTACCGCAGTTTAGGTGCTTTTAGCACAAATTTACTTCAATCAAGTTTGAAAAGCTTTTACTGAAAGGCCTTTAACACCTCCAGGAAGGGCAAAAGTCACCTCCAGAAGTAGAAATTGCTCCTTATCGGCAAGATAGGAAGAGGCAGGAGCTGCTCTTACCACGGCTGGCCAGTAGGGATACCGCCGCAGCTTGCACCACACCAACATCCCTCCCTCGAAGAATTTGGGCTCTGGCACGAAAAAGAAGGGAAATTTTCTTTAAAAACAACGAAACAAGACAGGTGCTGCCCCCCTCTCTTTTCTCCTCCAGGAGAAACTCCCGGAGTTTCTTTTCAGTGTTTTTACAGCGAGCCCAAAATGCAACACAGAGACTCCTGAACTGAAACTCAACCCAGCCACTGCAACCCCAGGGATTTCCATCCCATTCTGCAGGAAAATGCCCGGTGGACCCAGGAAATGCGTTTTTATCCCAAGCCCTGGGCACAGCTGGATTCCCCCCTGCAATGCCAGGCGTTTGGACTGCAGGGAAACTGAAGCTCCCAGAGGGGGAAGAGCCTCGGGCCCCGTGCTGCTGCCTCACCTCGATGGGACAGAACGCTGGGGAAATTCTCCTCCTCGTCGTCGGCCAGAGGGGACAGGGGAGGGAGGCTCTCCGAGGAAACTCTCCTGGAACACATCCCTGAGGGTGCCAGCCCTGCCAACAGCACCGGGGATTAGCACAGCAGCAGCTTCAGAGCACCCCAGGGTGACCCAGAGGGGACCTGACACACCCCAGGGTGACCCAGAGGGGACCTGACACACCTGAGGGTGACCCAGAGGGGGCCTGACACACCTGAGGGTGACCCAGAGGGGACCTGACACACCTGAGGGTGACCCAGAGGGGACCTGACACACCCCAGGGCGACCCAGAGGGGACCTGACACACCTGAGGGTGACCTGAAAGGACCTGACACGCCTGAGTGTGACCCAGAGGGGTCCTGACACACCTGAGTGTGACCCAGAGGGAATGTGACAGACCTGCACACTCCTAACTAGAGAATCCTGATTCCCTGATCATGTGGATAAAGGAGGGAAAGGGGAAGCAATGGGGCTGGTTTCTGGACCCTGCACCTGCTCATTGAAAAACATTTCATCTCAGTTTATCAGAGAGCGGCGAGGGAAAACAAGAGCTCAAAAAAAAAAAAACCCAAAACCAACCAACAAACCCCAAAAAACAACAAACCAACCAACCCCATCTTTCCAAGGAAAACCCCAAGCAATTCCAGACAACCCAAACACCATCCAAGCCCTCCCCAGCCCTGGAGGGATCAGCATTTCTACCTCCCAGGAATGGAAACTGAAAGCAATTCAATCAACAACTCAAGAGCCACTTCCCCAAAAGCACAGCCACCTTCCGAGGGGGGCAACAACGCCCCACACCCACAGGGGATGAAGGTGCCCCTTCCCCCAGGGATTTGCCCACCTTCATCCTCCTCCCAGTCGGGGGCTTTATCCTCCTCCTCCTCCTGAGGCTGAGGGAAGGCAGCAGAAGGCCCAGGTGGGGATCCGGGGTGGTTCCTGCCTTTCCTGTCCCCGTCCAGGTGTTTTCCACCCTCGGCCTCTCTCCCCCCGTGCAGCTGCTGTGCCAGGCTCTGGCTCTCGCTGCTGATGCTTCTCTCCAGCTCATCCGAGGCGGTCTCACAGCAGGGATCCAGGAATGCTCTGCCAGGCTGAGCTCCTGTCTTTCTGGAAGGTTCCACGGGGCCAGATTTAGAGGGGACAGGTGGAGACCCCTCCTCAGGAGCCACCTGTGCTCCATCCTGAGGGGACTCATCCCTACATCCCCTTTTCCTTTCTGGCTGACTCCTTCCAGCTTTTGGCTTGCAGGACGCTCCATCCCCCGTTTTGGGCTGGATTTTCCTCCGTCTGGGCGACGATTTCGGTTCTGGCTTTTTGCACTTTTCACTGTCAGGGGCTGGTGCCACACACGAGTCCCTGGCACGGCACCTGGCAGGGCTTGTGCCACCTCCAGGTGCTCTGGAAAGGCTTGTGCCACCTCCAGGTGCTCTGGAAAGGCTTGTGCCACCTCCAGGTGCTCTGGAAAGGCTCGTGCCACCTCCAGGTGCTCTGGAAAGGCTCGTGCCACCTCCAGGTGCTCTGGCAGGGTTTGTGCCACCTCCAGGTGCTTTTCCACTCCCCTTTGGAGCCACAGAAGCTCCCTGGCTCCGTGTTTTGGGATCATCCTTCAGCCCACAGTTATTTTGGGGTTTCCTTTTCCTCTTGGCAGCCTCGGGTTGGGATTTTTTGAAGCGAGAGCGCAAGGAGAAGCTGCGAGGGGCAGATTCCTCCCCGGAAAATTCGGGATTTGATCTTTCTGCAGGAGGCATTTGACTGTCTGGGTCAGTCTGCTGGAGAATATCCAGGGCAATTTTAAGGGAACAACGATATTGGAGCTCCTCCACGGCCTCAGTCACGCTCTCCTTTTGCTCTGATGAGGAAAAAAAATATTCAATAAATGAAATTATTCACGTTATTCTGCAATAAATAAGGTGTATTGTTAAAGGAATAATAAATATTATTGGTAGTGGGTTTTTTAAGGTGCATTTTTAACTGCTTAAATCATCCACAGCTTGCAAAGGAAAGGAGGGAGAGACACAAAGGCCGAGCTGGAAGTGCCTCGTTTGGAGGGAAACTCACATTTCTTCACCTTCCCTCCAACAAACCACCCCGGGGCAGAGGAAAATGATCATTTTTAACCCATTTGCCGACTTCGTGGAAAAGGGGCAAAGAAAATAAGTGAAATAGCAAAGGTTTATCCCCCTAGGCTGAGTTTCCGTGGATTTTACACCCAGGAAAGACACGAAGCAGCACTTTTGGGGTGAATTTCTCTGGGTATTTCTTCACCCCAAAAAGACACAAAGCAGCACATTTGGGCTGAGTTTTTACAGGTATTTCTTCACCCCAAAAAGACACAAAGCAGCACATTTGGGGTGAGTGTCTCTGCGTAGTTTTCGCCCCAAAAAGACACAAGACAGCACATTTGGGGTGAGTTTCTCTGGGTATTTTTTCACCCCAAAAAGACACAAACCAGCACATTTGAGATGAGTGTCTCTGGGTATTTCTTCACCCCAAAAAGACACAAATTAGCACATTTGAGATGAATTTCTCTGGGCACTTTTCAGCCCAAAAAGACACAAGACAGCACATTTGGGGTGAGTGTCTCTGGGTATTTTTTCACCCCAAAAAAGACACAAATTAGCACATTTGGGCTGAGTTTCTGTGGGTAGTTTTCACCTCAAAAAGACACAAATGAGCACACTGGGGCCCCTCCCTCCTCACCCAGGGTGGAGGCGATGGCCTTGATCCTTTCCTCCGTGAGGGGAACCGCGTTGGCAGAGCTCACGCTGACCCTGGAACACAAAAAAGGTGATTGGAATTGGCCCCCAAAACACTCCCGGCAGCACAAAACTGCTCTCAGACAGTAAAAACAGCCAAACATTCCCTCCCCCGGCCTGTCCTTGTTAGGGTTAAACACCTAAACCTTGTGTAAACCCAGGATCATGTCTCCCAGGCAGCTTCAGATAACACGACTCCTTTATTCCCCGTGTTTTTTTAACCTCTAAGAATGAAAACATGTGACAGGAACGAGGATACTCAACTGCTTCTCCAAGCCAAGGATCTCGGCTTTGAATCCCATCCTTTTCGTGGTAGCAACAGGACTGCTCCCAGCAGCTCCAGGTTCGCACAAAACCTGCGTTAAAAGCGAAAAAAATCTTCATTTAAAATCCTCGACCGACAACAAAATGTTTTTGTAAGAGCAGCGACAGTGCCTGGGAGCAGCCTTAGGAGGGTGGAATGATAAAATCCCAGCATGGATTGGGTGGAAAGGGACTTTAAATCCCTCCTCATCCCACCCCTGCCATGGGCAGGGATTTTTCCACTGTCCCAGGCCGCTCTGGAAATCCATTCCAGGGCTTCTCCACCCTCACTCAGGGAGGAATTTCTTCCCAATCTCCCATCCAACCCCACCCTGTGGCAGTGGGAAGTTATTCCCTCCTGTCCCGTATGGCTCCAGGCTCTCTCCATCTTTCCTGCTGGAATCTCCAGAGCTCAGACAAGTTCAGACACGTTTGTTGGGACCTTTCCCTCCCTACCTTGCTCTGTTTCAGCCCTTTCCAAGCGACCTCCACAAACATTTCCTCATTCCTCCTCACCTTGGCTGGCCACAAACGCCTCTTCCACTTGCAGAGAATGAATTCTTGGTCTGTCATGGCTGAGCTTCTCGTGGAAAAGGGCAACTCCAAGGCGTCCTGAGGGGAAAAAAAAAGGGAATCAAGGAGTCACTCACCTTTGTCCCTTGTGGTCTTTTGTTTTCTGAAGGGAATACAGGATTTAATCACAGAATGACTAGGTTGGAAGAGACCTCCAAGCTCGTGGAGTTAACCCAATCAAACATATTACTACAGTAATTACTGTTTTACCTTCGGGATCACTGCAGTGATATCACCCTGCAGCATTCTCCAAAATCATATCTTAAATCCCATCTTTCTGGGAAGAAGCTTGTGGCTGCCCCACCCCTGGAAGCGTCCAAGGGCAGATTGCACAAGGTTTGGAGCAACCTGGGATGGTGGAAGGGATGGGACTGGATGGGCTTTTAGGTCCTTCCAACCCAAACGATCCCAGGATTCAAGAATTCCACAATTCCAGGAGCACAAGTGGCTCTCACTGAGTGTCTTGGGTGAAGACAACGCTATCAGGAATTACACAATGCAGCCACGGGCCTGCCCAGTCCACAGCTTCCTGCGACCAAACCCTGAAAACAGGGAACTACACCCTAAAAATAACGTGCCGGATGGACTTTTCACACCTAATTCGATCCCGATTTTTACACACCATTTGCGACAGAAACCTGAGCAGAGCGGCCTAGGAGCCCTCAGGGCTCCCTCAAGGGCTTTTTAAAAAAGAAGACATAGTAAAGACAAGACCTTCCTGTACTTACAGGGTCCAGGTGCTGGGATCGCCGGGGCTCCGGGATCGCGGCCCTGCGGCGGCGGAGGGAAGGAAGGACGAGGGGCCGTTAGTGGCGCCCGGAACGGCGGGGCCGGTGCGGGACCCCCGTGAGGCGGCGCGGGGACAGCGGGAACCGCCCGGCCCCAAAAAACTCACGTGAGGGGAGGGACGGGACGCCCAAACTCCCCCCACGCCGTGAGGGGAGGGACGGGACCCTCAAACCGCCCTCGGGGAGGGACGGGACAGAGCCCCCAAACCGAACCGGTGAGGGGAGGGACGGGACAGGACCCCCCCTCCAGAGCGCCCTCCATAAAGGACGGGACCCCCTAACCCCCCTCCGTGAGGGATGGAACCTTCCAAGCGCCCCGGTGAGGGCAGGAACGGGACCCCTCAAAACCCTTCCCTCAGAGGGGACGCCCCCCCAAACCTTCCCTGGTGAGGGGAGGGACGGGGCCCTCGCTTCGCCCGCTCAGAGGACGGGCGGGACTCCCAAACACAACGCCGGTGATGGCCCCCAGACCCTCGTGTCCCCCTCCCCAGAGCCCGTTTCGTTACTGTTACCGTGTAACAGTACCGGTAACGCCGGGACCGTGCGCGCTCCCGACAACACCGCGCGCGCGCGCCGCCGCCTCCCCACATGAGGGTCTGCGCATGCGCCGCGCGCGCTGCCCGGCGGCCCTTCCCCCGGACCAATCAGCGAGAGCCGCCTGGGGACCCGCCCTCCCCGCCGCGGCCAAAACACGAGGCTCAGCCAATCAGAGCGCACGCTGCTGCTTAGCCACGCCCGTCTCGTCTTCTATTGGAGGGTTGGGAGGAAGCCACGCCCAGTCTGGGAGGGCGGGCGGAGGTGCGGCATGGCAACGATGTGAGTGACGTCATTGCCACGAACGGTGACGTCATGTAATGGCTTGGGCTGGGCGGAGCTTAAAGCCCGCCCGGTGCCCCCCCCGCCGTGGTCAGGGTCACCTTCCGTGGGTCGGGGGCTCCGAGCACCCGTGGGGCACCACCCACGCCCTGCAGGCTCAATCCCAGCTGGATCTAATCCGAATTCTTGGAATGGGATCCCCAGAGAGGCTGCGCATCCCTGGAAGTGTCCAAGGCCAGCTTGGACGGGGCTTGGAGCAACCTGGGACACAGTGGAAGGCGTCCCTGGGGATGGCAGGGGATGGGATGACCCCTAAATTCCCTTCCAACCCAACCCAACCCGTTCCATGCCAACCTTTGGCCCTGGCATTCCAAGGAAAACAGCGAGAACGGAGCCCACGCTCTGAGATTTGATGCTTTATTCTCTGTCTCTACTTGGTTATAAACACCTGCCTGTCAGAACCGTCACCGCCACACCGATTCGCTCACTCAAACACACTCTGCAAACAGCAACAGACCGACGTGCACCTCCCTGGGCTCCGCTCCCAGGAGCGCGTTTTTCCTACCTTTAAATACGGATACCTGTGGAATAATAATGATAAGGGACAAACTCCCGTTCTGGTTTCGCTTGCAGGCCCCCTCCTTCCTCCCCGGGCCTTCTGTGCCTGGAGATAGTTTGTGTAAGTGATTTGTCAGCTGTAACTCCCGTTTTCCTGCAGGATTGGGAATCCTGCAACTCTTACTCAGCCTTTTCCCTGCCTTGCAGGCTCTGGGGGTGCCCAGCCTGGTCCTGCGAGAGGCTTTAACCAGCGTTTCGTGTCAAAGGGTAGAAAATATTCTTTAAAACTTGGGTTAGGAAACGACGAGGTGGAGTTCAGGTCCCGCTGACGGAGTTGGAAGGACACACCAAGGATGGGATGGACTCTGGAGCTGAGCACCCTGCAAGGCTCAGCCCTCAGGATTAGAAAAAAGGAGAGGGAGAAACTGCCCCTCCTGCAAAAACTGCAAAGAAAAAGGGAGAATTTCCTTGTGCTGCAGAGTCCCCAAGGGATCAGTGGCTTCGTTTCCCCCTGGGACACCTCGCTGGGGAGCTGCTTCCCCACAAAAGAGCAACTCAAGTTTACAAAAGTGCAGCTCTGACATTTTTCCCAATTAAAACCCCTCCTGAGCACCCCATTTCTCCGCTGTCTTTGCCTCCCCAAACCCCACTGAGCTCCGGGGTGGAACCTGACTTGGAGCCGTTTTGATTTCTGCTCATGCTGGAGATAAACCCCAAATCCTCTTTTTCTCCCCCTGTTCTGACCTCAACCTCCTGACCCTGCTCTGTCACCCTCAGGTCCGTCACCGCTGCGTCACCTTCGGCAAAACATCCAATTTTGGGGTTTTTTTTCTCCCCTTCCTGTCCCAGCTGCTCAATTCTACACCCCCCCATCCTCCTGTAGGAATTTATTCACCTCCAGGTGAGATTTTTACCCTGAACACACCATTCTAAGCCCAAAATGTAGGGGTGCAGCTCATGGTCGCTGCCTTAGGGCTCAAATCTGGCAGGATCCCACCAGCTCTTCGTAATTCCCACATGGAATATGGCTTTTCCTGTCCAGTCACTGTGTATTAAAATCTCCAAATGCTTATCTTGTTTCCTGTCTTAAAAACAGCAATTCCTCTTCAAGAAGCTCCTCTGCTGATTTCATTAAAAAATAAAAATTAAAAAAAGGTATAAACTCATTGTCCTCCCTCAGGGAACAGCAAAATCTCACAATATCCAAGGATTGTGGAAATTCCTTGGTTAAAATCGTGTCAATCCTGACCAGGAGCGCCAAGGGGAGGCTGGACCAGCACTCCCAGTCTGTGCCCACCCCACCACCACCACTAGGGATCCACAGCAAGGCTGAAGGTGGGGGAAAAAAACCCCAAAACACAAAAAAACCCCAAAACCCCCCAAAAAACCCCCAACCCCCCCAAAAAAACCCACAAAAACCCACAACCTGGGGCTTGGCTGCTGCCTGGGAATGACAAGGGCAGCACTGGCATGGGCTGTTCTCTGGAGAGGATCAAACATTTGGGGTCCAAGGCTCCTAAACCCCCTCCTAACCCAGCAGCAACCCCACAGCTGGGCCTGGTGACAGCGCTGGAGATGTCACAGCCACGGCAGCAACATCCAAAAATAAACCCCCAAACCTTCGGGATTATTTACCCCTTAAAGACAACTCGCTGCCTTCGCAGGGAAAGGCCTGAGAATTCCTTAGTTCTGCTGTGGGCTCCTGGTTTTTCGGGATCTTTCCAAACCACAGCCACTCAAACTGCTGCAGAGTGGGGAGACAAAGCCACCGCCTCGTCCCCTCAGGCGGGCGGGCACAGACACAGGGACAGCGACCACGGGGTGACAGGACACGACACGAGGATGGTCCAGAGCCCACACCACGGCCTGGGGGCTCTCGGGGTCCCCCAGCAGCGGCCAAGGCTCGGCGGTGTCACCGCTGCGGGGCCGTTAACTGTCACAGCCAGAGCCTGCCACGGCCACCGGGGCCACCGCGGGGTGGTCACTCCGGAATGCAGAGGGGTGGTCACTCTGGAACACGGGCACCGGGGACACGGCCGGGTGGTCACTCTCGAACACAGAAGGGTGGTCACTCTGGAACATGGCAGGGTGGTCACTCTGGAGCCCGGGCACTGGTGTCACAGCAGGGTGGTCACTCTGGAGCCCGGGCACTGGTGTCACAGCAGGGTGGTCACTCTGGAACATGGCAGGGTGGTCACTCTGGAACCTGGGTGCTGGTGTCCC
>VZDJ01000162.1:240117-255412 GCA_008694505.1 Cyanoderma ruficeps
GGGGAGGAGGCGGTGGGGGATGCAGGAGGGGTTCGGGGTGGAAAGGGAAAAAGGCGAAAGGAGAAACAAGACAATGGCAGAAGGCACCCCGGGGACTTCCTGAGAGGTTTTAGAAATTCAAAATACGCCTTAGAGCCTCAAAGCTGTGTCAGTCACAGCCCCGGCGCAGGGATCACTAAGGCTGCGGCCGAACAATACCAGATTGTGTGAGGAAGGTGGGAAAATCGGGGGTCTCAGCGGCTCCCGCTCACACCAGCGGTTCCGCCCGTCAAGCACGCGTTCCACATGAATCAATTCTGGACAGAGCCGCGGCATAATCCCCGCCAGCCTCGCTATGACAACTTGAAGGAGAATTCGGCGGCTGAGTGACAGCAGACGGAGAACTGACAAGGCAAAAGGCCGCAGGACTTTCCTGCCCTTTTTTCCCGGTTTTTTTTTCTTTTTTTTTTTTTTTTTTTTTTTCCCCTCCTTTCATTCTCCTTTTCCCCGCTCCTCTCCCCATCCCAGTAACTTTTCCCGGGTGGCTCCTCGGGGTGCACACGGTGTCCCCTGTGCTGCTGTCGGGGACAGAGGGAGCAAAGCCCCTCTGCCCTTTCCCTGCTCCCGGGGACCCTTCCCGCAGCGGGAGGCTCAGGTCACCTCTGCCACCCAGACTGTCACAGGAGGGACACGGGGCTGTGACCTCCAGCCAGGGTGTTGGTGACAGAGGACACGTGGCGCTGGCACCTGGCTGCAGCTTCAGCACAGAAGTTGGGGTGGGACCCCAAAATTGGGGGCTCACGGCCTCCCCTGTGGGGCTGGAGGGGCGGGAGGAGCCTGGCAGAGCAGAGGGGCTCCCCCAGCCCGGCCAGTGAGGCTTTAATTACTCCAGGCTCGTTATCAGAGGGGTGTAACGAGCTCTGTGGGTTTTCCAGTTAATCCTGGGCTGGGGTCACCCACCTGGGAGTGTTGGGGGTCACCTTCAAGGGGGTCCCGACAAACTCCACCCCTGACCCGGGGGACATCAGCAGCACCCACCACGCCGTGCCAGCAAAGCCACCAGCAGAGCCAGGGCTGGGGGCCGGGGGGGAGAGTTTTTGGGAGGGGACCAGGACCCCCCCGAGCTGCTCCAAGCCAATATTTAAAGATTGCAGTGCCTAAAACTGCTCCTCCATCCCCGCAGCTGAAGGAAGCACTAATCACCTCCCCGCGCCGCCCCCTCCCCGTGCTCCCGCCTCGTTAGGTAAACGAGTGTATTATTAATAATCATATCAAGGATAAAAAGTGCTTTTGTCACCTCTGGATCCTGCTCCTTTCCAGGCTGCCCTGTTCTGGTTCCACATGCCTGCTCGGGGAGGAAAGAGGGAGAAAGGAAACTAATTAAAAATTGCCAGTGTCTTATGTCGGAGCGTTTGGGTGCGTTGGGTGGTGAAAGACGAGCGGCTTGTTGCAAGAAAATCAATTTTACAGTTACAGGAGCAGAAGAAATAGAGGTGGTGCGTTAAGGCAGGAGGATGAGCAGGCTCTGAGGGCTCCAGCTCCGCGGGGATACAGGATGAGCCATCCCGGGGATGTCCTGAGTGTCCCCGTGTCCCCACCCCATCCCGCCGCATCCCAGCTCCAGCACCCGCCAGAAGGTTTGACACAGAACCTGGTGAAAAACCACCCAAAAGAGCTCCTAAATTCAGGCCGGGCACTGCAGCTGGGGCAGAATTAGGGAGTTTTTCCCAGGAATCGTATAACTGGGCCCCAAAAACCACCCAGAGCGTGGCTGTGAGGCGCACATGGACTTGGGGGGGGGGTCACCTCATCCCGACCCCGGGCAGCCCCGGCACGTCCCGGCTCCCGCTCGGAATCCATTCCCATCCCCGCCGCACGAGGCTCCATCTGTATTTTATTCCTCTCGCCTCTCCGCAGGCCTGTGGCTAAAATCTATTGGTTTCGTGCACGATTTCATTGTCTTTTTTTGGGGTCAGGGAAACGGCGAAGCCGGCAATTCCCCTTGGCGGGGGGGTTGAACGCCGCTCGGCCCCGCGCAGCGATCCCGCGGGGGCCCCGGTGCCTGGGAATGAGGGAGCAGCAGCCGGCGGTCCCCGACCAAAATGACTTTTATGCTAAACGGGACGCGGGGGGCGGGAGCCGCTGGGAGCGGGGCTGGGGCGGCGCAGGGGGTCCCGCTTTGGGGTCTTGCCGCTGCTTCCGGAGCTGTCGGCCGGGACCCCTCCTGCTCCGCTGGATGCAGCAATCCCTTCCCAGCTCCAGAGTTCTCTTCCCGGCCCTGGATCCCTTTTTTATCCTTTCCTGGCTTGGCTGGGCTTGGTTTCCCTTTCCCAGCCCGGTCCCAACTCCTTCAGGGTTGTCCTTCCTTTGCTCCTCGCACCAGGACACGCCGATGCCTAATCCTCAAATCGTCCCTCGCCGCTTTTACATCCATGTCTAAGCTCCTCGTAATAGATTTATTTAAAAAAAAAAATAAATTAAAGAAGGGAAGGAAATAAAAACCCCTCTGTGGGTTATTAGGGGATATTTTGGTTTTAATTGAAATGTACCCGGAGCAGAGGGGCCGGATCCGGATCCTCCTCAGTGCCAGGGATGGGATCGGTTTATCCCACACGTCACGGGAATCCCATTCCCGGGAAACAGAGGAGGGAAGGACCCTGTGAGGGGTCGGGGTGTCCCCAGGTGGGGACAGGGGGTCCCCAGAGTGTTGTGTGCAGGGTCAGCCTGCTCCGTGCCGTGGATCCCTGGATCCCAGGGATGGGGTTGGCCGGAGCCGCCGCTCAGCTCCCGAGATATTCCTGGAATATGCTGGGCTGGGATTTTTTGACCAGGAGCTGCCTGGAGCAGGCTCTGGCCTGAGAACAGGGAGGTCTCTGGGTGAATCAGCATTTCCGAGCTGTGCCAGGCATCCCAAATCCCCGCTCTCCATTAGCACCTAATAAAAACGCGGCTAATTATGAATTAGCGCGGGATGAAAATGTTTTGGTTTCTGTTCCCCGGGAGCTGCCCAAACCCCTCGGCCAATTTGGAGCCAAGGATGGACAGCATCCCTCGGCCTCAGGGCCAGCGAGGGGCTGCTGGAGGAACAGAGCTGAGGACACCCAGCGCTGGGAGAACGAGGAGCTGAGGGCGCCCGGAACCCAGGGCAGGGCTGGGGACACTCAGAATTCGGGCACGAGGGATCACCCGCTGCACGAGGGATCCTTCCACGAGGGATCCTTCCACGGGGGATCCCTGCACGAGGCAGGTTGGGATCAGCAGCATCCCCAGGACGGGCAGCCGCTGCCCACATGTCCCCAACCGGCCGTGAGGGGCACAGCGGCTGCCCCGGTGCCCACGGCCCCTGCCCGGAGCGGCCCTTTTTGGGGTCCAGAAGCTTCCTGGGCTCCCTGGGCCACCAGGGCTGGCTGAGGGCAGCGCCGTGCGGGCAGCCCCGGGCTGGCACCCGCCTCAGCTCGGCCGGGCGAGGAGCTCGTTGTGGATTCACGGCACTCCCCGGCACAAATGGGTTTAAACTACCTTAAGTGTTTCAGCAGGGAACTGGCGCTGGCGGTGTAACACTGTATTACCGCAGCATTAGGAGTGAAGTATTGATCCTAATCCCCTGGTTCAAAAATAGGATTATCAGAAGGGGAGGGGAGGGAGGGGAGGGAGGGGGTGCAGGAGGATCCCCGTCCCCCCCCGAGACTCGGTCCCTGCGTTGGAGGGAGAGGTCGGGACACACCGCGGGGGCACCTGGGCGATCACAGCGGTGACCGGGTGTCCCTCGCCCCTGGAATGGGCGCGTCCCTCCGGATCCCCGCAGGGATTTGCCCACCCCGGCGTCCTTCGGGAAGGGGCGCGGGGTGAGCGGGAGCTGCGGCCGCGGGGTTTCTCCTCCCGGCAGTGACCGTGGCAGCGGCGGTTCCATCTGACCAGGTGCACATTCCCATTCCCAGGAAAAACCTCTCCCCGACTGATCGATCCCCACGCCGGTGCTCCTTATGGATCGATTGATCGATCGATCGAGTGAACCCGGCCCGGGGCTTCGAGCTTTCCCCTTGCTACTCCTCCTTTTACTCTTTCACCTTCTGGAGCTCGGAGAGGAGGGAGCAGCTGGGGCGCAGAGGGGAGGGGAGGCAGCCAGAAGTGGGGTTACAACAGAGTTACACCGAGGAGTGGGGTGGCACAAGGAGCAGGTGACACCGAGGAGCTGCCACCGTGCCCCGACCCTCCTGCGCTGTGCCCCCGAAGCCCCAGGGCTGATGGCGCTGGTCAATCAGTGATGGAGAGGACGAGGATTCCCTGGATTCCCGGGATTCCCGGGATTCCCTGGACTCCCTGGGGTGTGTCCCACCTCTCAGGGCACCCAGCTGGAGCCGTCTCCTCACTATAAATCAATGTACATGACAGAGGCTGGGCGGGGATTGAGGCTCTTCCGTGCAGGAGAAAAGGGAGGGGGAAAGGTGGGGTGAAGCCCCCACCCCATCCTGCCTCGTCTATCCCAACCCCGCTTTTCCTCGAGCCCCCCCGGCACCGGAGCCGGTCCCAGGGTGACCCCCCCGCCCCTCCCGGCCGTCCCCTCCCCGGCCACGGCCTCTCCCCGCCTGGCTGACTCTCCATACAGTTCCCATTTCACTCCTAATCTCCCCTCTTAGTTTTTAATCCCCTCTCTCCTCCCAGGCTGCCTTTCCCTGTCCTCCCTTCGCCTCCTCCTCTCCTTTCCCCTCTCCCTTCGCCTCCCCCTCCCCGCAAGACAAATTACCCTTAATGATATGCTGAAGGCCATGACACCCATGTTGTCTCTTTGTCATCCTTCGCGGTGCAGCGTGAAAAGATAATACAAACCGCGGCACTTATCTACAATTGAGCGCCAAGACAACCTGCTAATCCCTTAATAACGCGGCGCCGGCCCCACGGCTGCAGCTCCCGCCCGCTGAATGCCAAATCGGCCAAAATCGCCGCCGCTGCCACAGCCCGCGGCCCGGCTCCGGGTGCGCCGGGTCCCGGAGGGGATGAGGTGTCACCCAACCTGGGGGGGGAAAAAGTCGGTGCTGGAGCCAAAAGGTGTGGGGAGAGGGAGGCCGCGGGCGGTGGGAGAAGATGGGGGGATAATCGGCCATGGGTGGGTGCAAAAGGTTGGTGGGGGGAAATGGGGAGATGGGGGGGAAAGCCGCGATAGACGGGTTAAAAAAGGTGGGGAGATGGGATGATTGAGTGGCAGAGGGTGGGGGGGAAATCCTCAATAAATGGGTGGAAAGTGTTGGGGAGATTCTCAATAAATGGGCCCAAAAGGATGGGGAGATGAGATCATTGAGTGGCAGATGATGGGGAAAAATCCTCAATAAATGGGTGGAAAATGTTGGGGAGATTCTCAATAAATGGACCCAAAAGGATGGGGAGATGGGATCATAGAGTGGCAGAGGATGGGGGGGAAATCCCCCATAAATGGACCTAAAATGTTGGGGAGATGAGGGAAAATTCTCAATAAATGGACCCCAAAGGGTTCATTGATGGGACCATGAGGTGGCAGAGGATGGCAGGGGGGAAAATCTCAATAAATGGATCCAGAGGATACAGTGCTGGGAGTGGGAGCATGGGGTGAGTACCAGCTCCAAGGGGGAAGAGGCCAGACCCCTGAGGGCCCCATCCTGATCACCACGCTGGTGCCCATGGAAAACCCACCCCAGATGGCTGATCCCTGCCCAGCTGCACCCTGCAGGACATCTGGGCACATCTGGGCATCCCAGAGGGGTTTGTGCTGGGTGTCCAGCCCCGGGACCCCAACAGTCGAGTGGAAATGTGGGCCCAGCCCCACAGGGAAAGGTGTGACATCCCTGCAGGCCCCACCCTGAATCTGCTGGTGTCCCACCCCAGATGGCCGATCCCAGCCCAGAATCGATGTACACCAACATCTGGGCACATCTGGGCACCCCAGAGGGGTTTACAAGCAGTGCCCCCCCCAGAAATCCCACCGGAGAACGGGCATCGCGGCACCCAGCGCGTGGCAGCCGCAACGGGGACACCGGGTGACACCGGGACACCCCCGGGTCCGGCACCCCCAGCCCCACACCGCCCTCAGGGGCAAGAACTGCTGCTTAATTTCCGTCTCCCTTTCCCCTTTCCCACCCCCGCCGTGATTTACCTTTCCCCAGAGGAGCCCAAAAGCTGTAAACACACTTTTATTTGTCAGTCGTGTCCCCGCAGCCGCGCGGCTGTTGGGAAGGTAATAAATGATTCCGGTCCTCTTGGCTTGATGATGTCGGGATTAGGAGCCCTACATATTTTATGGAAACCTCTACATGATCTTCCTTGATAAATCATTTAAATAGGAGTGTCTTTTCTTGGTGTGGGATATAAAATATTTACTGGAGCGGGTGAAGGCTGTTCATCCGTGTTTACCCTCCCGCTTCCCAGCCCGGCTCTGGTGACAAACAGCTCAGCCCTTCACTGGCTCAATGGCACCTCGGCTGTGACACGGGGACAGGCTCCTTGGGGCTGAAAGCTGGGAATTTGGAGGATTTATGTGCTCCTCAGGCTGTGTTTTGTTTCAAAAAGAAGTGATTTTGGTGCAGTGTCAGGGCATCCTCCCCATGGCACCCACCAGCCCGGTGCCAGGGAGTGTTGGCCACGGCGTGACCAGTTCCAGCCTGCAAAACCAAAACCAGGGCCCTCACCAGGATGGGAGATCCCTCAAGGGGAATTTTGGGGATTTATGTGTTCCCTCAGCTGCGTTTTGTAGCAAGGAGAAGTGATTTTGGTGCAGCATCAGAGCATCCCCCCCACAGCACCCACCAGCCCCGTGCTGGGGTGGTGCCATCCACGGCAGGACCAGCTCCAGCCGGCAAAATCGGGATGGCCGCGAGGACAGGAGCTCACCGAGGGGAATTTCCGCCACAAACACCTTCCCTCGGCTGCATTTTGTTGCAAGAAGAAGTGATTTTGGTCCAGCACCCCAAGAGCATCCTCCCTGCAGCACCCACCAGCCCCCCGCCAGGGAATGTTTTCCATCAGCTCCAACCCTCAAACCCGGGGTTCTCCAGCATCTCCCGCATTTTCGGGAAGGTGGGACACCCCCCCATCCCTTCCCACCTCATCCCCACCTCCAACCCCGGCAGCCTCGGCGGCGGCGGCAGCGTCCCGCTCCCCTCTCCATTAGCATTCATGGCAATTCTTTTCATTTGTTACCTGGTAGGGGAATGAAAACACGTTGTTCCCCGCGGCGGGGGGTTTCCTACGGCGAGCCCCAACTTTTCAATCATTCCTCGGCAGCGCCGCCGTGGCAGAGCCCGGCCCCTCCCGCCCCCCCCCCGGGGCAGGAGCCGGCGCTATTAAAAGGCTCACCCAGGGGCATGTATTTTCCATAAGACGCCGTGTACATGCTGTGCAACATTCAGGAGGATCATGCTGGAGCAATTGGTCCGGATATAATGCCGGTTTACCTTGCCGGAGAGGGAGCTCCGAGGGGAATGGATGCTCTCGCTCCGCGCCTGGGGGAGAAATCGCTCCCCGGCAAAGCTCGGGGTGAGGATGCTCGGCACCAGGTCTCTGTCTGACGGCAGCCAAACTGGGCTTGGAACGGGGGTAAAGGCACAGGGAAGGCGGCCTGGGGGTGGGGGAGACCCCCAGTGACCTGCCGAGGTGCCCTCACCCGTCACATCCATGGGGTACTGGGAAAAAATTCTTCCCTGGGAAAAAATCCTTCCCTGGGAAAAAATCCTTCCCTGTGAATGTGGCGAGGCACTGGAATGGATTTCTCAGAGAAACGGTGGCTGCACCATCCCTGGGAATGTCCAAGGCCAGGTTGGATTGAGTTTGGAGGAACCTGGGGTAGTGGAAGGTCTCCCCACCCATGGCAGGGGTGGAATGAGACGGGCTTTGATGGCCCTTCCTACCCGAACGGCTCTGGGATTTGCTGATTCGAACATTCCAGGAATCCTCCACGGACTGGGGGGGCTGCAGCAGCCCCCTCCCACCCCTCCACCACCCTCCCTCCGCCCCCTCCTCTCCCCGGCGTGGGGGCAATTAACAGCTGAACAAAACCAAATGTCCAGCGGCCTGAAAAGTTCCATTTCCTGCCCCGCGGACGGCGCGGAGAGAGCGGCCACGGCTGAGCACAACCACACGCCCGGCTGGGCCGGCTCCTGCAAATCGATGGCCACAAAAAGGGCCGGGGGTCTGTCACCTGCCTCCTCCTCCTCCGGGGGTCTGTCACCTGCCTCCCCCGCCGGGGGTCTGTCACCTGCGTCCCCGCCGGGGGTCTGTCACCTGTCTCCCCCGCCAGACCCCCGCCCGCCGGGGCCGGGCACGGCCCCGCATCCCGGTTCCCCCGGAGGCAGCGGCTCCGTATCCCGGTTCCCCCGGAGGCAGCGGCCCCGGTTCCCCCGGAGGGAGCGGCCCCGGTTCCCCGGAGGCAGCGGCTCCGCATCCCGGTTGCCCCGGAGGGAGCGGCCCCGGTTCCCCGGGAGGGAGCGGCTCCGCATCCCGGTTGCCCGGGAGGGAGCGGCTCCGCATCCCTTTTCCCCCGGAGGGAGCGGCCCCGGTTCCCCGGGAGGGCACGGCCCCGCATCCCGGTTCCCCCGGAGGGAGCGGCCCCGCATCCCCCGGAGGGAGAGGCCCCGGTTCCCCGGGAGGGCACGGCCCCGCATCCCGGTTCCCCCGGAGGGAGCGGCCCCGCATCCCGGTTCCCCCGGAGGCAGCGGCGGTGCCGGCTGGGAGCCGGTGTTTTCTCCTCGCCTCCCCGCTCTCCTCTCCCGCGCTGTTTCCATAAATCATCCCTCGCTCTGGGATTCTCCAGGTGCTCCGCAGCTGGCAGCTTGTTACGGGAGCTTGTACCGCTTGTACCTATCAGGAGATAAGGATGGGAGGAGAGGGATGGCCGGGCAGGCGGGGAGGGGACGGCGGTGACAGCCGGAGCGGACACAGGGCCGGGAGGGACATCCCGCATCCCCCTGCGAGCTGGATCCGGGGCTGGACCCGCCGCCGGAGCTGCTGGAGGGACCAGACGGAGCCCGGGAGGTGCCGGTGAGCCCGCGGTGAGCGCACGGCGCTGTGGGGTGTGGGGGTGCCCTGCGTGGGATGGGACGGGGGGGACACAGGGATGAGCCCCCCAGCCCTGCTGCAGGGCCTGGAGGGGGCTGGTGGCCGCTGTGCCAATCTCAGAGGCCGCTGTGCCAATCTCAGTGGCCACTGGGCCAATCTCAGTGCCCACCATCCCCTGCGAAGGCACAGCACCATGGGGACAAGGGGACAGCCTGGCCACTGGGAATTCATTTCGACAGAGCGAATTCAAGCTGGATGAAGGAGAAAAATTGATTTTTTATCCCAGAGTGTTCCCAGCTCCCTGCTCTGCCTCGGCAGCCCTTGGGAGAGCTCGGCCTTGTGCTGAACCTGCCCGTGGCACACCGTGGCCGTGGTTGCCCGAGCCAAGGTGGCATCCCGGCTGGAACAGGCACCTCTGAGGCACAAAGTGGGAAAATCCATCTGGAAAGCCCAGCAGGGATGGGACCTGCCTGGCTGAGCGCCCTTGGAGGAGCAGGGGAGCGAGGGAACGGGGGACCCTCCTGAGCCTCCTCACGGCGCAAACCTGGATCACGACACGGGGCACTGGGGGAGCCGCGATCGCTGAGCTCTCCACAGCTGGAATGTCACACCAGCTGCGATATTCCACGGGCCAGCGGAGCACGGAGCACCCACTGCCTCCGGGGGATTGAATGGGAAAAAAAAAAACCTGATTAATGCTGAAACAACGCTGAAAGGGAGCAGCGGGAGCGGAGATGTCGGAACGGTGCACTCCGGGATCACCACGGGGGATCAGGATCCCCAGGAGCCCCAGCACCTTTGCTCTGGAGCAGGTGGGGAGCAGGATGGCACCTCCCAGCCCGAGCCCGTGGAATCAGCCCCAGTTATCACTTGGAATGACTCAGCTCCACTCACGCTCCGATATCGCTGCGACGGGGATCCCGCAGCCCAACGGGATCCAGCGCCCGGAGCATCCAGGCCCAGCCCAGCTCTCCGTCACTCCTCACATCAAACCTCGATGCCTCGGCACAAGAGACAGGCTCTAAATGATCCGTTCAGGCCCTAAAGCCCCACGACTCCGTTCATTAATTACTAACGATGATCCGTCTCAGCCTCGCTGCTCGCCCGTTCGCTATTTTTACCTCCCCATTTCCAACCCTCAGCGTTAAAAAAGTCATGAGCCCGGGTCTCAGAAAAACCTCCTGAGCGGGTCTAAAAATTCACTTTTTGGTCAATCCCTGCCAGGCTCTTTCACTGGTGGTTCCCTCTGACGAGGCGGCAGCAGCGGGGCTGGCAGTGACGGAGGTGGCACCCACGTCCCCGGCGGTGGGTGGCATCGCTCCCGCTCCTGGCACGCACACGGCTCTTATTAAAAAGCAAAAATTAGTCTTTCACCCTCTGGTGGCAAAAACTTCAGAGCTCGGATCAGCTGTGGGAGCCTCGATTAATTACCAGCGGGGTCGTTCCTCTTGCTGCTAATTACGCTGGAATAGGCAGAAAATGCCAGGAAAGGAGTGCGGGCCGCTCCGAAAAAGTTTAGGATTTAAGGCAAAAAAAAAAAAAAGAGCAGAGGCAGAGGATGCTCGTGATGCCACCTCAGAGCAGCCTGTCTCGGCTTTGGTGGCCTGCCAGGACGTCACCTGTTGGCGTCTCATTCCTGGGGGAAACTGAGGCAGCGGCAGGTGAAGAGCTGGGCCTGCAGGAGCTGCCAGCCCCGAGCGCCCACCCGCCAGGCAGCCTCACCTCCTATAATTAAGTACTATCAACAATTGCATATTAATTAATTTAATATCCATTACTATTAATTAACAGGGTAATTAAATCCTTCCCGTAATTAACAGGCCACCCAGCAGAGAGGCCTGGCTGCAGAGCCCCCCCGGGGCGTGTCGAGGGAAAGGGGCTGCACAGGGAGCAAGGACGGACCCCCCCCGGAGCCAGACCCCTCTGGGGACACCCCCCCGAGAGGGGGGGACACGCAGAAACACGGAGAGGGAAAAGCGATTCCTCAAAGCAAGGGGCCTCACACGACATTTATTTGCGTTTTATTATAAAAAAATACAGAATCCAAACGGGAGGGGTGAGAGATCCGGTTCACCATCAGCACGACGTCGAGGACGAAAGCGGAAATGTCGAAGGACGGAGCGAGGGGACCAGCACGGGGTGAGGGGGACAGCGCCGAGGGCAGGGGGGGGGNGGGGGGGCTGCTCCAGGGGACCCCCCCCAGCCCTCCCCCGCCGCCGCCTCCGTCCTTCCACTCTCCCACAGTCGCTGTACACAATATAGATATTTATATATATAATCTATATATATATAAAACACAGACCGAAGGCCAGGCGGGGGCTGCCGGCTCCCCGTCGGAGCCCAGCGGGTGCCCCCTGCATCCCCCCCCCAGAAACACAACGCTTTTGTCACCTTCGGGAACCACGACCTGGTCTGGACACACGGGACAGGGACAGGGACGGCAGGGAATGCTTTTTTTAAATTTTTTTTAAATCATGTTTTTTTGATTTTTTTTTGTAATTTTCTTTCTTTTTTTNAAACGCTCACAGTATAGCGCTGTATGTACAGGGACAGAGCCCCCCCCCGGCCCCCATTGCGGGGGATCCACTCAGAATTGGGGGGGCTCCAGCCAGGTCTGAGCCCATCTCTGGCACCCCCCAGGACCACCGACCTCCCTGGGAATAGGGGGGTTCTGCGGGATGGGCACAGGACCCCCCCCAAGGTGGGACAGCCCCAGATTTAAGGCGAGGAGGGGTCACACCCTGGGGCTGTGGGGTGACCCCTCCCTGGGGATCTGCCACCCCTGGGCTGTCAGAGGGCCAACCTCAGACTGGGGGGTTGAGGGGGGGGGGTTCAATTATTAATGCAAAGGAAAAGGGAAAAATCCCCAAGCCCAGAATGTCGGGGGACAATGGGGGAGCACCAGGAAGGTCCCACACGCAGTGCCAGCCCCCCGTGGGGGGCTCCTGCTCCCCCAAGGCATCGGGGGGACACGGAGCAGGGAGGAGGAGGAGGAAAATCCATGGCACACACTCCTCCCACCCCGGCGCTGACCAAAAACCCTCGGAGCGATGCCCACGGCTGGGCGAGCCCGGCCTGCCGGCTCCCAGCGCCCGGCGGTGCTCCCCGTGCCAGCCGGCCATTCCCGGCCTTCCCAGGGCCGGCCACTGGCAGTGCCAGCCCTTCCCGGTGCTCCCAGTGCCAGCCTTTCCCAGTGCTCCCAGTGCCAGCCTTTCCCGGTGCTCCCAGTGCCAGCCCTTCCCGGTGCTCCCAGAGCTGGCCATTGGCAGTGCCAGCCCTTCCCGGTACTCCCAGTGCCAGCCCTTCCCGGTGTTCCCAGTGCCANCCCAGTGCTCCCAGTGCCAGCCCTTCCCGGTGCTCCCAGTGCCAGCCTTTCCCGGTGCTCCCAGTGCCAGCCATTGGCAGTGCCAGCCCTTCCTGGTGCTCCCAGTGCCAGCCCTTCCCGGTGCTCCCAGTGCCAGCTGTCTCCAGTGCCAGCCGTCCCCGGTGCTCTCCATGCCGGTGGCCACTCGGTGCTCCCGGTGCTGGCTGTTCCTGCTGCTCCCCGTGCCCGGTGTCCCTGGTGGTCCCCACACTGGCCACGCTCTGCTCTCCATGCCGGACATCCTCGGTGCTCCCCGTGCTGGCCGGACATTCCCGGTGCTCTCGGTGCCGGCCATCCCAGTGTCCCCTGTCCCAGCTGACCATTCCCGGTGCTCTCGGTGCCGGCCATCCCAGCGTTCCCTGTCCCAGCTGACCATTCCCGGTGCTCTCGGTGCCGGCCATCCCCGTGTCCCCGTGCCAGCTGTCCCCAACGCTCCATCCAGTCTCCTTTGCTGCTCACGGAGCCACCCCGCTGTCCCGTGGGGATGGCAGTGACATCAGCGGGGACAGGGTGAACCCCCAGGAGCTCGGAGGGGGCTGTGTCCGTCCAGGCCCCCCGTGCCCGGGGCAGGGGGTGGCCGGGGGTGGCGGGTCCGGCTCCGTGACGTCCTGTGGCCGGGCTGGGAAGGAGTCCGTGCCCACGGAGCCGGTGACACCATCGCTGTGTCCGGTGGCTCTGCCCACGGCGGGGACAATGGGGACTCAGCAGGGACCCGAGCCCGGCCCGTGCGGGTCAGTCTGGCACCAGGGGGACCCGACGGGAACAACTCAACGAATAAAAATAAAAATATTTTTTCTTTCCAAAAAAAAAAAACCAAAAAACAAAACGAAAAAAAAAAAACCCCACAAAGAAAAAAAAAAACCCAAACGGACGAGGACTCTGTATTTGGTCTAGAAATGTAAAAAGCAACGCCCCACCGGGACAGCCGGAGCTGCAGGGCGGGGATGGAAGTCGGGATCCATCCCCCGGGACAGCCCGGCACCGCTCCCGGCGGGACAGCTGTGCCGAGGCGGGGACTTCAGGCGGGCGACACGATCCTCGTCGGCAGCACCGACCCTCCCTGGGCACCATCCAGGCCATTCGGGGCGGGCGGGATCCGTCCCCGGGCCGCTCCCGCCCCGCGGAGCCGCTCCCGGCGCGTCGGTGTCGGTGCTACGAGACCAGGAGCGTCCAGACGACCGGCACCACCGCCAGCGCCGCCGGCGGCACCCTGAGGCTGCAGCAGGAGTTGTTGCTGGTGAAAATGGGCTCCGGGGATTCGTAGAGGGAATCGTCTGTGGAAAAGGAAGGAACAGAGGGCGGGTGAGGCGGCGATCCCGGCGGGAAGCGGAGGCACGGCGATGCTTGGCACCCCGGCAGCGGGAGCCGGTGGCATTCCCACGAGCTGGGCACCGACCCCTCCCCAAATCCCAGCTTCCCCAAAAGCTGTCACCCCCGGGACCTGACACGGGGACACCATCCGAGGGTGGCTGTGGCCACGGGGATGGGCAGCGTGGGCATGCCGAGGGCGCTCCCCGGGGCGGGTGAGGGCACAGGGCGCTCCGGTTCCTGCCCTTCTCCTGGGATTACGGAGCGCTGAACCCCGTCCCCGTGTGCCACCGGCAGGTGACATTGTCCCGGGGGTTAAACCGGGGATGGACCCGCTCGGGGCAGGGTCACCCCTTGCCCACAGCGTGGGGGTCCCGGGCAGAGCAGCCCGGAGCACACGGGGGACACAGGGGGACACAGGGGGACACACGGGGTACATGAGGGAACACAGGGGGACACAGGGGGACACACAGGGGACACAGGGGGACACAGGGGGACACACGGGGTACATGAGGGAACACAGGGGGACACAGGGGGACACACAGGGGACACAGGGGGACACAGGGGGACACAGGGGGACACACGGGGACACACAGGGGACACACAGGACCCCACGTGGCCACTCCCCCGCCTCAGCTCGCTCCAGTTTGTCACTGGATTATGGATTTTTATGGAGCTGGAGGCAGGAAAAGCAGAGTCTGGTCTTTCCCAGGGGCGCTCCAACGCTCCACCCACCCGATCCCCCCGTCCCCCCGAATTCCAGAGGGTCCCTCATGCCGGGATGAGGTTTCCAGACTCATCCCAGGGCCAGACCCAGTCAAGGGCTGCCCCCTCAGGGACCTCCCGCCATCCCCCAGGCCCAGCCTCTCTCCTTCTTCCCTTCCCCTCTGCAAGAAGGAGCAAAATCCCAATATTATTAAAATACTAAAAAATAATATCGGGAGAGATTTTTTTTATTTTTCCTCCTCGCCTCATCCCGAACGGAACGTGATGAGTTTCTACAGACGGTTCCGTTATGTCGGGTTTTATTTTAAAGCCACCAGAGGAAGGGAGGCGAGAGCCATCGGTTACCCGGTGACATTCCGCCGTCCCCGGGGAGCGACGCTGCCATTTGCTAATTGCACGTTAACAGGGGAAGAAAATTATTAATTTGTTTTTTTTTTAAATGGCTGATTTATGCGAGTCGGAAAAGTAGCCACTGAGCAGGGATGATTATTGTTATTCATTTTTTTTTTCTTTTTTTTTCCCCTGTCTGGACAGCGCCGATGGCTCCAACAGAGCTGAAGGGCCCTGTCCCCATCCCTGTCACCATCGGGGTGGTCCCCAAAGGCCACCACTTGTCCCCAACCCATGGGGCAGGACACGGGGACCCCCCCAGGGACCCCCCAAACCTCTCACTTACTTGTTGGCCGAACATAAACCTTCAGCTTCAGGCAGGGCCTGTCCACCGTGTTCGGGGGGGACGCGGCTGCGAGAGGAGAAGGGGACAAGGGGGGTGGGTTGTGGGGACAGTGGCAAAACCAGGGTCAAGGCACCGAATAAAAATAATAAACTTTGGGAGAAAGGGAGAAATCGCAGCAGTTATCGTGGTGATGCTTCCTCTCAGGAGGAGAAAATGCAATT
>VZDJ01000162.1:255515-267674 GCA_008694505.1 Cyanoderma ruficeps
TGGCACTTCGCCCCATGGAGAGAAAGAGAAGGTGCTGAGCTGAGCATCCCCAACTCCTCCATCCCAATTCCATCCCAGGTCCTCCAGGGATGCTGCCAACCTTCCATGGGGTTGGGTTTTTTTTTACCCTCCCGTTTTCTTTTCCTTTTAGGAGCTGCACCCCGTGGGGGGAAGCAGAAAGTGCTGAGCTGAGCGGAACCACGGGCATCCCATCCCACAGAATCCCACCCCACAGCATCCCATCCCACAGAATCCCATCCCACAGCATCCCATCCCACAGAATCCCATCCCAAAGCATCCCATCCCACAGCATCTCAACCCACAGAATCCCGTCCCACAGACTCCCATCCCATGGAGTCCCCACACACAGAATCCCATCCCAAAGCATCTCAACCCACAGACTCCCATCCCATGGAGTCCCCACACACAGAATCCCATCCCAAAGCATCTCAACCCACAGACTCCCATCCCATGGAGTCCCAACCCACAGAATCCCATCCCATGGAATCCCAACCCACAGAATTCCATCCCGTGGAGTCCCAACCCACAGACTCCCATCCCATGGAGTCCCAACCCACAGACTCCCATCCCATCCTGCTGCATCCCAGCTCCATGCCCAGGGCCGGCGCGTGCCCTTGACCCACTCCAAGGCCCGAGCGTGTCCCGGTGCCGGCGGGTTAATGGATTCCAATCCGTGGGCTCGAGGAGGAGGTAATTTCTTTTCTTTCATGTCTGCTAAATACGGTTCCTCAAAGAGGCATAATTTCTAATGTTCCGCATGACGGGAATTCTAACCGGGTTAGCAATGATCAGCTTCCCATTTACTCCTGTGTAATCTCTCCCTAACGACATTAAAAAATAAAAAAAAATAAAATAATAAAAAAAAAATAAAAGCGAGGGGGGGGGGGGAGGGGTTGGNTGTGGCCGCAGTTATTGCGCCGGTGACATTTTACGGGGGGGAAGAGAGAGGAGGGAAATGGTAATTTAATATAGATAAAAGGAACAAATTAAGTGGGCTGAAAACAGCTGCTTTAGGAAAAAGAGGAGGAATGACAAGGCGGAGGAGCGTGGCCGTGGCTCCGGCGAGGGCGGCGGGGTTGGGGTCGCGCTGCCCTGTTTGGGTTTGGGTTTTATCCCGGCACCTGCTCCCAGCACGGCTGGATTGTTTTTCCAGGAGGTTCCTCTCCCCCTCCTGCTCCTCCGGACACTCTGGAGGTGGAAATTCCCTGCCGGGGACCATCCGCCAGCACCAGAGTTTCCTCCAGAGCAGGCCAGGCAGTTCGGGGGTCAGGTCTGGGTGAGGAAGGGAGCCCAGATTTGGGAAAGCGCAGGGATACATGGGGGAGCTCAGGAATTACATGTGAGAGCATGGGAATTACACGGGAGAGCACAGAAATACATGTGAGAGCACAGGAATTACATGGGAGAACATGGGAATTACATGGGAGAACATGGGAATGCATGGGAGAGCACAGGAATTACATGGGAGAACATGGGAATACATGGGAGAGCACAGAAATACATGTGAGAGCACAGGAATTACATGGGAGAGCACAGGAATACATGGGAGAACACAGGAATTACATGGGAGAGCACAGGAATTACATGGGAGAGCACAGGAATACATGGGAGAACACAGGAATTACGTGGGAGAGCACAGGAATCACATGGGAGAACATGGGAATACATGGGAGAGCACAGAAATACATGGGAGAACACAGGAATTACATGGGAAAACTCAAGTGTACACGGGAGAGCACAGGAATTACACGACAGCACAGAAATACATAGGAGAGCATGGGAAAAGATGGGAGAGCATGGGAATTACATGTAAGAGCATGGAATACGTGGGAGAGCTCAGGAATTACACATGAGAGCACGGGAATTCATGGGAGAGCACAGGAACACAAGTGAGATAATGGGAACACACGTGAGAGCACAGGAACATTGGGACAGCACAGGAATTACACAGGAGAGCCTGGAAACAGGTGGGAGAGGATGGGAATGACATGGCAGAGCACAGGAATGACACGTGAGACCACAGGAATGCTTCTGAGAGGAATACACAGGAGATCATGGGAACGCTGCCTGGGGCTGGGGCCATTCCCAGTGCCATTCCCACTGGGATGAGACCAGTCCTGGTCTCATGCCCAGAGCTGTGACTCAGCCCCAGCAAAGGTTTCCACGGGATGTTTGCCCCGAGCCGGACAAGTTTTGGTGCGAGATTTTGCAGCGTTTTGGGGTCACCAAGGCAAACCGAGCCACCGGGACACCCCTGGCACCCTCCCAGCCCAGCCCCATCCCCACTCACAGATGTAGTAGTACTCGTGGCCGGGTCGGAACTCGAAGCCCAGCGAGAAGGGGGTGAAGAGCTGGAACTTCTCGGAGAACTTGAGGGGCCCGTTGGGGGAGTCGGGGCGGTTGCACTCCCAGCGCTTGAAGCCGCGCTGCCGGTGGTCGCAGGACGCGTGGCCCTCGTAGTTGACCATGTAGAGGATGTACCTCTCCATCCGCTCCGGCAGCGGCTCCTCGTAGTGAGGGCAGTAGATGTCCAGGTAGTCGTTGATGCTCACCTCCACCGTGTAGTCCCCGCGGTGGAACCTGCGGAGGAGTTGGGTCAGCGGGTCACGGGCTGGTCCGTGCTCGTTTGGAGAACCCTCCCGGCGCGCCGGAATCACACGGCGGGTTTGGGGTGGAAGGGGCCTTAAAGCTCATCCAGTCCCCGTGGGCGTTCTGCTGCTGTGCCCTGGTTGGCGTTCTGGGCTGGAACTCTGCCAAAGCTGCTCTTTTTGGGGGCTGAAAAATCCTCCTTGTTTTGTAGGAATGAGCCAAGGAGAACCATTCCTGGGAGATCGAGTGGTGCCTCCAGCTGATCCTGGACTATTGGATCCGAGTGGGTAAGGAGAGGCAGGTGACCACAGGACCATGGGATTCCAGGATGGTTTTGGGTGGGAAGGACCTTAAAGCCCATCCAGCCCCACCCTGCCATGGCGGGGACACCTTCCCCTGTCCCAGGCTGCTCCAAGCCCAACCCACCCTGGCCTTGGACACTTCCAGGGATGGTGCAGCCACAGCTCCTCTGAACACCCTGTGCCAGGGTGATCCAAGGCCTGGATCCACCCCCAGAGTCCCCATTAACCTCCAGATTAACCCAGATCCTCTTTGTTTCATGCCAACAAACTGGCATCGTTCGGTAGAAAACCACACAAAAAACGACGACTCCCGGCGGCGCCGGCACCGCCGCAGCCCAGCGCCGCAATCCCGGTGCCATTGGAGCTCTTGGCACCGATTACCCCAGAGATGAGGGGATGAGCAGCACTGCAGAGCCCCATGGCACGTGCCAGCAAGGCCCCTCCGGCTCCTCGGGGCAGCCCCTGTGACCCCCTCCCCATATTCCAGAGCCCCGGGCACCGCAGCTGGCAGAGCTCAAGGCCAAATTCCCCGTTCCCCCTGGCAGCTTGGATTCCCCTCCTCGCTGAGCGAGGTTCTTCCCTAATCAATTTAAGCCTCCCCCCCATCAGGAAGCCCCCCAAAACCTCGGCACCGCCAGGGATTGGGGTCACCCCACCCCTCCAGGGCGTGGCTGGAGGGGTCAGCACAGCCCTGGTGGGCTGGACGCAGTGACCACAACCCCCTCAACCCCCCAAAGCAGCATCTTGGGGCTCCCAAACACCCCCCCAGAGGCTGTGGCAGCTGCTGAGGCGGCTTCAACTCATCCAGAAACACCCCAAAAATGCATCCCCAGCCCTGCGGCAGGATGGCAGAGGAGAGAGACCCCCAAAAAGGGCAGGGGGGATGGAGGGAGGCGGTGTGGGGAGGGGGGTGGTCCTGCAGCCCCCCTCCAGCTCATTACCTGCCTCATAAGCTCTCTGATCACACAGGGAACACGCTAATTAAGGAGCAGGGTTTCTCCCTCTCCTTCCCTCTCCTTTCCCGAGCCAGTTGTGCCAACCCTGCCCCTGGCAAGGTAACATTGGAAAATGTAAAATTAATACAAAGGGCTGGGATTTACTGGGAAACAATTTTCAAACGCGCGGGGAACAATAAAAAAAAAATATTTAAAGAAAAAACCAACAAAAAAACCTTCTTCTCGCTGCCTTTTATTTAAAAAAATTATTTATTTTAATGATCGTTACTAAAGCCCAAGCAAAGGCGAGGGGGGGCTCACGTATCAGGGGAATAATAATATTAATTATTATTATATTTGGGGGAAAAACTCACTTTGAGGCCCTTCGCCTGCCTGACAAATTGCTGAATTAAGGCTGATTAGAGCTGATTAATGGCCCAGATGGAGACGGGTGTGAGAGGGGCTGTGGGGAGGGGGTCACCCCCTCCTTTGGGGGAGCTGTGGGGAGGGGGTCACCCTCCTTTGGGGCAGGGGGTTTGTGGGGACCCCCAGCATGGTGCACCCCACTCTGCACGAGGTCCTGGGCTCCCCCAGGGCATCCCAGGCTGATCCTACGGGATGGAGATGATGCCAGCACTGGAGCCATGGGATGGGGATGATGCCATGGGATTGGGATGATGCCATGGGATGGGATTGATGCCACAGGATAGGATTGATGCCATGGGATAGGGATGATGCCATGGGATGGGATTGATGCCATGGGATGGGATTGATGCCATGGGATGGGGATGATGCCATGGGATAGGATTGATGCCATGGGATGGGATTGATGCCACGGGATGGGATTGATGCCATGGGATGGGGATGATGCCATGGGATGGGGATGATGCCATGGGATGGGATTGATGCCATGGGATTGGATTGATGCCATGGGATGGGGTTGATGCCATGGGATGGGATTGATGCCATGGGATGGGAATGATGCCATGGGATGGGGATGATGCCATGGGATGGGATTGATGCCATGGGATGGGATTGATGCCATGGGATGGGGATGATGCCATGGGATGGGGTTGATGCCATGGGATGGGATTGATGCCATGGGATGGGAATGATGCCATGGGATGGGGTTGATGCCATGGGATGGGATTGATGCCATGGGATGGGAATGATGCCATGGGATGGGGTTGATGCCATGGGATGGGATTGATGCCATGGGATGGGAATGATGCCATGGGATGGGGTTGATGCCATGGGATGGGATTGATGCCATGGGATGGGAATGATGCCATGGGATGGGGTTGATGCCATGGGATGGGATTGATGCCATGGGATGGGAATGATGCCATGGGATGGGGTTGATGCCATGGGATGGGATTGATGCCATGGGATGGGAATGATGCCATGGGATGGGGTTGATGCCATGGGATGGGATTGATGCCATGGGATGGGATTGATGCCATGGGATGGGGATGATGCCATGGGATGGGGTTGATGCCATGGGATGGGATTGATGCCATGGGATGGGATTGATGCCATGGGATGGGGATGATGCCATGGGATGGGGTTGATGCCATGGGATGGGATTGATGCCATGGGATGGGATTGATGCCATGGGATGGGGATGATGCCATGACCATAGCCAGTGTCACATGATGAGGATGATGTGAGGGATGGGGATGATGCCACGGGATGGGGATGATCTTATGGGATGATCCCATTGCCAGGGATGACACCATGGGAGGAGGACAATTCCATCACCAGGGATGACACCATGGGATGAGGACGATTCCATCACCAGGGATGACACCATGGGATGAGGACAATTCCATCACCAGGGATGACACCATGGGATGAGGACGATTCCATCACCAGGGATGACGGCCCCGGATGGGGACGATGCCATGGGATGGGGATGATCCCATCACCAAGGACGTACCCTGGGACAACCCATGGCCTGGCTCTATGGGCACCCTGGCTCTGGAACTCCATGTCCCCACCCTCCTGCACCCTGGGGCCCCAGCACAGGACACGTCACCCACCGAGCCTGGCTCCATCAGGTTTGGGTTTAATCAACAACTTCCCAGCACTGTGACTCCCCTGCTCCTTCCACAACAGCAGCAAAAACCCATCGGAGGGAAATTGTCCGGAATGAAAATCTCGGAGGTGGCGAAGCCCCTTTGGCAGTGCCCAACCCCTGTGTCCCCACACCACGCCGGGCAGGGTGGCACCTCCATGCTGGAAACAAATTGGCTTCCCAAGTTTTTACCCCTTGGATATTCACTGTGGAGGGGGAAAGCCCTTCTGAGAGGAGAGGCAGATGGAGACCCCTGGCCCCTGCAGAGCCAACCAGGAGAGCAAATCCCACACCCAAACCCTGGTCCTGGTCCCCCAACCACAACCAGTGCCTCAGTTTCCCCTCCGAGCTGCAGCAGCACCCTCCCAAAATTCCGAAATTCGGGCAGCGACCCAGCCCGGGAACAAAGCGGATTTGTCTCTCTACACCCTGCGAGACCAGCCAGTGTCCCAAGGGTTAAATAATTCAGATTTTTCTTTCCTGAACAGCTTGAAAAGAGATATGATTGCGCCCGCTGGAATACGGGGAGGGGGGAGATATTATGGATGGAAAAGAGCTATTTAAGCTGAGGAACGGTGTTGGCACATAAACAAATGGGTATAAACCAGCCATGAATAAATTGAGGCTGGAAATTAGGAGGTTTGGAACCACTGGGGGCCAGTCGGGGCTCACGAGGGCAGAGGGGGCGAGGGGGGGACTGGGGCAGGGGGGCCAGGTATGGGGTCCCCCCCGCTCCAAGGGCACCCGTCCTTGTGGGGCCAGGCGCTGAGAGACTTAAAAATCTCCCTTCCGCTTTCATCTCCCGAAATCTCCTTCATTCAAATAGTCACAGCGTGATCAGGAGTAATAAGCCTATTACAGAGCAAAATAAAACACAGCGGCTCCCCCCCATCCTCCCCGCCCCCCCCAAACCAGCCCCCAGCCCTCCCGCCCTCTTTGGGGCTATTAAACACAACCCGATGGAAATTCAGCTGCGGAGAAGCCAATGTCAACCCCCCCTCAGCTCCCCCAGCCCTGCAAGGTGTCCCCCCCTGTCAGGAAATGGGGACAAAGCGGCTCCCGGAGCGGGGGGGTGGCAGGGAAGGGCCCCCAGGGCGCAGGCGCCCACCGACCCCTTCCAGCGGCTCCTTTCTGCATTAATCCCGTTGCTCGGCTGGTGCCTGGCATGTCCGCGGCCGGCAATGGACTTCACACCGGGAACGTTTAAGGCGGTTTTCCATCTGTTTCTCCTTCTCCTCGGGCAGCCGGAATCGCTGCCGAAGCCCCGAGCCCAGCGATCATCCCGCGGGATGACCACGGCAGCGCTGGGCGGGAGCCGGGCGCGGCCACCGGGGGGGGAATTTGGGTCATGGGCTGGTCCCAGTGTCCTGGAGGATGATCCCTGGTCCCTGCTCAAGAGGCAAAAGCCACCCACGGAGCTGAGAGAGGACGGAGCCGGAGCTGGATGCACCCGGACACCGGTGCCCACCCAGTTTTGGTCCAGAGGGTTTGGCCACCCCACACCCCATCACACTTCCCCATCCCCACCAGCGCCAAGATTGATTTTAACAGCATTTCCAAATATTTTCCATGGCGGAGAGCGAGCGTCCCCCACACCAGCACCTCCCAAACTCCCTCCAGGCCGTGCCGGAGGATCCCAGCATCCCACCACGGCCAAGTCCTGGCGCTGGCAGGGATGAGATGACGTTCAGCCCGTCCCCATCGACCCCAACACGCGGGATGGTGGCAGTGACGAGTCCCTGTCCCCAGAGGCTCCGGCGTTGTCCCCGGTGCCGCGGCGGGACGGAGCAGGGACGGCGTCGTGGCTCACGGAGCGCCGGTAATGTGGTCCGGAGGGACCCCGCCGTACACACAGCACCTAAATTATTTAATTTCTCCAAACTGCTGCACCTTTATAAATCATTAAAAGCTCCTTTTGATCTGTGTTAATGAGGTTTCGTGAGTGCGGGGCTGGGAAATGCTTCGGCGCCAGAAAAGCAATGCCGCTGATTAAAAAAATAAAGAGGGGGCGAGCGGGAGCGTGGGGGGCGGGATGGGCACGGGGCGGGGGGCACAGGGGGTCCCCAGGGCCCAGCCAGGCAGTGGAGGGGCTTTAGGGATGCCTGTCATGTTTATGTTCTTTCCCTTTCTCTTCCCCTCCCTTCCCTTTCTCTTTCCATTTCCTTTTCCTTTCCAGCTTCCCTTCCCTTTTCTCTCTCCCTTTCCTTTCCCCTTTCCCGGAGCTTTCCAGCCAGGGAATCCTGGGAACACGCTGGTCCCGGCTGCCACCACATCCCTGGGAAATGCTGGTGCCAACCAAACCACGGGCAGGGCTGGGGCTGTTGGTCCCCCTGGTGCTCTGGGAAACAATTCCCTCCTTGGGGAGCAGCGGGATGGGATGAAATCCCCCCCCAGGCTGTCACCGGGAGCCGTGGCCAGCGGGAGCGTCCGGTTCCAGCAGTGCCACCACCGGTGACCCCGTCGGTGACACCGTGGGAGCGGCGGGAGCGGCGCGGCGCCGGCCCTGACAGCTTTAATGCCAATATTTATCTCGGCTCCAAACCTCCGAGCCCGGCTCCGTATTCAGGAACTCAATCACCGGGATCGGGAATGACGGTGACGGCTCCCGCCCATGGCAGCCGCGTTTGGGCTTAACGTCGGCTGAGTGCCCTGGAGCTGCACCGCCGGCGACAGGGATGGGACAGGGATGGGGACAGGGATGGGGACAGGGATGGGGACAGGGATGGGACAGGGATGGGGCAGGGATGGGGACAGGGGTGGGGACAGGGATGGTGACAGGGACAAGGATAGGGATGGAGATAAGAATGTGGATAGAGACAGGGATGGGGACAGGGATGGGAATGGGGACAAAGGCAGGGTGGCAGGGGGGATAGACAGGGACAGGGATGGAGATAAAAACTGGTGTAGGGAAAGGAATGGGAATGGGGATGGGAATGGGAACAGCAACAGAGACATGGATGCGGTGGGGATGGAATGGGGATACAGACAGGGACAGCGACAGGGATGGAGATGGACACAGGGATGGGGATGAGGACTGGGGCAGGCACTGTGAGTAATGAAAACAAATTCCATGCAGAACCAGGGGGCACTTCCCCAGCCCTGGAATCCTGGAGCCAGCCAGGGAGCAGCACTGCCCCAGCTGGAGCAGGGGGAGCAGCACCCCCAGCCCGGCTCAGCCCGGAGCTCACACCTCCACTGAGGGATATTTCCCTTTCCCTCCTTTTAAGGTAAATGACAGAAAATCCCAGGACAGCCATCAGCCTCTGAGGTAACCTCATCCGCCTCGGCCGCGTTCCCACAGGAATCAGCGGCTCCTGTTACCTGGGGCAACGGCAGGGAAATGACGGCTGGCATCTAAATTGCCATCATTATGCTCCAGAGCCAATACTCCCCATTTACACTTTATTGTCATCTTTTGCTTTAGGGAGATGCTGAGATATTACAGGACGGGGTGACAGAGCGGGATGAGATGGGATGCACGAGGAGAGAAGCACGGAGATAAATGGGGACCCCCGGAGCTGTTATTTCAGCCTGATTGCGGATCCGGAAGCAGAGCCCAGCCCGATCCCGCAGGCTGTGGAGAGGCTGGAGAGTACAGAAGAAAATAAAATTTGTTTAAATGCAAGCGCCAGCCTGGCGGGGCCTGGGCACGTGGTACCTGGGAGAGGATTCCCACCAAACGGTGCCGAAAACGCCGCGGAGGCAGCTCAGCCTCCTCCAGCTGGGGGGATGCTCATGGAATAACGGGAACTGATCCTCACCAGCAGCTGGGACTGGGCTGTGATGGGACCACACTGTAGGGCTGGTACCCCATTTTGGGGCTGGCACCCCATTGTGGGGCTGGCACCCCACTGCACCCCCAGTAACTCCTTGTGGGGCCGGTGCCCCAATATAGCCCCAGTACCCCATCCCAGGGCTGGTACCCCATTTCGGGGCTTGCACCCCACTGTGGGGCTGGCACCCTATTACATCTCCTGCACCCCACTGCACCACTGTATGCCATTCCAGGGCTGGCTCCCCATTGTGGGGCCACTCCAAGGACACTCCTGGGCACCCCAAAACCTGCTCTTGGTTCTCTAAATCCCAATTTCATTCTCCCTCCCCATCCCACTTTTTGCCCAGTTGCACAAAGGAAATGCAAAGCCAAACTTGGGGTGTCCCCATCCCCACACTGCAGTGAGACAGGGCCAGGGGGGCTGCCGGGGACAGCGGGGGGAGGAACAGGGCCCTTTCAAGTGTTTGCAGCGAAAAAAGAAAGAGAGAAAAAAGCAAAGAGTTCAAAAACTGAGCAGCTTTCCAAGGAAGAGCCAGGGCGGCTTCGCCCTCGGCCCCACCGCGCCATGCACGGGGTTGGGATCGGGAGATTCCTTCCCACACAACTCCTCCCTGAGCAGGATCCCAGAGCTCACAATGCCTGGGATAAACCCAACCAGAGCCACGGCCCCACGGATGCACCGGGAGCTGGGAGCTCCACACGACCCAGCACGACACGGACACGGCGGGTGGGGATGGAGCCTGCCATGATGCCAGGCATGGATCAGACAGGTTTTTCCCTCAGACTCATGACATCACCCTCTTGTCCAGAAAAAAACACGGGTGTCAGCCGGAAATCGTGGTGTTGGCACACAAATATTCCATTTTCCACGTGCCACAGCCTATCCAGGGGGACCAACCCCACTCCCCAGGCAGGTGGAGCCTCTTTTCGGGGAGCTCTACCCTCGCCCCGCAACCAAAGCTCCCTGGAACTGCTCCAGCTGCTGCAATTCCCACCACTCACCCCTCATTAGCATGGATGCTCGTTAGCCTAGCACTGAGACTAATCAATACTGCCATTAACCGACTCCCTGGAATTAATGCGCTTGAACCTGGCAGGCCGCAGGATATTGGTCATTTTTCCACTTAACCTGGCAGGAGGAGTTTTTCCCTTTGCTGGTGGCAGTGGATGACGGAGGGAAGCTGGGACAGTTTGTACCTACAGCTCCTGGCTGCTGCTTCGCCACCAGCTTTGGGTTCACCACCAGCTTTGGGTTCACCACCAGCTTTGGGTTCACCACCACTTTTTGGTCATCCCAGGATTGTTGGATGCTCCCAATCCACAGGAGAAGGGCAGCCTTGTCCCAAGCCTTGGGGTTGGAGACTCTGGAGAGGGCTCTGGGGTCTCCATCAGAGCACGGGGACACCCAGATCGTGACCCTCTGGTGCCACCCCATTCCTGCAGCTGCTCCCTCCCTTCTTGCCCCAGGTTCCCGGCCTCGGAGCCCCGGGCAGGCACAGCCGAGCTGCTCTCCCGGGCACCCCAGAGCCACCCTCCCCTGCTGCTCCCGCCGCCTCGCAGCGCCTCTGGCTAAACAGAGATCAGAAATGTTAGATCTTTCTTAACATCTCCTGCCAGCACTGTCAGTGGCCCTCTCCAGAGTACCAGGGCCCTCTGTTATGTAAACACAGCACATTCTCTGTCAAAGATTAAAAAAAAAAAAGCCTCATTTGCACATAAAAGCAGCCTGTGCACTAGTTACGGGCACTGTGGCATGTAAGGAAGACTGTAGGTTAAATTCAATAATAAAGTGGGGCGGCGCAGAAGTCCCGCTCCAGCTCCTTCTCCTGCAGCCCAGCCCCGGCTGCTCCGGCCGGACCTGCGGCCACCAAACTGTGCCCTGGGCTGGGACTGAGGAGTCACCGTGGGCTGGGCTGTGGGTGAGTGACCCCCAGACCCCTCACCTCACCCTGTGCCCCCAGGGTGCTCACGGCACCTCAACTCCATCATCCCCATCTCTCCCCCTTGGCACCCCAACCAGAGCGGGGGCTGCTGCCCCCACATCCCTCCCCACAC
This sequence comes from Cyanoderma ruficeps, assembly GCA_008694505.1. Classification (NCBI taxonomy): domain Eukaryota; kingdom Metazoa; phylum Chordata; class Aves; order Passeriformes; family Timaliidae; genus Cyanoderma; species Cyanoderma ruficeps. Next base: position 267,270 of record VZDJ01000162.1, read on the forward strand.
ATTTTTGGGAGCTGGCACCGCCCTCACGCCCCAGCACAGCTCTGCCACGGCCAGAGCAGCTCCCCGCTCCCGAGGCACCAGGAACCACTCAGACGTGACACCGTGGATGTGACACGCCTCGGTGACACGGTGCCCGCTGCAGGGGGATGGCACCAGGGGGGTCTCCGGCCGTGGCTGCCCCTCGCAGGGAGCCCCAGGGGCCGGCCAGCTCCGGGGATGGCGGCAGCCAGCCGGGCCCACGGCCGGATCTGCACAAATCAAATCAGAGCAGAAACTCAACCGTGGGAGAGACCAGGGCTGGGAAGTGTCACGGTAATCGTGTTAGTGCCAGCAGCGCCGCGGCTGCTCCGGGAGACGGGGGCACGGTGGGGTGGGCACGGTGGGGTGGGCATGGTGGGGTGGGTA
>VZDJ01000162.1:284067-294236 GCA_008694505.1 Cyanoderma ruficeps
GGGGCTGTGCCAGCATCTCCCGACCCTTTGGAAGCCGGGTACCCCCGGCCCCCCCCGGCATCCCGGGGGGCTCTGCCCCGCGTTTTTCCACTCAATTTCCTTCCCGCGTCGGCAGCAGATAAATCCCTCTGCCGAGGCAGGCGGCCGGAACGGCAAAGCCAGCGGTGCCAAGTTTAATAAGCAACCCTGATCGAGAATCCAGATAATAATTGGGATTATCGAGCTGGCTGGGAAAGAGCTTCCTCAGCTCCTGACGGCACCAGCACCCGGCACCAGGGTGACAATGACACCCACGGGGGTCCCCGGCGGGGCTGGGACGTTGACGGGAGACCGGGATGCTCCCGAGGAGCAGCGGAAGCGCGTCCACCATCGAATAGTGAAATAAAATCAAAAATAATAAACCCCTTTCTGAGTGCTCCCTGCGCAGTCAGAACGTGCGGCACGAGGGAGCCTGTGCCCCCAAAATCCCACGGGAAGACCCCAGGGGTCCCAGCTCCATTCCCCACTTCTGCAGGAGCGTCCCTGCATCCCGATTTTGGGGAGGGACACACGGAGCCAGCGCCGTCCCAGCGCCCGCGGAAAAGCTCAGCCGCCGAAATAATCCCGTCGCGGTTGGATTTTGTGCAGGGCACGAGGTCCAGGGGCTTTTTTTTCCTCAGTGGAAACAGGATTGGAAAAGGAAAGAATTGGGATTTTTTCGAGTTCTCTACAGGGTCAGGCTGATTTTATTTTACTGCAAATATAAATAGGGGTTTTGATAAATAAATTAAAAAAAAAAAAAAGACAGTCTAAATAAAACCGCCCTGGAAGACACGGCACGGAATCCAGAATCCTGGCAGGAATAGCTATAGCCGGGCTGAGTGCTCTGGAATATTTGTATTTGCTGTCTAAACACTTTATCTCTTTCCCAGCACATGGGTGAGTTTTGCTCCCGTGTAATGTTCAAGGAAAAATAAACCGAGACGGATAATTCCTCCTCTCCTGCAGGGGGAAAAAGAACAATCTGACAAAACTTGGTTGCACTGGGGGAAACAGCAAAATATTTCCAGGGAATTTCGGCCGAACGCCAAGGAAAGAGATGGAGGAGGCGACTGGGATGTGGTGGGAGGAGGAAGCTGGGGATGGAATGGGGCTTCCCCATTCCCAGTTATGGAAAATCTCCATTGCCATTTATTCCCCTTTTTTCCCAAAGCCGGCAGCGCCAGGAACCGAAGCCGAGAGAGGTTTGGGTTTGGCACAAAAGATCCGAAATCCAGAGTTGGATTTCTGGAGGATCTCGGGGCTGGTGGGAAAGGAGCTGAAACAAAAAGTCCATTCCTGGAGTTGAACAAAAAAACGGCATTGAGTGATGGGGTAAAACCCTGCAGATCCTGGGAACGCTTCGGCAGCGCGGTGGGAATACCAGCGGTGGGAATACCGGTGCTGGGAATACTGGTGGTGGGAATACTGGTGCTGGGAATACTGGTACCAGCATCCACAGGGAGCAGTGGCTTTGTGTCCAGCACTGGGATGATGTTTAGTGGGACCGACCCGGCATGGGCAACTCCGGCGTTTGCACGGACACACGGGTGTGCCTGGAGGTCACTGCAGGGAAAACGGGAAAATCCCACAAAACAAGGCTGGAGCAGCTGGAAACACCAAGGAAAGCGGAAAACTGGGAGGTCAGGAAGAGGTGATGCGCTGAGGGAGCGTAGGGATGTATCCCACAGGATCCCACCAGGTCACGAGTTTATCCCACGGGATCCCACCATGGCACAGCCCCACCAGGACACGGCTCAGCCCCGTGGCCGTTCCTCTCCCAGCAGCGGCATCACTCGCTGCCCCGCTGGGCCTTGGGAAGCAAGCACAGGAAGAGGGGAAAAATTTAAAAGGGGAGGAATTTTAAAAAAAAAATAGTGTAAATCCCTGTTTCTGCATCCCTCTCCCTTCATTAACGACCCGAAGGAAAATGTCGGATGGATCCGAGCGGGGCTCGGAGTGGGAGCGCGGATCTCGCTGCCCCGGCGCTGATCGGCTTCACCAGAGCCGAGCGCCATCGATCCCGGGCTCCGTGCTGCAGATGGATCCACGGGCAAGCTGGGCCACATGGGGTGATCCCAAAACTGCCAGCACCTCCATCCCCTGGGAAGGGCTCACTCTGGACCCCTCACTGCCTTGGGCGCCCCTCATCAAGGGCACAGGGAAGGGGAACTCATTCCCTTTCCTTCATTATTATTCCAGGAGTAAATTTTCCTCCCTTGGAATATTTGTCGTTGCTTTGAGCGCCTCATCCCCCTCTGAAGTTCAGGACCCCCTACCCCACGCACGGGCACAAAGCTCAGCTTCAATAGGATCGGGGTGGAGGTGGGGGCTTTCCCAATCCCTTTGGAGAAGGATCCTCTTTTCCCCCATGTCCCATGGAGGAGCCCCGGGAGCCGCCACAACCCCGAGGGACACGGGGGATATTCCAGGGGCACAGCAGGATCCAGCATGTGGACACTCCTGTACACTGCCTGCCTCCCTTCAGCCCAAGTGGTGAATCCCATCAGGATCAGGGCTCATCCCAGTCTCTTGCTGAGGGATGGGATAAGGTCAGGACGGGATAAGGGGGAAGTGGAGGAGTGGAGCAGGATTTGTCCAGCACGTGGACGGGATAAGCTTTGAGGACCCCTGGATTGAACACCCTTTCCAAAATGAAGGATGTGCCCTAAAGGTGACACCTGTCCCAGGTGGGGCTGGCAGGGAGGTGTCACACCAAGGGAAACGCCGGGAATGCTCCCGAGCATCAGCACAGCCCCGCCTTGCCAAAATCCACAGGGCTTTGATTTCTCCACGGGTTTGGGGCTCAACAAGAAAATTTTGGCAAAACCACTTCCCCGCCGCCCTTTAGGATGAAGCGCCAGGCCGGCAGCCCCGTGGCCGTGCATCTCCCCGCCGCCAGCCCCGATTCAGCACAGCTGAAGCCATCGGGTGACCCCGGAGGTGACCCCGGTGGTGACCCCAGCCCTGCCCTCACCCCCTCCCAGCACAGCCCCCTCACATCCCCCCACAGCCCCCGCTCAGCTCGGCTTTTGAGCCGGGAGCCTCATTAGGAGGTAATTAGCTCCGGAACAATGGGAAGCTCTTTAGCAGCCCAGGCACAGCGGCAGCAACAAGCCAAGGGGGATCGAGGGAGGAGAAATAAATAAGTAACAACACTGTGACCACCCGGGAACAAGCCAGGACGGAGCAGGGACACAGCCCGGCGCTGCCCGACGGGCTCCATCTCACTGCCCTGCTCTCAGCCTCGTCCCTTCCGGCTTTTCCTGCCGGGATCAAAGCAGCCCTGGCGCATCCCACACCCAAACAGCCCCATGGGCGCCGTTTCCCCGACACAGCTCCCGGCCGGCTGGTGGAAACAGCCGTGGGATCCCCAAATCCAGAAGGGCTGGGCTGGTGGCAAAGAGTCTGGACCCACAGACACCCCGAAACATAGCCCTGGCTTAGTGTGGGGGCTTCAAAAATCCCTCTGGAATTCATCTGGCAAAGGCCAAAGTGGCCACCGGCTCACCCCAATGCTTCTCCAGCTCTGGAAAATCTGGAAAATCACTTGGGTTGGGAAAGAGCTCCAAGATCATTGATTCTAATGATCCAGCCTCGACCCTTGGAGCACGGTGCTTCCCCCCAGCATTTGCAGAGGCCAAACAGGGCCTGATCATGTTTTTGGGATGGATCTCCAAGCAGAGGGAAGCGGACAGACATGGGGATGAGCATCGGGTCACGGCAAAGAGGGAAAAAGAATTTAAACACCTCTTAGGGGCTGCAGGTAACAGCGCTCCGAGCTGCTCACCTTCCATAAATCCCATTAAATCCAACGAAGCGGGGCAGGATCTCTGCCCCGAGTGGGGAAAACCAGCTCGGATCAAAAGGGAGCCTCAGAAATCATGATTAATATCTAACACAAAAGAACCGAAATTGTCACCATCAGGAATGAGGAGCTATTTAAGGAACAATTGCTGCAATTTTCCAGCCAACCCAGCAGCTGAACCTTGTCAGGCACAGGCAGGTACGGCTCCAGCCGGCTCCTGATGTGGCACCGGGACGGACACAGATGGACAGATGGACAGCCCTGTGCCTGGAGCCAGGTAAACCCACAGCCAGGTGCATCCTGGAGACCTCAGGTAGGAATTCCAGGGGAATGTCACGCAGGGGTGGCACAGCGTCGCCGGACAGGGCGGGTTTTGGCATTGGATTTTTTTTTGTGTGTGTAAAGTGTATTTATGTGTGTGGGGAGGGTGTGAATAAACACCCACATATGTAAACAAACATATAATTTATATAATAGATATAAAGATATTTCCATGTAAATGTACATAAATCTATACGCCCATAAACACGTGTGTCTTTCTTTATACAGCAGCACTTTCAAAGCTTTCCAAGGTCTCTGAGGGCATCTCTCACCCCTTGGACTGTCCCCACCGCCCACCCTCTGCATGTCCCCCCCTCCACCAAGACACCCCGGGATCCAGGGGGGGTCCTGGGGACCGCCTGACCCTCCGGCAGCTCCGCATGCCCCCAGCCCATCCTCGCATTAGGATGCGGCGCATGGCCGGCATTTGGATACCAAATGTGCAACCAGCAGGGAATGTAATTGCGGTCCCTGGAAAGGGACAGGCGGAGACGGAGACGGGCACGGAGAGAGAATCCTGTCAGCGACGCCGGCCCGGTGGTGTCTGCTCTCCATTAACCACTCGCCGCAGCCCTGGGCTGGTGAGGAATTGCTAACACGGCTTAACGGGCTGGAAAAGAGGGGTGGGAAGGGCTGGGAGTGATCTCGGCACAAAGGGAGAACAGAAGGAGGAAAACTAAAAGAGCAGGAATTGCACAGGACCAGGCCGAGCGCTGGCACACCCAAACACCCAGCACTGCCCTGGCACCCCGAGAGGGGACTCGGCCTGATGGTGACACAGGAACACCCCCAGTGCCAGGGCTGAAATCCACATTAAAATCACTCCAAGGGAGTAACAGGGCATGTTTCTTTCAAAGGCTGATGTGAGCCCCCGTATGACGCCCATGGGAGCAGGGAGGGGGAATAGAGAGAACTGGGGACACCTGGCAATGGGGGTGAGCCCAAAAGTCCCAGCCAGAGCCAGGACAAAAAAGATTTTGGGATCCAACCCCACTCCAACATGGAGACATGGGTGGGATCCTCCAAGCTGAGCCCCCTCGCTCGGCCACCCCTCTGCAACACCAAATTCCCCTGGAAAAAACAGACGTGACATCGTCTTTGCTCCCTTGATGGAGAGGTGGCACACACAGCCACCAGCAGCCTGGCCACAGCCCCTCGTGACACACAGGTGGGCAAGCTGGCCCTGGCCTGGGTGGTCAGTGGGTCACGGTCATGGCCATGGCTCTGCTGGCCACAGCCACCGCGCTCCAGCCTCTCGGACAAAGCACCGGCGGCCAGCAGGACCTGGGGCTGCAGCTCCAGGAGATGGGAATGCAGGAAAAAGGGGCACAAAATCCAATGGGACCGGGAACATGATCGAAATCCCCTCCAAGACATGCCCCATTCGCCCCAGCCCCTCCACCCCTCTGGTAGAGGCACTTTTCCCCCCAAAGGACCCCCCAAAGTCCTGCTCTGCCATCACCGCCAGGCTGAGCATCACCTGGCTCTGTAAATCCCCCTGCCAGAAACCATTTCTCCGGTTCCCGATCCCAGGATTGGGGAGTGCAGAGGAGCAGAACAGAAATCCCAGCTGTGCTCACAAACCACACCGAAAAATAATACAGAAATCAGCAAAAGAACCGTTCGGAGGCAGCGCCGTGACCTCGGCGTTAAACCAGGCCACGGGCACGATCCCGCCCGGTCCCAGGGATCTGTGCCGTGAACGGAGGAAGGAAAATCCCCGTCACTTTGCACATTCCCGTGGATCCAGGCACACGGCGGTGACCGTGGGATTGCTGCAGGAACACCGACCAGCATTCGGGAATGACGGTTCCCTGCCCGTCACCCGGCTGTCTACGGAGAGGGGAACGGCAACAAATCCCAAACCTTCCGTCCTTCCTTGTCCTCCCCGGGGTTTCCAGCACGGCCACGAGGCGATGGGTCAGGATCACAGGACTGGGGACCTTCTGAGGACAGGTCACTCCTTCCCACAAACCCTTTCCCCCACAGCACGGGGGTTTTCCCAGATCCCTGATTTTTTTGCCGCGTGCCGAGACATCCACCCTAAACCCACTGTAGCGTGGGGGGGCAACGGGGGTCAAAACTGGACACCCCAACCCGCTGGTGATGGTGGACACTCCAGCCCACCCCAATCAACCTGGCTGGTTCCAAAGGCAAACCCACCGTGGAATCCTACGGGCGAGCGGCGCCCGCACCGCCAGCCAGAAAACACGGAGGGACCGCGGGAAGAGCCCTGGGTGTCGCACCGGACCCCTGCCCGCAGTGCCAGACCCCTGCCCGCAGTGCCAGACCCCTGCCCGCAGTGCCAGACCCCTGCCCGCAGTGCCAGCCCAGGGAGGAACCCCAAGGTCCCATCCATGGGTGCATCACCCTGGACATGACCAATGGATCCACCCGCGACCAGCCCGGCCACGGCCAACGGATCCACACCCGGAGAGCGACCATCGGCATCGCCTGTACGTGCCACGGAGCAAAAATACACACGGTACCAAAACTGCCCGTTATTATATAATTCTACCTTCACCATCCTTCGGTATTTTCCTGGATAACCCAGGAGTTCCATCCAGCCAAACGTTTTCCCAGCGCATCCTCACAAAACCATTTAAAAAATAAAAATAAACCTTGTAAATCCACAGCGAGTGGTTAAATCTCTCCCCAGAACAGGGAAATTGCAGCATCCCGAGGTACCACTTATTTTTAATTTAGCCCCAATTATGAAATATAGAATTATTCTAATCTGGGCAAATCATATCGACCATGAGATTTATTCCTGTCTTTTATAAAATATAGATTGCTGTATAAACCTGAGGAAAAAATATTTTGCGGCAGAGAAGGTCTGTGGGTTCAAACATTTTAACCTTGGGTCTTTTCCTCTTTTTTTTTTTTTTTAAATCCCTTTTTTATTTCCCCCTTACTAAATGAGGCGCTGGCGGGGAGGGGGGGAAAGAACGAAAACGAGGGATCGGAAAACACGCAAATACGCTTTTTTCCTTCATTTTTAAGAATGAGACAGTCTTGTAGTAACTCCAGAGAAAAAATAAACCCACCGCTGGGTTCAAAAAGGGAATAAGCAGGAAACTCAATGGCAATTTCAATCTTTGCAACCCCTAATAAATTGCCTCGAATTCCGAGAGCCGAAGGCGCAGGCGGGGAGTGCTGGCGACACGGGGCGCTCCCACATTGGGGAAATTTGGGTCACATCCCGGAGCCAGGCGCTGCGGACGTGCCTGCTGAACCCACCAGCCATTGTCTGCTCTTCCCTCCCAGCCCCTCGCTCTTCCCTCCGCTCCATTTTATTTCCCCCCCCCCACCTCCCTCCTCGAAAATATTTTCCCTGCCAACAGCAGATTTAGAGATGTATAAATACATAAATGTATACGGGATAATGATCCGTCGTGGATTTTTCGAGGAGGAATTGTCGGCGGCTTCTACGAGGGGGCGAAGGGGATGGAGCCGGCGCCATCACTGGTGCTGGGTCCCGGGATGCCCGTCCCCAACGGCCAAGGGGCTGCTTTTGGCTGTTGGCACCACCGTAGGAACCCTTGAGTGCCAAATCCCATCCCCAGGAACCCTTGGGCACCAAATCCCAAACGTCAGAACCTTTGGGCACCAAATCCCAGCCGCCGGAACCCTTGGGTGCCAAATCCCAGCCACCACCCCAACCACCCTCGTCTCCGGGATGCCGGAGTTGGACCGGGAGGGGAGCCCCTCACACATGTTTGGCATTTGGGAGATCAAAAGAAAAGAACCCAAAGTGTGGGAGCTTGGGGGGCCGAGCACCAGGAGCCGAAACCAAAAACTTCGCAATGGGCAAAAAAAGAAAAAAAAAAAAAATTTAGGAAAAAAAAAAAGAAATATATAATTCCCTGGCTCTTACAATCCCCCACAAAAATGTGAGGGAGATAATAAAATCCATATGCACCGCGGGCGGCCCGCGGCACAGGCACCACCGCCAAGGCACCGCCACCAAGGCACAAAGGGACGGTCTCGCCCCAATTTTGGGGTGGCCAGAAGGTCGTGGGTGGGTCCCCCCAAAGGGACATGTGGAGGGTGGATGGACACCGGGTGCTGCTCAGGGTCCTCGGCCCCGAGCACGTCCCAGCGCCAAAACACCGCCGGGAACTTTACCCAACTGCGCCGGTGTCATCGAGGGAGAGAAGGCGGCACTGAGGGTCCCCTCATGGATGGCAGCGGTGACCCGGAGCTGGCCTCACGTCGCTGGCAGCCCTGGGGACGAGGACCAGGCCACGCCGTGCCCCACGAGGCCACTCAGGGACCGAGGGGGACAAAGAACCTCCCGTTTGACCCAGAAAACAGCCCAAAGCCGGGGGCCACAGGGGCGGCATCCACCGAGCTCATCCCTCACTGCTCACAGCCGCTGCCAGGCTTGGGAGAACTTTGAGGAATTTTGGGGGAAATGGGGGTTTGAGGGCTGGTTTTTGTTTTTACGGGAATCCCCACAAACGGGCACGTTCAGACCCCAAAGGGTGTCCCCAAGAGGGAGGGTGGGGGGGTCCTGAGGGTCCCAACCACCTGAGCATTCCCAGAGCAGAATTCCTCCCGCTTCCAACTCACCAACAGTTTTCGGTTCCTCAAAATCATGAACAAAGAAATACGACAGAAACGAAACTCTTGCCCCCAAAGAAAAAAAAAAAACANAAACACTTGGTGGGGAAAAAAACACACAGGAAAAATCGAAATTCCGACTGGAGTCAGGAAAGGGAGCCAACTGTGGGGATTGCGCTTCCAGGATGGGAATGACCCGGGAGCAGCAGGGCCGGCCATCCCCAGCTCCGCACGCCCCATGCGCCCCTCAGGCCCGTTTTGCCGTTTTCCCCCCAAAATCGTTCTTTCCGACCCCCCCGCAGCCGCACCCGCCTCTTTGGGCGGATTTCGGGGTTTTTTTTTCGCAGAACGTTCATCCCGGGAGAGGGACCGGGGGAGGACGAGGTGGAGGGGGGGAGGAACTTGAACTTCCCCGAAGTTGGGCGCGGAGGGGCCGGGGGGGCCGAGGCGCAGCCCCCGCCGCCCCCGGGAACGCGCCCCGCGCCCGGCGATGCTCCCGGCGCTGCCGCAGCCACCGGGGACGGCCCGCCCGGGGCCCCGCGGGAACTTTCGGGGGAGGGAGCACCGGGGACCACCCCCCCCTCCTCGGGGCCGCCCAGCCCGTTCACCGGAGCCCACCGAGGGCTCGAGGGGAACCCGACCCGCCACGGGCGGCGGCGGCCGCTGTCACCGGGCGGCAGCGGGCGCCCAGCGGGTGTGTGCGCGGGGGGGGAAACATCGAGTGGAAGTCGGGCGCCGAGGCCGCTCCCGCCGCCCCCCGCCTCACCTGGGATTGCTCCGGTTCCAGTAGACGGCGAACCGGTCCGAGATAACTTTCCCAGTCTCGTCGGTCCAGACGCAGACGCCGAGGAGCGCGGCGAGCAGCGCGGCCGCCCCGCAGCGCACCATCGTCCCGGCGGGCGGCGGGCGCGGCTCCGGCCGCTTCACGGGGCGGCGGGGCCCTGGGGCCGGCCGGGGACGGCGGGCGGGGGGCGGGCGGCGGCGGCGGGCGGGCGCCCAGCCCTCACCATCGCCCGCGGCCCCGGGCGCCGTCAGCGGGGGGACTCGGGGGCGGCCGCGGTGCGGCGGCGCCGGGGCAGCCGCATCCCGCGCTCGGGCGGCGGGGACCGGCCCGGTTCCCGCGGCACCCCCGGGATCGCCCCGGTACCGGGAACCTTCCCCCCCACCACCACCACCTCCCGCGCCCGGCGGCCGCCCCCCCCCCCGCACCCAACTTCGGCCAAGTTCCTCCGAGCCCCGCGGCGCCGCCGCCGCCGCCCGGTGCCGAGCCCCTGGTGCTGCCGCCGCACCTGCGGGCTCAGCCCCGGGCCCCGCCGCGGGCTGCTCCGCCCCGGGGACACCGGAGAGACAAAGGCCGGGCCGGGAGGCCGCCGCTCGCTCAGTGCCGCCGCGCCATGCTGCGCCCACCGCCCGCGCCCCCCGCCCGCGCCCGCCCCCGCGCCCGGCCCCGCCCCCG
>VZDJ01000162.1:294610-321759 GCA_008694505.1 Cyanoderma ruficeps
TCACATGGGTGGGCGGGGGGGCTTTGGAAGCAGGAGGGAGGTTTGGGGGTCCATTACCTTGAGGAAGGGATGGGTTTAGGGGGGCTTTTGGGGTGCCCGGGGGGCGATGGGCGGGAAGCGTTAGGAAGGGGCAGTCAGGGGCTCACACTGGAGGGGACAGGGGTGGGAATGAGGGTGGGGACAGGGACATGTCCTGTGACCCAGAGGTGCCAAGGAAGGACAGACAGACAGATGTTGACAGGGAGAGTCCCCCTCTCTGCAGAGACATTTTTTCAGCTCTGATATAAGGATAAATCAAACAATAATCCATGTTAAGGGATCACTCTGCTTTGTCGAAATCTTGGCAAACAGTGATGGGAATAACAGAGAGGCCTGGAGCTGCTATGGGGCCATGTCCGGTTCTGGGGTGGGCAGACCTTGGGGAGAACAGGGAAAATCCAGTGGAATTTTTGGTCACAGGTGTGCCACCCAGCCACATCCCTGAGCAAGGACACCCCACGGTGCCAGAGCCACATCCCCAAGCCAGGATCACCCACGGCCCTGGAGTCACATCCCTGAGCAAGGACACTCCTCTTGGGCTGTCCAGGGGGGCTGGTCCTCGATGGACAGGACCTGCTCTGCTCCCAAACCCCCCCAGGTCCCCACAAATCACAAAAACTCTTTCAGAAGGATGAGTCAACACAGGTGGATTCCGGACCCTCCTCCCCAGGGACCATGAAATGTCCCCCAGGGTGTCCTGGAGTGTCCTCCTGGGTGTTCAGGTCCCCCCTGAGCCCCTCGGAACCAGAGCTGGCTCCCACCAGAATTCCTCAGGTGCCTCCAGATGTAAAGACGCTTCCAGTTGGATTCACAAAGCACCAAGGTGCCCATTAAGTCCATCAGGAGGAGCAGTTCCAGCACATCCCGCTGCCTGTCCTTCTGCTCAGCATCCAAATATCCCTGTAAATCCATCTCCATCTCAGGAGCCCCTTGGAGTTTGTCCGTGCTAAAAGGGAGGGAGCGGCCCGGTGTAAAACACCTCCAGCGCCACACAGGGAGGTGGGATATAAATAAAATATGGATCCTCCTCATTATTTATTTAGCAAATCTGTTTAGGAAAAAACTCCACGGACTGTGGGGCCCTGCATCCCTCCCCCCCGCCCCAAAGGAAAACAAATAGAAACCAAATTATTTTGGAATGATGCCGCCGGAGCATCCTCCCGCGCCGCAGCTCCATCAAGGTTATCCATCTCCTCATCCCGCTCCCATCAGGATCCGTCTCCATCAAGCCCCCGACAGCCAATCTCCCTCCTGTCAGCGGACGCTGCCATAAACCCGGACACTTGTCTGTCAACTTCATTTCTTTCCGTTTCTCCAGCCAAGCCACTAAAAGCCTTCCCGGGCTCTCCGGGAGGCCTGGCCGTGGTTCCCCCCAGGCTTGGGGACAGCAGTGGGAGCCCTGGCAGTGCCACATTCCAGGGGCAGCTCCAGGGACAAAATCCAGAGCTGATCACGGAGTGATGCCATCGGTGTTTGTGGATTGGGGGATGCGGGTGATACGAAGGGCTCCGTGCTGGCCAAGGGGCCGGCCATGGGTTGTGGTGCCAGGTCACCAACGGGCACTCGCTGCCTGGAGATTCCCAGTTCATCCCAGCTCGGCCCAGGGCATCCCAGTTCAACCCAGTACATCCCAGCTCGGCCCAGTGAATCCCAGTTTAGTGGAGTTCAACCCAGTGCGTTTCAGCTCGGACCAGTTCAACCCTGTGCATCCCAGCTCAGCCCAGTTCAACCCTGTGCATCCCAGCTCACCCCAGTTCAGCCCTGCATCCCAGCTCACCCCAGTGAGTGCATCCCAGCTTCTCCCAGTTCAGCCCAGTGCATCCCAGCTCAGCCCAGTGCATCCCAGCACAGCCCAGTGTGGTTCACTACATCCCAGCGCATCCCAGTTCAACCCACGTCATCCCACTTCAACCTGGTGCATGCCAACTTGGCCCAGTGCATCCCAGCTCAGTTCTGCTGGAGCTGTGAGGGATCCCAGACGAAATTCCCTGGGAAACGGGGTGATCCGTTGGGATGAGGCTGGAGCAGCCCCACACCCCCTCCAGTGCGATCCCTCCCAGCCAGGATCAGCCCCAACACGTCCCTGCCCCAGGCGAGGGGGGGCCCAGCCCTGCTTTGCCTCTCCTTCCCCACTCCTGGTAACGGGAAGGAAAACCTTTTCCAGGATTTTTCTGGCTTCTCCAAGCAGCACCGGGTTGTTTTTCTAACCAAACAAAACCAACTATTTGCCTTAATTACTGCAAATCCTGCAATTTCCAGCCCCCAGCTCCATGCAGGGGGCAAGGCTGGATGCAGGGAGGGATAATTCACACCCGCCTTCCTCTGCATTAATTGGATCGGCCAGGAAATTATGGAAAATATTTGCTACTGACAAAAAAAACCCTTCCCACTACAAAGGTGAGGAGTTGCAGGGAAAGGGCTGGGGAGCACAGAGTAGAGTCAGGCTGCTGGGAAAAAAAAGGAGCTGCAACAGGAGAAAAAGGGGCCCGGGCGGGTCCCTTGGAGCTTCCCAAACTGGAAGGGATCAGAGTGACAGGAAATCCCAGCTGGCAGCAGGATTTAGATGCCCAGCGTGGAGGCAAGAGGGTGGTGCTGATGCCCCCAGGCAATGGGTCCTGGGCTTTGTGTGGCACCCACAGGCACCAGCCCCATCCGTGGGCTCTGACCCCATCCGTGGACTCCAGTCCCATCCAAAGGCACCGATTCCCCGGAGGTCAGGGAGGGGCCCATCCCTCAGGGTCCCCAGGCTCGTGGGGCTGGGGGCCAGTGCTGGGGACACCCATCAATGTGACCAGACCGTGGCACAGCTCCGGCTCCCAGGTTCTGCTCCCTGGAGCCTCCCAGGTTCCCTGAGCTCCCAGTTTATTCAGGACACCGAGTAAGCTGCCACAGATACGCAAAACTGCAAAACCGCACAGTCACACCCCAAATGTGGGTCCACCCCGAATGTGGGTCCACCCCAAATGTGGGTCCATCCCGAACTCCTGTGTGGCGCCCCCGGGATTCCGGGCAGTGTCTCCCCTCCAGCGGGGAGGGAGAGAGCCACAGGCTGCGGTTCAGGGTGGGAACCCTGAGCCCGGGAACACCCAAACCCCTCCCGCAGCCCGGGCACGGACGCGCCTCGCCCGGGGCCGTTCACACCTTCCCCCCGCAGCGCCGGGCGCGTTCTGCTGCCTCGTCCGACGCTCGTGAAAACACTCAGCCCCCAAATCCAGCTGCGGATAAATCCTTCCCACGCCGGAGCCGTGCTGCCAAGACAGAGCGCGGCTCCCCTTGGCTCGGTGGCATCCGGTGACCGCTGTCCCTCGGCCATCGGGGGCGGTGGCACCGGAGTGTCCGCTCGCAGCAGCGTCCTCAAAGCGATTTTCAACCACGGATTAACCCCACAGCTCCCTGGAGATGGGGGCGGGATCGGTGCAGGACGGCACCTGGATACCAGCGCAGACGACACCTGGAGAAGCAGCCGGGAAACCGCCAAGGGCCAAAAATCCTGCGGTTTCGCCCCAAAGCTGAGGCGGCGGCGGCGGAGCGGCGGCACCACATTGCTTAGGCAACACCCCCCTCTAGTGCCGGTGCCCCTCGCGGCCCCCCGGGGTTGTCACCGCGCACTCGGGTGGCCGCTAATGCGACACAGCCCCGGACCCTGCCTGGACCGGGGGAACTGGTCACTGGGGAAAACAAAGACCCNCACCCACCCCCGCACCCCCCAGGCCCCCCAATCTTGCATCCCCCTAGTCCCATAGCCCCCAACCCCATAACCCCACAGCCCCCAGCCCTCCCAATTCGGCATCCCCCCAGTTCTGCAGCCCCCCAGGCCTGTACCCCACAGCCCGGCAGCCCCCAGCTCCCCCAGTCCTGCAGCCCCTCCACCCCACAGCTCTCTGGGGACAAGCAGCCGAACAGCCGGGAGTTTTTGGGAGGGTCTGCAGCCCCTCACCCCTCTGGGGAGCGCCCATTCCAGACCATTCCCGGAACCCCGTTAACGGCGCTAAAGGGACACAGCGCGGTGCCACGGCCACCGTGTCCCTGTCCCGCGGCCACCGTGTCCCTGTCCCACGGCCACCGGCCCCGCACGCCGGCCTGAAGCCCCCGGCCCCGCGGCCCCCGCTGCCATCCGGCCGCGCTCCGGGAGCTTTTGAATATGGAAAGCGCAGGGGAAAAGCGTTTTCTGTTCGGCCAAAACCCACCCAAGTGGAATGGGGAGGGGCGGGGGAAGGGAGGGCAGCCCGAGGAGTTAATCCACTTTGAATTGCAGCTGCTCCGGCCCGCGCTCTGGGCTGACAGCTTGACAGAGACGGATTGGCAGCTCCCGAGGTGAGACATCCCGGCCGAGCCACGGAGCCGCAGGAAAACCCGGCTTGGAGGGGGCAAGTTCCACCGTGTGGTTTTCCATGAAGGGGGAGGAAAAAAATAATAAATTAAATAAATAAAGGTGAGAAGGAAGGGAGAGCAGGGAGCTGGAACAGGCCCTGGCAGGGAGAATGGTTCCCTGGAGCCTCCCTGTCACAGGGACCCCCGGGTGGCTCCTCAAGCACCCCCAAACCTGACCCTGGAGTCTGCAGGGTCAGGTTTGGGGGTGCTTGAGGAGCCACCCAGCGACCACCACAGCATCGTCCCCCAGCTTCCACCCAGTGGCTGAGGCACCTCTCAGCTCCCACAGGACTTGGGGCAGGGTTTTCTCACCGGGATCCCCGAGGAGCCGCTGGAATACAGAACAACAACCACGGGAATAACAAACCGGGGGGAAGGAGAATGGGCACCACCTGCTCGGGTGGGTGACGGGGGCGAGCACAACCCCAGGCAGAGCATTAAATCCCTTCGTTCGGCAGGAAAAAAAAGACATTTTCCAGGCAGGAAAAAGCCGGGAAGGCGAGGCCCGGCTCTGCCTCCCAGGGCCGCTGCCTGTCAGCAGCCGGGAATCACTGAACTACGACGGATGTCTCGGAGGGATGATAGGGCAGCGACCCTCATATTTTCTGCGGCGAGAGCTCCTGTAAGCTCCCTTTGTGCTGGAATGATGGGAATTCATTACAGACCACCCCCCGCCGCGCGCTGGCTCCCAGGGGAGGGATCTGCCGGCTCTCTCCAAGGCTAAATGGGATTAGGTTATCTCCCGGCACGGATACCCAGACGAGAGCACGCCAGGAACGGGCCCGCAGCATCCAGCCCGGCACCGGCGGGACTCAGCAGACACAATGGAGGTATCACCATCATCCTCCAGGTGAGGATCCAGGAAGGATTTGCTCCCAAATGGACACGGCCGCGAGATCTACTGGCGATGTTGATCCTGGAGATGTTTGGTGTCGCTGTGTGTTTTGGGGGAAAAGTCACTCCATTGTGTGGCCGCCCCCAAAGGACCCTCGCCCTAATCCTGACCCTCACCCTGTGATCAGCTGCTCAGCAAAGTGTGGCACAGGCTCTGCCAGCCCCATTCGCCCAGTTTTGGTGCCAGCAGCCCTGATGACACTCTCAGCTCTGGATCAGGACACAGGGAGCGGGGCTGAGCTGGGCTTCACCCTGGGAGAGGTGGGAGAAGCCAGAGGGAGCATCACTGTGCCCAGCCTGGCACTGCTGGCACCGCCAGTGCTGCTCCCAGGAGGACTCACCTTGAGCTGCTGCAGGAGCAGAGATCCCCAGGCTGGGCCAAAACAGCCCAAAGCACCAAAAGCTCCATCTCGGGGTTGGCAAAAAGCAGAGGTGGAATTGGGGTGGGAGCACCCTCACTCTGCCCTGCCCACAGCGAGGCTTGGCTGTCCCGTTCTGGGGGCACCACTGCTCCTAAAGACCACCACAACCTCCTCCCGAACCCACAACAACCTCCCAAAAGACCACAACGACCTCCCAAAGACCACCATGATCTCCTGAAGCCCCCACAGCTGTGACCACCTCCATGCAGACCCCAGCACAGCCCTGCTGCGCTGCCCAAATTCTCTCAGTGCCTCCCCTCAGCACAAGCACCGGCTGCGGGGTTGGTGTGAGCGTGGCTGCACTTGCTCCATTTCCTCTCCCTGTGGCTGCTGGATTCCCTCAATCATGTCAAACAAACCCAGAGAAAAACACGTTTGACTGCATCAAAGTTCAAACCTCCACCTGGCCGCGTCCCCGAGCAGGGACCCTTTAAAGCTGCGAAGATGTAAACTCCCCCAGGTCTTCATTATGTCTTACAGGCCCGATATTATATCAGATTATGGAATCATTAGACAAAAAATTGTACTCGGCGCTGTCCGGAGGGGCCTCCAGTTACCTTGTCTAAATATAACAGCATCATTTTTAACTGAGGAGCTGGTACAGTCCCTCGGGCCTTCATTATATTTCATGGGTCTGGGCTGGAATATCATCTCCCTCATCGGAGAACTCACCCTGCACTTGTGGCAAGGCCAAGGCCGGCAGTGCCCGACGCCCCTCTCCACGGGACCCCTCCCACTCCACGGGGCACCCCCTGACCCCGCACCGGCAGAGAACGGGCACCGAGAGGATTGGGATGGGCTGACAGGATCGAACAAAGGACGGAGAGGAGGAGATGAAGGGAAAACAGCGTCGGAGGGTGGAGGGGGGGGGGAATCAGAGCCAGGTACGCGCCCAATTATTTTAATTGCGTGTAGGTGCCCTTCCGGCTCGCTGATGCGACACATCAGTGTTTACTGCGCCGAGCAGAACCAATTATGTTTGAACATCGAGGGGCTGAGAGACAGCAAATAAACACGGCAGCGTGCGGGGGGCTCCGCCAGCCTCCGTTTGCACCCGTCCGTCAGTGCCCAGCCAGGCATGGACCGGGAGAGGGGGGCTCCCGGGATGGGCCTGGGCACGGAGCCCCACGGCGCAGCACGGCCGCCGGCAGGAGCGAGGCGCCCGGAGGGGAGAGGGAATAGATCTGTTTGGGAAAAAAAAAAAAAAAATAAATAAAAAGGGGCAATGAATAAAGCTGTAAAGCGATAGTTTTCCGGCGGGGCTTTGACACGGGTTGTCAGAGCCGGTGGTGCGTGTGCTCCTGTCTTTACAGTAAATAACTGTCAGCAATTAGGAAGCGGAGGTGGTTCGGGGGAGTCGGGGCGGCTCCGCACGTCACTCACCGGGGGTGGGGAGTGGGGACCACCGGCAGCGGCCCCGGGGCTGTCTCACCTCAGGGAAGAGCTGTCTTTGCCCCCAGCTTACCCACAGCCACGGCTCAAACCCCCAGGGCTCCTTGAGTTCCCAAACATCGGGGACAGCAGCTGTGTGGGCAGAGACACAGATCCTGAGGGTTTTTCCCAACCTAAATGATTCTATGAGTCACAAAATCCCAGGATGGTTTGGGATGGAAGGACCTCGAAGATCACCCAGTCCCACCCCCCTGCCATGGGTGGGGACATCTTCCACCATCCCAGGCTGCTCCAAGCCTGGTCCAACCTGGCCTTGGACACTTCCAGGGAGGATGGGGCAGCCACAGCTGCTCTGTGCAACCAGTCCCAGGGCTTCCTCACCCTCACAGGGACAGATTTCCTCCCTATACCTCACCTAAATCCACCCTATTTTAGTTTGAAACCATCAGCCCTATCCTATTCCAAAAGGTCCTACAAGGCATTCCCAGGATCTCCATGATCCTTGTGGATCCCTTCCCCCCGGGATATTCAATGATTGCATGATCAGTGATGAACAGAGCCCTGAGCCTCATCCTCCCCGCTGCCCTCCCCACCGCTGACATCTCCATCACCTTCATCCTCTTCCTCCCACCCCCGTGGCAATAATTGGCTCTGGTTCCCAGCTCTCCCCTTCCCTCCTCCCGGGTTTTCACTCCCCTCTGCTAAGAGCAGCTGTAGCCGCGGCTCAGCCTCTGGAGCTGCGAGTTCTTTGACACCAATAACCTCTGTCTTTGTGCTCCGGGGCTCGGCGGCCGCTCCCTCTCCCTCCCAGGCTGGCACAGCCCGCTCCCCCCCGGCCTTGAGCAGCCCGGCTTCAGAGGCTCGCTGGAGCTCAGCCCCCGGAGCTGGGCCCCGGGGGAGCGGGCGCGGGGGACCCCCAGCTCCCGTTCCTATGGCGACCGAGGATGCCGATGTCGCAGCCCGAGGCGGTACCTTTGGTAGTCGCGGATCAAACTGCAGGGCAAGCGGTGCCGGGAGAGGGGACACTGAGCGCAGGGAATGCAGTGACTGGAATTAAGAGCAGGACAGCCGGCGGCTCCCCTCGGAGCGGGGCGGGAGGAGGCCAAACTTCTCTTGGGTGTGTTAAAACTCGAAATCTTCCTTTATTTCCCCTTGTTCTCGGCTTCTCCCAAGCTTTGGGAAGCACACACCCGGTGAGGACAGTGGGCTGGGAGCACCAGCGTGGGCTGCAGGGCACCATCCCATGGATGTTGTGCTCACCAGGGGAGACAGAGGTCAGGAGAATCCTGTCAGGCTCCAAATATCTGCCCCTCAGTGCCCCCTTCAGCGGCCCAGGGACCACCTTCCTCCCCACCGTGTACCCACTGGTGTGGGACAGAGCCCAGGGAGGGCAGGGAGGGGGCGAGCAAAGCCCAGCTCGTCCCTGGAGGAGCAGCAGAAGCTGGGGGGGACCCTCAGCATCCAGCTGCCTTCACACCAGCGAGGAGCAGGAATGTGAAAGGGAAAAGGTGACTTCTCCCTGGTTTTGTGTCTCCTCACAGCCTCTTTCCTTCTCTTTTCCATCACCCTCCTTCCTCACTGCTCTTTCCGCTCCGGAGCATTCCGTGCTTTGCTGGGGCATTAAGAGGCGGCAGCTCAAACTGTTTAGTGAAGCATTAAAGGGGCATGAAAACACTCACATCACGGGAGCTGAGAGCCCTGGAGCATCCTCGGGAAAAAAGCACCTCCCAGTTCTGGGAAATAAGACATATTTCTGTGCTCGCAGCACCAGACAAAACTCATCTGCCAGCACTCGGCAGCCCCATCATCAGCCCAGCCATCCGACATTCCTCTGCTCCTAAAGTCAATCCCTCCCCATTCCCATCCAGGTCACTCGGGAGCAGCTGGGCCACCACCCTCACAAGCCACCATCTGCCACCATCCAGTGACTCCCCAGCCCCCCAGGATGCCTCGGAGATGCCCAGACCCCGGGATTCGCTTGATTTGGACACGTTAAAACCATCACGGCTCGAGCATGGGAAAAGGAACCAAGTCCTCACTCCCTCCTTCCCAAATCCAGCAGAAATCTGCAAACATCTTGGGGCTATAAAGGGATTTTCCCCCTGTTAAGGGGTTCAGAACCCATTGGGCACATTCAGAGCTCGGGTGCCACCTGTGCCCCATCCCAGGCTCTGAATGCAGCACCAGATCTGGGAAAATCAGGAAAAATCTGGAAATCAGAAACCTGACTGTTCCACGGAGGGGAGAGGGCTGCTCCACATGAGCCCCTCAGCAGCTGGCTGGGAGTTTTCCCTTCTTCCTTTAACCAGCCACAGGGGATTCCTTGGGAGGGGCTGCTGTCCTTGTCCCCATGTCTGGAGGTGGGAGGATGCCTGGGTCCCGTCACCCAGCCCTGCTCCCTGTGGGAGCCGTGAGGAACATGGTGAAGCATCACAGCAGGGACGAGAGGACTTGGGGCTCCCTCTGAGAGACTGCTGGCCCTTCCCAAGCTCAGAAATCAATCCCAGAGCTCCTACTCCCACTACTGCAAAAGCCCAGGGTGTCCCAAGCATCCCCAAATGGGGCATGCCCCAACACCAAGGATTCCAGACAAGAAACGGGATAAATTGGAGAACTGCCCCAGGGAAACACAATTCCCTGTGAGCACACGGAGCAGCAGGAACCAAGCAGGTGCCCTGGTCAGGGCACAGGATCTGGGTGTGCTGGGTTGGTGCTTCCAGCTCAGAGAGGGTTTGGCACAGGCTCTGCTCCAGCCACGGCTCTGAGAGAGCTGGACCAGTTCCCCCATTTCACTGGGATGAGGCACAACTGGGGCTCCCAGATTCATCTCCCCCTTCCCTTCTTGCAATGGATTTGCATCTCTCCTTTGGGCAGCTCATTTCAGCACAGAAAGGGCTCTGCTGGGGTCTCCTCCCTCCAAGGGCTCCCTTCAGGTTCCCCCCACCAAGGGCTCTGTGCGGGGTCCCCCCTTCTTTCCCCAGCAATTGTTATGTTAAAATCCCCAGGACATGTTTCTGCGAAGAATTAAAGGAGGGTGAGGAGGGGATTGTTTTCGTCAGTGTCTCACCGAGTCTCTGACCTTGAGCGTGAATAAAAACAAGAAAAAAGGAACTTTATGCAAATCTCCCGCACTCGGCACAAGGGGGAAAATAATAACGGCAAATGGAGATTAGGAATGCAAATCGACTTAATGAAGAGGCAGGGGCTGGGCAGGAGCTTGTTTTGCTCTTGTACAGACGACTCACCCCATCTGCTCCTGCTGCACCCCAGGTCTGATCCTTACAAATTGTACTGGGGTGGGGAAAGAGAAGCACAGTGGGGAAAGGTTTAATTCCCTAATCATTGTTCATCTCCCCTGCCCACGGCTGATCCTTCCAAAGGCCTCTCACACCTCCCTCGAACCAACCCCCAGCCACTGGCTACCCAAAACTGGCCCATTATCCTGCAGATCCCACCGTGGATCCCAGGTTCAGGTCTCCAGTCCCACATGATCGGGCTGCAGCTGCTTCCAGGGGTCCGAGGGGACGTTGTGTCCCTGCTGCTGGAGCCACATCTCCAAAGTGTCACCCCAGACGGGTCTGGCACTGTGGGACCCCCCTGCTCTCCACCAGCCCATTCACAAGGCTTGGCCTCACCCCTTGGATTATTTTCTTCTCCTTTTGCATTCCCTCACCAGCCTTCTCAGGCCAGGCTGCTGCACTGGGGTGTGGGAATGGCTCCCACATCCTCACGGAGTGGCTGTGGAACAACATCCTGGTCCTGGCAGGGATCTCCAACACACCCCACGGTGAAGGTGTGGCCAGCCACAGCCTGGACACAGGACATGGGATCACGAGGGGCAGCAGGAGCCCACGGGCATCTTTGAGGGGGATTTGTTCACACACAGGGAAGTCGGGATGGAAATGGCCCAGGGTGGCCCTCAGCACCACATTTCCAAGGTTGTGGGATGTAATTGCCTCTTCCCACTCCAAAGGCACCTTAGAATCAGGATCATGGAATATCCTGAGTTGGAAGGGAAACACAGGGATCAACTGCCAGCCCTCCCCAGGACAATCCCAAAAACCCACCTTTGCCAGGGCACGATGCTCCTGGGCCAAACTCTGCTTAGCAAAACCTGAGCTCAGAGTCACATCCATGAGGAGTCATTGACTGCTGTGCTGGAAGGTGCTGAACACCCAGATCCCCCTGGGAAGGTGACCCCAAAGCTGCTGCCTGGTCTGTCACTGGATCAGGCACCCCCAGGTGATGCTTCCTCACTGGAAGTTTGGAATGGTTTGCCTTTCTTCTACAAAAGAACAATCAAAGTCAGTTCTATTTAAATGAGCCTTGCACTGGCCTGAAGATGAAATCAGGTCCCAGTCCCATTCCAGATTATGCTGGGATCACAAGGAATCACCTGGGCTGGCTGAAACCCAGGCAGGATTAATTCCTGAGGTGTCAGAGTCCCCAGCATCCCACCCCCCTGGCCCCACTCCTCTTTGCAACCAGAACAGACCCCACAGACCCGAGGCTGCCCTCAGGACACATTTAAACCTCGGCCTGAAGGTGCTGAAAAAATCCTGGAGTGTTTAAAACCGAGCGAGGCCCCAGGGGCAGCGACCTCACCAAGGCCTGGAAACCATCCCTGGGCTCCGGGTCGCTCTTCTCCACCGACACCGGGGCTGGTGATGCTTCCACCCCACAAACAGCCCCCTTCCCTCCCTCCTAAACAACATCCACGGGAGAGTTTGGCTGGGAACGCAGCGCTTTAATCTCCTGGAAGCCTTTGACAACCTGTCTCGTCCTGGCTTTTAGCTGCGTGAGAGCTGCTCGTTAATGGAGCATTAACCTTGGAGAGCTGCTGCAATTACTCCAACACTAATTCTGACAGTTTTTGGTGTATCTGTTTGTTCTTTTGACAGGCAAAAGGAATTTCTTTTTAAAAGCTGTTTGATACATTTGAGACCTTCTGTCCACATTTCCTTTTTTATTTTTTTTTTTCTGCTGGAGATGGGAAGGTGGGGGGAACGTGAGGAGAGGGAGACGCCGCCTTCCCGCGACACCTCGCTCAGGCACCAGTCGGGATATTTCCCTCCTCCCAAGCCCTTCCCACTCCTGCTTTAAGTCACAGAAGCGTTTGGTCTCTCCTGACCTCATTAGGGTAATTAGGAAACCTTTTGAAGCTGGGAAAATGGCTCTGAGCGCTGGGAAAGGAGGAGAGCAAAGAGGCTCTGAAGGAGCATGAGGATGGAGAAAGGGGGAGAAAAACATCTTCAGCGGCGAGGAAGTGACCTGCAGCTCTGCTCCTCTGGAAAGCTCCTTAAATTGCCTCTTTTAAAGAGGATGGAAATCCAAGTCCTGGTTATCCCATAAGACCTGGGCAGCCAGGGAGCAGGGAAGGAAAAGGGTGGTGGGGCAGGCACCGGCTGAGACGAGGATTCCACTTCCCTGTCTGATCCATCACCACTTCCCCGGGTGCCCTTTGGCAAATCAGCTCTTGCTGTGCCTTAATCCTTCCTTCATTTGGAAAAAAAAAAACATTCCCTACATGTTATTTTCTATGTGGGAAACACAGGTTCTGGAGGGAAAGGGCTCCCTCTGACTGTGCAGCTCCCAGGAAAACCATCCGCCCTGGAAGTGGTGCCAACCAACACCTTGATCTGAAGCCTGATAAAGCCACAGCCCACCTCAGATGGAGGCAGAAGGTGATTTTGGTTTGATCTCAGCTGCTTTCTAAACCCACCTGAGCCACCAGGTAACTCCTGGGTGACTGGAGTAGGAATCTTCCTAAGAACACACAGCCCTCTCTTCCTCTAACAAATGTGAGAAGCGTTTTCTCTGCACTCATCTGAGCCAGTGGAGAAGCCCAAATGATGACTCTGGCAAAGCTAAAGTTATCACAGGGATAAAACCTCCAGTTCTAAAGGAAAAACGCGCTATCGCAGCCCTTTGCTACCAATCACAAAGGGCACAAACCCGATGCCTGTCTGTGTTCTGCGGAAAGAGGAGTTTGATGTGAGAGAAAAGCGGATTAAAATAACACCGGCAAGAAAAAGGATCAAAATACACCAACACACCCCGGCACGAGCGAGCCTGAGCCGCCGCGCCCGAGGTCCCGCTGTGCCTCCGGCGCACACGGAGATGGAAGCACTGCCACGATCCTGCTTGGCTGCTTTGAGGGTCCTCTTTGGAAGATGAGGCCCCCCCAGCCATCCCTCCGTCCCTCCAGAAGAACGTCCCATCAGGAGCTGCTCCTCCAGGGTGTCCTCAGCAGGCAGAGCCAGACCAGCCCTGCGCTGCCAGCCTGGGTTTCAGCAATGTCATGGAACTCTGGAATGGTTTGGGTGGGAATGGACCTTAAAAATCCAGTTCCAACCTCTGCCACGGGCAGGGACACCTTCCACTATCCCAGGTTGCTCCAAGCCCCATCCAACCTGGCCTTGAAGATTTCCAGGGATGGGGCAGCCACAGCTCCTCTGGGTACCCTGTGCCAGAGCCTCCCCACCTCATGGGGAAGAACTGCCTCCTTTTATCCGGTCTAAATCAGTTAAATTTTTTTGTTTTAAAACCATCACTCTTTGTCCTGCTGCAACAGGACCTGCCATACATCAACTGGAATTGGACTTGATGATCCTTGGGATGTCCTGGAGAGGCACCCGGGGGCTGCAGGTAGAGCAGCACCGTGGCCCCCCCAAAGCCTCAATCCCCTCGGCTGCTGCTCACGGTGTTAATGCCCATCAGTTTTTTCCCTGTTAGGAACAGCCTTCCCTTCCCAGCAGTTCTGCAGGAGCGGGGGTGGCTGGGCTCAGCTCAGGCTGAACAATGAAATAATTGGGATTATTTTAAGTACATGAGGTTTTATTCTTTTAAGGAGAGAGAGTAATTAACCACCGGATCGTAACAGCAGCGTAGCGGGGCGGAGTGAACGCTCCAGGGAGGGGCCGGAGCCTCTCCAGGGAAACCTCCTGCCTTCACCTCACACGGAGCAGGACAAACCTCCCGGTATTCTGCAGGAGTATGACCCTGGAAGGGGCTCTTCTGCCTGCAAACCTGCGGATCTCAACACCTCCATTTCCAGGCTCTTGGTTATGTGATGGATGGAAGCGTTTTGAGGGTGCCCAGGTGCTGCCAACAGCAATTCCTGGGGACTCCAGCGTGGCAGGAGGGAATCACACCTGCACTGGGAGACGCTTCCAGCGGGAGAGGGAGTGAAGAGGTTGCCCACACACCAGTTCAGTGTCATTTCAGCTCCATTTCCCAGCACTGGATGTGAACATTTTCACACCCAGAACGGCAACGACTGGGAATAGGGTGACCACGAAATCCCAGCATGGTCTGGATGGGAAAGGAACTCCCAATCCTTGTTCTGCTTCCTGGTGAGCTGCTCTAACCCATCATCCCCATGCTCCCCACATCCAACGTTCATTAAAGCAGCTGCTAATTGTCTGCAAACACCTCTCCATGGGCAGGGGCTCCCCAAGCCCTCCTGAAGCAGGATGTATTCAGATCCACAGCAATCCCCCAACCCGTGGAAGTGCTTCCACAAAATCAGACCTAAAATCCCCTTTTTCCTGGCAATTCCAGCCCACAGGTGCGTGGAAGTTCCATCCCCCCAACAGGTATCCCTGGATGTGACTTTGATCCAGCATCTTGAGAAGCAAACATGGGATTGTAACATCCAAGACATCCACGACATCATCTCCAATTTAATTTTTGGGCTGTTTCCCCCCCCTCCCCGCTCCCACTGCAACGGCACATTCAGGAGCACAGATCCCCTTTCATGTTTACTAATCCTTAGATTGCAAAAATTGTCGTGCGAATTCCTTCTCCAATTAGCTCTGGTACTCAAAAATGAAATATGGTTCTGTCGCCAGCACAGTTCTGATCATTCCTGTCCTTTACACTTTTATTCCCCAGAGTCACTTGAAAAGCGGACGCTCCTTCCCCCTCCCCTGCAAAGCCCCCTTGGAAAATTTTTAAAACAAAAAACAAGCAGCGATTCTAAAGGAAAGGCTTTGGTGGCTGAAGTGCCACTTCCATTCACCTTTCCATGATGGAAGGGGAAAAAAAATAAAGATCAGAAGGAGGATTTAGACAAAAAGCCAGCTAAGTAAAGGTAATTTCTGATAGAGGAAAATCTGCCCGTTGTGTAGAGGCGCCGTGTTGAGTGGAACAGAAGAGACATCAGAGACTCTGCGGTGGGTTTTCAAACATTCCCAGCTTCCTTCCCAACGTGCCACCCCATTCCACACCAACCCAGAGACACATTTTGGAATGCCAGTGTCCGTGGAATGAAGGTGAGGAAGACCACCCAGCCCCTGCCCACGACGATCCCCAGAGGGACACGGCCACAGGGGAATTGTGAGTGCAGCTGAAAACATTTATGGGGAGATTCCAAGAGCCACCCGAAGTCACTCCGAAGTACCCAGAGCCACCCAGTGGGTGTATGAGCAATAAATGGGGCAGAACGTGTGACACCTTCCCCTGAGCATCTCCTCACCCGTCCAGGGCTTGGCCTCAGTGTCCATGGGGACAATCTGTGACCCACAGAGCCACCCATGGAGATATCCCAGGATAGTTTGGGTTGGAAGGGCCTTAAAGCTCATCCAGTTCCACGCCCTGCCATGGAAAGGGACACCTTCCACTAGACCAGGTGGTTCCAAGCCCCATCCAACCTGGCTTTGGTTGATGCTACCTAAAAAACCCCAAGGTCCATTCGGTACTGGAGGAATCCAGTGACAAGGAACTCCAAAATCCATGAATGGAGCGTCCTTTATCTATTCTGTATTTTTCTCTTTAGCCTCCTTAGGGGAGCTGGAGGGACTTGGACCATCTCTTCACCCATGCAGTGACCAGAAAAATCACACAGAGACCGCTGTCACGCAGAAAAACACAAAGCCAACAGCAACAAACCCCAAAACAAAACAAGGACAACAAAACCCCAACACAAAAAAAAAAAACCCAACACAAAAAAACCCAAAAAACCAACAAAAAAACCCCAAAAAACAAAGGAAAACAAAAACAAAAAAAAACCCAAAAAACCCCCCAAAAAAACCCTGAAAACCCCCAACTTTAGACACAAACTCTCATTAAAACCAGGGGACAGCCAGCGAGGGAAGAGCTCTGTGTGCCGGCAGTGCTCCCTCCCCGGGCTGTGCCGCAGAGGTGATTTCGCACTCCACGGAGCGCGGCGGGAGGAGCCGCAGCAGCAAACAGGCTCTGGAATCAAAAGAGCTCCCTGGCACTCCACCGGCCCCGCAGCTCCCATTCCAGGGAAGAGAAATTTGCATCCAAAACATCAAGAGCACTTTACCTCGAGTTTAAAATAAATTCCGAGCAGATCCATGCCGCCAGCTTGTGTTTGTGACTGGAATCCCAGCCAGCGCCAGCCGGAGCCCGTCCCCAGTGAGGGCTTGGAAAGAGGGGATGGCACAGAGCAGGGAACAGGGAGAAGGGGAGGACAACACAGCTGCAGCTGGTCCAGCACCACGGGCCACAGCAATTAGAGCTAATTGGGGTAACAGCCCCCTGAGCCTGAAAAGGAACAAGCACTTGGTTCATCTCCTGCGGCAGCTCCCAGCACCGCACGCAGACAGAGCTTGAAAGAATCATGGAATTTTTTAGGTTGGAAAAGAACCCCAAAGTCACGAAGTCCAACCATGCAGCACCAAGGCCACCATTAAATCATGTGCCCAGGTGCCTCACTCAGGGGTTCTCTGAACACTTCCAGGGATGGTGACACCACCACAGCCTGTGCCAGAGGATCTCTTTGTTTTGGGGAAGGAATTCTCCCTCCCATCCAGTCTAACCGGACAGGGTGATGCTCTCCTGCCCACACTGCTGCACAAGGAACGCTCTCTGTTAGTTCATTAGCACCGCAGTTAATTTGGCCCAGGAAAGCCGGGGTGCCCCCAGGGTGCTGCTGTGCCAGGGCTGGGCGTTCATGTCTGTGCTGGAGCCAGTGGCATCGCTCCATCAAACCAGGGCATCCCGAAACCTTGCCAGGCCCAGAACCATAAAAATCTTTCCCAAACAAGTCCTGACAGGGCCAGGTGGAACCTGGTTCAGGTGGAGTCAGGACAAGACCCTCCCCTGCTCCTGAGAGAGACACTCCCCTGAGGGAGACCCCCCAACAGCTCCCCAGGAGCCACCCCAAAACCTGCTGCTGCCCCATCCCGACGCCGAGACACAGCCCCCGAAGGGCACCTCCAGCTCATCCCAGACGGCTGCTGGGGGAAGCCGATTTGCCTTTCAAGGCACCAGGATTTATTTGCAGCTTCCCCAGGTGCCGGAAGCGCCCCGGCAGCTGCAAGTCTGGTCTGTGAGTGCCACCTACAGGGATCCCCTGTGCCCCGGCTCCTGGCGTGCCCCGACACCCCCTGAACCCCACCATCGACGAGGGTATCCAGCAAATCGTGCAGCAAACAGAACCCTCTTCCCCCCTCGGCTGCTCCAGGACACGAGCAGCCGGGACACGGGGACGCGGCCAGGGTGGTAGATGGGGACAGGGGGAACGTGGTTTGTTTTCTCAGTGCCACTGATCCCCGCAACCGGAATGGGAAGGATGAGAAGCAGATGTGAGAGCCAGGGAACGCCCTTGGTTTTGTTCTGGAACTAATTCCT
Organism: Cyanoderma ruficeps; assembly: GCA_008694505.1. Classification (NCBI taxonomy): domain Eukaryota; kingdom Metazoa; phylum Chordata; class Aves; order Passeriformes; family Timaliidae; genus Cyanoderma; species Cyanoderma ruficeps. Next base: position 312,331 of record VZDJ01000162.1, read on the forward strand.
TGCAGGGAGGAGCCGGGACATTCCCATTTCAGCCTGGAGGAGACTCAGAGGAGGCTCCCGAGGGGCAGCTCCGGTCTCTGCTCTCTGGGACAAGGGGCAGGAGCTGAGGGAACGGCTGGAGCTGTGTCAGGGGAGGTTTAGGGTTGGATATTAGGGAAACACTTCCCCACGAGGGTGCTGGGCACTGCCCAGGCTCCCCAGGGAATGGTCCCAGCCCCAAGGCTGCCAGAGCTCCAGGAGTGTTGGGACAATGCTCTCGGGGATGCTCAGGGTGGGATTGTTGGGGTGTCTGTGCACCCCATCGAGTTGGACTCGATGGTCCCTGTGGGTCCCTTCCAACTCAGAAGATTCCATGATTCTATGATCCAGGGAACAGCCTCTCCTTCCTCACTCCCAAATAAATAAAACGGAATTTGGTTCTGCTGCGGTGGAGAGGCCGGAATTGGCATCACAGGGGCCTTATTTGATCTTCTGTACAGGAAAAGGGAATAATGTGAGGACAGGGAGAAAGGAAGAGACTTCAGAAAACTAAAACCAACCCAGAGATGACTGGAGAATCATGGAGGCACAGAATGGTTTGAAAGGGACTTTAAAACTCACCTCATTCCACTTCCACACCTTTCACAGACCAGGCTGCTCCAAGCTGGATCCAGCCTGGGCTTGGACACTTCCAGGCGGAACACAAGGTGAGCAGCAGCCCTGGGAGCACAGTGTCACTGTCCCGTGAGCGGGAGCAAGGGGGAAACCCCAAAGGACTCCACAAATCCATGAGCTCATCACAGCAGCCTCATTCCAGGGGCTCAGCAGCCCCTGCACACGGCAGGGAGGGGAGGGGGGGCTGGAATGCTTTATTCCAGCGGTTCCAGGCACAATGACAAGGAAACCACGGGTCGATACAGGGCCAGTGGCTGTTTAAAGACACATCAGCAGTTCCAGGAGGGAGAAACACGAGCTGCTCTTTGGGGAGATCACACAACAACATGCTCAAGTGCTGCTTATTGACTCCCACCACAGGCCCCTCTCCCAGCACTCCCCGTGCTGCAGGTCCCATCTCAGGCACAGAACAAAACCAACAGAGCTGATCTCACCCCACTCCCACAGATCCCATTAACCCTACAGATGGCCCAGTTGGTTTGGGCAGGCCAGGTAGCAGCAGCAGCAGAGAATCCCAGAAAACCTCCAGGATAACAGAGGGATTATGTAAACTTTGGAAAACTGGCTTTGGCTTAATTCGGGGCAGATCGTTGTGGTCAGTCATGACCCACGGGTGGTGACTGTCACAGGCCGTGGTCCTTTGGCTCCTTTGGGCTGGGATGAGCAGGAATCCTGCAGGCCAAGAGGCACAGGGAGCCTCCACCAACACCCCGATTCATCCAGGAGAAAGAAAAGTGCAGCAGTGGCTGGTGAGGCCTCAGCCTGCCCAGGGCCAGGCACAGGCGGGTCCATTTGCATTCCCACGTTTAGCCTGAGAAACTGAAACTGGAAAGCTACTGGAAGATCCAACTGGTGCAGAGACACCTAAAACGAGGGTATAAAACACATGTGGAGGAACTGAGAGAGTAATGGAAGGAACACAAGAACTGCTCTTTAGTGGAAACATCACGTGAGGTGTTCAAAGCTGCTGTTATTTGCAGGATCCACCCCAAAAACACCTGCCCTGGCCTGGCCCTGCTCACACTGCAGGAAGTGACAGCTCCAGCTGATTCTTCCTGGGGAAATGGGATCATGCTGAACGCCCCAAGGAGTCTCAGATCTGTCACTTGGTTTTCTTCTCTTAGAAAAGGCCTCCAAGGACTCCAAGCAGAGCAGGGATGGAATGTCACGGCCTGCAAAGGGCAAATCCAGATGCCAGCTGCTGCTGAGGGGCTGGATGGAAGTGGAAACAGCTTCACAGGGTCCCTAATTACAGCTCCAACCTGTCTCCAGCCCAAGACCAGGACAAGAGACAGCCCCACAAGCACCTCTCTACCCTGCACCCTTTAAAGGTGCCCAGCAGGACTCTGAAAACACGGAAATGGTGCAGAAATTCCAGGCTGGCACCTCAATTTCCTTCCCTGGTACCTACACAGCACAGCCCAGGGACCTCATTACCTGCTCCACGCCTTCCCCTGCTTAAACACAAACATATGCTACAGCCAAAATTCATTCCAGCAGAATTATTTTCAGGGCAGGACTTACTGCTTGAGGTTCCCCGTGATCCGAATCATTTAACATTAAACAAATGCTCCACTCCTGCGAGGTGAGGAAACTCGAGAATTGCAAACCCCACCTGTCCAACAAGAGAGGAGCCTAAGGAATGCTCAGCTTCATCCCTCCAGGTAAAGATGAGGAATGTGTTGGTCAAACACCAAACATGGCAGTGGATTGGGACAGTCGGGCTCATCCGGCTCCAACAGCACAAGGAACAACTTTCCAGAGGGAATAAAAGAGCCAGGGAATTACCAGCACATGCAGCCCTGCAGGATCAAGAGAGAGCCCTGACCATGGATCAGGGAAGCTGCAGCCGGGTGGAGCCATCCCAGCAATTCCCCCATGGAACCTCTGCCTCTTCCCAGCTGGGAGAAGAAGGGAACACCCAAAGTAGGTGTGAAACGATCCAAAGGACAGGAAAACGGGGCACATCCAAGCGCTGTGTGCACACGGCAACGTCATTAAAAATATATATACGTATGTATTTTTAAAATCCTTTGTGCACATGCAAGACAGAGCTGCCACGGGGGTGGGATTTCTCCAGGAAACCTCACCTGTCCTGAAGAGACAAAAGCACAGGATCACAACACTCCCTTCAGCTGCCTCGGGAGATCCGGCAGCAGCTGCCAGCCCCCAGCCTCGCCCTCATCAGCACATCCCTGTCCCCTCTCCATCCCTGCCCCTGATCCACAGGGGATCTGCAAGCCAAAGGAAAGGAGCCAAAGACATTCCAAATATTCACCCGAGAGGTGAATATCCTAAATATTCGCCCTAAAGGTGCCAAAGGGACTCTCCCTGCCCGCAGGGAAAATCCCTCAGGTTCTCCAAACAAAGGCACTACCAGCGTGGGGGAGAAGTGGGATTTAAGGATGTGCTGCCAGTTTCCAACAGAAAGGACAGGGACGGGAACGATCAGCCCAACAACAACCTCCTGACACATTCACCTTTGGTCCTACACCATCAGATCCTAAATATCCACATAACAATGGGCTGCAGGAAAGATCCCGGCTGAGTATCAGCCAAGGGAATGAATCTCCAGGCTCCTGGAGAGGAGTTAACTCAGCCAGGGCTGCCCTGAATCAGTCAAGAAGGGTTGGGATCCCCCTTTTTCCAGCCATCAGCTGCTCCAAGACCCTCCCTGGCTCACACCCGGCTCTTCCTCAGGCATCACAAAATCCAGAGCTTGGCAGATGTCACACGTGTCCCTGGAGAACTCACAGCTGGGGCTGGGCTGAGTTCAGGCATTCCCAGCCTTTTGGTGGCTCTTCTGGAGAAATATTCCTTTGGGTTCTGGCCCCCTTCATTTGTAAACACATCTGTAAACCCATGAATGACCTGGATTATCCCAGTAACTGCAAATCCTGCGAAATTTAACTGGTTTAACTCATTCCCAAAGCTCTTCTGTCTGAACTATCACCCTCCCACCCCCGTTTGTGTAACAGACGCTGAGAGCTCTCACAGCTCCTCCCAGGAGCTGATTACAGAGACACTTCCCAAAGAAGTAACCTGATATTGCATGAAGAAAAGAGAATCGGCCTGGAAAAGGAATCTGATGCTTCCAGCGCAAGGAGAGAGGGATATGAGGCACAGGGGCAGCTCTCGAGCTCAGATTTCAGGTGCTGAAAAATCACCCAGGAGCATCTCCCTTCCCTCAGCCTTTCCCCAGGCAGTGAACAGCTCCCATCTTTCCCCAGAAATGTCCCCAAGAATGCACGAGAAGAAAACAGGTTTGGTCCCCTCTCCCCTGCCCCAGCTATGGAAGGGCTCGAACTGTTAATTAAGTCACTGTAAGCAGATATAAAACTTGAGCACTGGAGACTCCACCGGGATTGGATCCTCCATCATTCCAGGCTGCCAGTGCCGCTGGTCCCGAGTCATCTGGAAAAAAGGAGACACCAACAATCAGGGGGAGCTGAGGTGACATTCCTTGAGGTGACATTCCTTGAGGTGACATTCCTCCTCAGCTTGAAACAACCTCCCCAGAAACCAAACTTGTGGGATGTAAACACAACGCTGGGAAAGCAGGAATGGAAATCCCTGCGAGACTGGGAGTTTGAACTGTGATGAGACTTGGAGGCAATTCCCAAAATGTAAAAAAAAAAACCCAAAACAAACCAGGAATTTTGCTGGGAGAACAGGAATGCATGTCCTGATGGGACTGGGAGTTTGAACTGTGATAAGACTTGGAGGCAATTCCCAAAATGTAAAAAACCAAACCAAAACAAACCAGGAATTTCGCTGGGAAAACAGGAATGCATGTCCTGATGGGACTGGGAGTTTGAACTGTGATATGAGTTGGAAGCAAGCTGAAGGGGAAAAAAAAACCCAACAAACACCAGAATTTTTGTTTTCCTGTCTAACACAGGGAGGCCCAGACTGGGCACAAGGGCTGCCTCTTCCAACAGCTCCGTGACCCCACAGCAGTGTCCAAATAACCCTGTCAGTGAGACTTCCCTGGGCCAGAAAATGAGGAGAAGTGAGATAAATCCGTGTGCCAACACAGAGACCACACACAGACGTTTTAATTTATGCAGATCTGGTTGTAGGAGCTGTGCCAGAGCTCCCACGGCTTTGGGAAAGGAGCCTCAGCCCCTTGTGAGGAAAAGAGCAACACACAAAACACACAAAAAGCTCCCTCACCGCCTCAGGTTCCGGGTTTCAAACACAGTGTCCTCGTCACTGTCGAGGGAGCCCAGCTCGATGTTCTCATCCTGGCTCGACAGCAGCCCGTACTTCTTCCTCTGGGGCTTCTTCAACCTGAAATGAGTTTTGGGCTCGTTTCTGGAGCCCCCGGACCTGGGGCTGAGGGACAGGGAGAGCACAGTGAGTGAGCTGCTGTCCTCACCCAGCGGGATCCGAGATGGTTTAGCGCTAATTACCTCGGGTAATTAACAGTGCTGGGGATTTACAACAACGTTTTGGACTCGCTGCCAAAGGGATGCTCGGGGAAGCAGAGCCCCGGCTGGTAGAGAGAGGAGGGATTGAGGGAAAATGGGCACAAACATGGGGATTGGGAGCGGGACTGGGGCAGGCAAGGGACAGGGGACACCGTGACTGGTTCGGGGGGACCCAGACTAAGACCTGGACTGACAGGGGCACGGCCATGGGGGGACAGGGACTGGGACAACCGGGACAAGCAGGGACACTGCTGCAAGCAAGGGGAACTGTGTCCAGGACCAGGACAATCAGGGTGACATCCGTGACAGGGGGAACCAGGACAAGCAGGGTAGATCCCGGGGCCAGAGAATACTGGAACTGGGACAAGCTGGGACACAGGATGGGACAACGGGAACAGCGTCTGGGACCAGCAGGGACACAGCCCCGGGTCAGGGGACACCAGGATGGGGACAAGACCAGGAGCAGGACAAGAACAGGGATACAGCCCCGGTCGGGTGCCCGTCCCCCCCGGCACTCACCGGAACGCCCGCAGCACGAAGTAGAGCGCGGCCAGCGCCGACAGAGCGCTGAGCACATAAACCGCCCGCCTCAGCACCGGTAGCCCCGACCCCACCGACAGCCTCGGCCCGGACTCGTGCTCCGACTCCGTCTGCGTCTCGTTCCCTGTGGCCGCCCGCGGCGGCTCCGTGCTGTTCCCCAGGCTGGGGGCGGCGGCGCGGCCGAGGTGCGGGACGAGGAGGAAGATGAGGAGGAGGAGGAGGNGCGCGGCATGGCCGGGCCGGGCCGGGGCGGCGGAGCTGGAGCGGCGGCCGCAGGAAGGCGCCGGGACGGTGCGCGCGGCGCAGGCACCGCCCGGGCCCCGCGGAGCCGCTCGCGGGTTCCGGGGCTGCGCCGTTCCGGGCCGGCCGTGACCCGCTCACGGAGCCGCCGCGGGGCTCCGACATTTTACCTTCGGGGTCGTTGTTGTCCCCCCGCGGGCTGCGGCCACCTCGGCGGGGCCGCCATTTCTCCCTCACTTGCAACACCCCGTTCGTCACAGACGCCATTTTCCCCTCAGGGTCATCTTCCTCACTCAGGGCCGCCATTGCCCTCTGAGGACTCTCATTCCTCCCTCAGAGCCGCCATTTCCCCCTCAGGGTTGTCCTTCCTCCCTCAAGGCCACCATTTCCCTCTCAGGGTCGACACTTTCCCCTCATAGCAGGACCTTCTCCCCCAGAGCCGCCATTTCCCCCTTAGGATTATCCTTCTCCCTTCAGGGCGGCCATTCCCGCCTCACGGTGAACACAGTTGGAAACAGGAGCATTTTGAGCATTTCAGGAATTTCTATCCACCTTTTTCCTTGCAGACACTTCCTGCTGACCAGGGTTCAGTCACCGCCCTTCAGTCCTGCTCCACTTCCCCATTTTTCCTCAGGGAGCGGCTCAAGCTGTCTGGACACACAGGGCTTACTTTAAAAAAAGAGGGCATTTTGGCTAAAACTGGGTCACCCGAGCTCACGTCAGACCCACGGCACCCAAACACCTTCCCGATGACGCCACTGGGTGCCACATCCAGCCCCTGGATCCAGCGATTCCCTCACCCATCCCAAGACATCATTAACTCGGTGCCATAATTAGCAACGCCAAAAATAACAGCACCTCCAACCAGGCTCTATTTTTGCACCTGTTCATTATTTCTGCCTGCGTCTAAGCATCCTCTTTAGGGAGGTCTTACAAAGCGTTATTTTTAAGTATTTTCAGCCTGAATTCATTTATGCCTCACCTGACTGCATTTTTATCAGCAAAGACTTCACGCACTCCTCAGCCTTCATTATATTTAAAATCCTCTTGCATTAACATGCAAAAATCCTCACTGGTGAATTGCTCAATATAACCCTCAGAAGTGTGTCATGGCTGATTGCTTTTTTTCAAATACTGTTCACTTAGATAATTTGAAAAAGGTTAAAGGAGGAAAAGTAGGTTTTGTCAAGTGAGCTCAATAATCTCCTCCTGCAGGCAGGAATGTCTGGAGACTCTTATCAGTGCAGAATGGGGAGCTGATGGCTCTTGGATGGCAAGTCCTCAGGGCTCCTGAGTGAGCCCATCAACAAATCCTGAGTTTATCACTTTAAAAAAATAGGGAGAAAGGGGATGGATGAAGCAATCAACTCCTCTTTAACACAAAAAAAAAAAGGGCAGGAGCAGCTGAGATCATCAAAAATTCTCAGTGCTCTCACCCTGCAATCTCCTGCCAGAAACACAGACTGTCAGCCTCTCTCAAGACAAATCCTCATTACTGAGCTGCCACATTTCTGGGATTTAACCAGCAACAAGATCTCATTTTCCATGAGGATCACGCATCAATCTGCTTGGTGCAGTGTGTGTCCACTTCCCAGCACCACAGCAGTGGTTTGTTCTGTGCTCTGAACTGGGCTGTGCACCAGACAAATACCTCTGCCAATAATATTTTGTTTCTCACAAAAAGTACCACAGAGATTTGTTTTTTCCACATTTCAGTGTTTTATTCTGGCTTGATTGACTTGGTTCATGTAAAAACGAGCAACACCACTGCTCTGAGCTCTTCATCTCCCAACTCCAGTGTCTCCTTCTGTCTTCTTTGACGCGTCTCAGTGCTGAAATGAAATGGAGACAAGAGAATTGGAAGGTAAATAAAGATACTGGAATGGAACTGGGTTACTGCACCACTTAGAGCTCAGGGCTACACAACAGGGACACAGCTAAAGAAAAAAAGCTCAGGAAAGAGATGTTACCTGGTTGGCAAACTCGCTCCAGCATCCCTGGAACGCAGCTCTGGTCGCTCAGGATCCGCTGGCCCTCCGAGGTGGGTGCCGGGTCCCTTCAGCCTGCTAAAGCAGAGAGGCATTAACAAGAGCCCTGGGCAGAGGTTGCTCTCGCCCCCAACCTCCCCACACAGCTCACAGCGCACGAGGGTCTCACAAGCCATCGCTGAACCCATCACACCACAAAGCACAGTCTGGGAAAACTGTTGCGGGCCGGCTGCTGCCCGTGCTCAGCCAGCCCATGGATTGGATCCCCTAAGCAGAGAGTTAACACTTGGACATGGCTGCTTAGGAAGTGTGGGCCATGGGAAAAAGTTAATGGCAACAAGTAGGATGGCAAAGAAAGCTACAATTAAAGTGAGCAACTTAATGAAGTCTAGGAAGAGTCTCAATAGATGAACACATATCGAGTCAGGGAGTTCGTTCCAATCTTGCTTCCGTACCTACAGCAAGACACGGCTGCATGCCCAACTCTGATCTGTGGAACTCAAGGTGTGCCACAAGCCAAAGGTTGCATACGGCATGGGTTAACGTTTTTCCAGCAGCTGACCAAAATTGTCAAAAGGAGTATTTCACAGGTACATTAGACTTTCAAATGAGCTCTCAACAAGAGGAAGGATGCGGACATGAGCAAAAGGAGTTACCTCGAATTACAGGACTATTTCCACATATGAACTAGCCAAGAGAGCAGCTCTCGTCTCAGAGGTTTCTGTTGGAGGCACAACACTTCTTTTCTCCAAGGACACTGCAGTTTCCATTTGCTAGCAAAGAATTCTTAGAACTTGTAAGCAATGACACAGCTAAGCTAAGCCCGGCATTCCCCTACATCGCACACGCGCTCGGCACGCAGGGAACAGCCCAGGGACTACAGCACTCGGCTCTTCTCTACAGCTTCCCGGTGTAGCCTACAGCAGCTTTGAAGGGAACGTCCGTTATCCTTCCTACCATTCCGACTGCACTTCGCTCCTAGCACGCCCTCAGGTTTGTACTTCCAGCCTCTACAGACAAGTTTTGACTGTTTTATGTGAAATTTGTTGGCCAATTCAGATGTCAAGACCGATTTTAGGATTTTAATTCCAGCGCCCGGGCAATGGTCCGGCTGGCTCTGCCACTATCCCTAATCTCCTTCTCTCTCGCTCCCAAGACTGTTCTTCATCTCCAAGGGTTGTGTTGTGCAATGAAATGTAAATGTCAGGAGCAGAGTTCATTTCAGACGGTCTTTTAATAGGCTTCGTAAAGCCAAAGAAAACTGTATACAGGAATCCTTTACCACTTCAAATACAACAGCAATGGAATATGCATATTTCTTCCAGTAAAAAAGGACAATATAAATAAACATTTTCAAGAACCTCTTTATGGTAAGTTTGCAAGTCTAGTTCTGGGTCATTTACATCATTACAACAGTAAAAATACCGTTATGCAGGTTGAACATACAAGCACGTTTCTCTTTAGATATATCAAGGTGGTTTGCCTTCCAACGGAACCCAGGCTGCATTCCTACCTTGCTACACTAAAGGAATGTTACAAAAGACGAAGGTAATGCACTTGAAAAAAAAAAAAAA